>JARVGS010000400.1:30010983-30024810 GCA_031762315.1 Hypsolebias antenori | reverse complement strand
GAGTCCTCCTTGCATTTTGGGAGCCATAATGAAGGGCTAATGAAGAGCTAATGGCCTACTGGGATGCTAGTGACGCCATCCTCCTCCATACAGTACGTATTCCTCCGCCGCTGCACCGCGTAACTGTATTCTTCCGCTGCTGCACCGCCGCGTTACGACGTTATAACGTCGTAAAACCGTCGTAAAACCGTCGTAAAACCGTCGTAAAACCGACCATAACCACGTAACGTGAATAAGGGAGATGCCATCGTAAACTCGAAATGTCGTAAGATGAGACCGTCGTAACCCGAGGACTACCTGTATTTCGAAAATGCAAGGTTAATTTTGACTGGACTGACTGTAATGTAAAATTGACCAAAATATAAAAATTAAAAAAATGAATTCCAATGAAACATTGAAAAAAGACCAAAGACATTCAAACACGACAGCAGTTTACTTTGTTGTTGACCTTAATCGGTCTAGCCATTAGCTTGTTATTCCAGTTGTTATTGAACGTATTCTCCCATTTGATGTTGTTAAAAGAGCAAGATAATTGTTTATTTTCTATAAAACCCCACTTCAAAAGATGTGAACTATTGCTTTAACAACGTTGTGCAAGCCACTGTTCAAACAAGAAGTCAATGATACGTTCTCCTGAGTGTCTACTTTAAAACTTATTCAACCTGATGGGGAGGGAGCAATTGTTGACCTCCACTAGTTACTTCAGTTTGTTATGGCCTGAGTCCTCTGCCACATGCACCACATGTCTCTGGAATGACAGTTTGTCCTTGATTTAATCTTTATTTTATTTTTTTGTTCTATGTGGCATTCTACTAAACGAAGGGCTCCTGTTTGTATCAGAAGGATGGTTGAGCTTTGGTGGCATCACGTCTCAGATTTGATCGAGTGGTTTTAAGTTTTTGATCGCTGGCGTCGCTTCTCTCTGTAGTCGATACCAGTCAGAGCATAGAGCAGCATCTATATTGAAAAACCAAACTGACTCAGGCCTCATCCACCTGAATGCTATGGAAAAGACAACAGCAACTCTAAATGAACAGTTGTTATGATGGCAACTTTGTCTTTTTGATGCATATTAGAGAACGTTTGTATTCAGTGTGGACTGGATTCAAGGAACATGTTACAATAAATGTTAAAATACAGGCTTTTAAAATTTTAATGAGAGAGAAAAAAAAAATTTTCGACCTGCTTTTTCCCCTTCCTTGGTAGTTTTTTTTGTTTTGAGAATTGTTAAGTCTTTGTACAATACTATGTAGCCAGATGGTAGCACTTTCAAAAGCCGGTCTTTTACTATTTTCTGTGTGACTTTTTAACTGGAGAAGCTTGAAAGTAACAAAACAATGCAACCTCCGCTTCATTAAAGAGTAAATGTGAAAAAATTGGAGCTAAACAAAGTGAGCATCACCCACTTAAAATTATAAATAAACATGTTGTGCTTTGAGTTAATCTTATTTATTTAAACTTTTTAAAGTGTGCTTTATTTTTTTTTTTAAAGCAGGGTCGACCGTAACCGTATTGAGATGTTTCTAATTAGTTTCATGTGCAAAATTTTCTGAACCCACTCCATTTGTTGAACGAGAAACAAATCTCTCTCTTCTCCAGGATCCAGCGGGGATCTTTGAGCTGGTCGAGGTTGTTGGCAATGGGACATATGGGCAGGTTTACAAGGTGAGCCATGATGTCTACATTACATCCAGTTCAGTCCTGACCTCTATGTGTGGCTATATTCAGCACGTCTCCTTTTAAGAAGCTGGGATATGTTCAAAGCCCATTATAGGTCTGTTTTTTGTTAAAAGGTTTGCACATTAATTTCTCAGACTACATTAGCTTATTGCTGTGTCAGTAGAAATTTCAACCATCTGGATAATAAGATTCAGGCAGTTGTGACTAAATGAGAAGAAGCTTCAGAAAGAAAGTGTGAGAGTAATTAGCTACACTTAATTAGTAAAGACCTTAGATTTTTAGAAACATGGAGGGCAACTTTTATTTTAGTGAATGTTGTCACAAAGATTCAACTTGTTCTTTAATCAGGGCCGTCACGTGAAGACAGGCCAACTGGCTGCCATCAAAGTGATGGATGTTACAGAGGAAGAAGAGGAGGAGATCAAAGCAGAGATCAACATGCTGAAGAAGTACAGCCACCACCGCAACATAGCCACGTACTACGGTGCCTTTGTGAAGAAGAGCCCACCAGGACACGATGACCAACTTTGGGTCTGTTCACCGTTTTATCTGGTTCATTATATAAGCATTCCCCATTAATCACACTCACTGAGTTTGTGTTTGTGCACAGCTGGTAATGGAGTTCTGTGGAGCAGGATCTGTGACTGACCTGGTGAAAAACACCAAAGGCAGCTCCCTGAAGGAGGACTGGATTGCTTACATCTGCAGGGAGATCCTAAGGGTGGGAAATTGTAGTTGCACCCGTCATATCAATTATGCAGCTGAAGCTCGCTGCTCACTGACCAGAGTTGACTTCTTTGTCTGTGAACAGGGCCTCTCTCACCTTCACGCCCATAAAGTTATCCACCGAGACATCAAAGGCCAGAACGTACTGCTGACGGAAAATGCAGAGGTCAAGCTTGGTATGCTGATTAAAAATGCTGAGTTTTACTAAATTTTGTCTGTGTTTATAATATTCCTCACACTTTTCCCTCCTCTGATCTATTTTTTTCTCCTGCAGTTGATTTTGGCGTGAGTGCTCAGTTGGATCGGACTGTCGGACGCAGGAACACTTTCATCGGTACTCCTTACTGGATGGCACCTGAGGTCATTGCCTGTGATGAGAACCCAGACTCCACCTATGACTTCAGGGTGACTGCAGCATTCTGCATTTGAGTGCGCGTGTGTACCAAGCTGTACGAACAAATGACTGAAACTTTCCCGTCTGCTTTACAGAGTGATATTTGGTCTTTGGGGATAACAGCCATAGAGATGGCAGAGGGAGCTCCTCGTAAGTGTTCACTTCCTGTTGCATGACCTTTTCTCCTGCTTCATGTTTAATTAGACACTTCTGTCCACTCAGAAATGGATGATTTCCCATCATCAATCCTAAAGACCTAATGAATGAGTGCAGCTTTGTTGTCTGTGTCTTCAGATGGACAGCTGAGTCACTGTAATTAAGATAGTGTAACTGTGAGTTGGCGGCTGGCAGCTTTCTCTCTGCTTCACTGGGAGATCTGTCTGCCTGGAGATCTGCTGCAAATCCAAAGAATCGATGAAAATCTGTTGACCTGTTTCTGCAGAGAATGTCTGGGTATAAAAGAGGCTTAATACCAGCAGCTCATTGTGTGCTACAAGATGTTTGATCAATAGTTGCTTCCCTTTAACTGATGCATATGAACAGTTTGAATGTTGTCCACCTTACATACCAGCTTTAAGGAGTTTACCGTACTTTAAAATTTGGTTTTGTTTTTGGATACAAAATCTAAAATCACACAAAATGTACAAAAGGCTGCTTTGGTTAGCTAAACAGGTCAGCACTGACACCAAAAGTAGAGTTTTATTTTTAATTTTATGGTTGGACAAAGAAATGGTTAGTAGAAGAATCAGATCATTTAAAATAAAGTATTACAGTTAAACCACAGAAGTTTGGAAACTAAGCAATTACAATTTAATTGAAGTACAGTCAGATATAAAATCTGTAACTCTTAGATAATGCAAACATTTTCGTACACACGTTTCTAGTTTAGGATCTCGTTTTTATTGCCTTAGTTAAAAAAAGTTTTCCTTTTTAAGATGCTTTGTTAGGAGTTTCCTGCAAAGGTTGCACGTAAAGTTGTCAGCCTTTATGTTTTTAGCTGCTGCAGGTGTCAGTGCAGTTCTGAGATCAGGTAATTGAGTTTGTCACAGCTGAAGTTTCCATTCTTCATCTTAAAGAGCTCCTGGGACTTTCTCATTGTGTGTTTTGTGATCCCTGTTTGATTGTTCTGTAAAGCTTTGCCCAACTAGCTTTGTGTGACTCTAAAGCTTTATTTCACTTTACGATTATGAATGGTTTGCACCTTGAGGTTACCATCATTTTTTTTAAGCATTCTCTTTGGGGGAAAAAACACTTTTTTCTTCTGCAGATTGTGTTTCATGTACCAGTAGTTGGATATTTAATGTTTTTTTTTTTTCTTCCTTGGCAACATTTTGTTTATTTTTAGCACCATCCTCCAGCTCCAAGCGCCATAATTGGATTCTGATCCAAACTGTAATCTTCATTACTGAGACAGGAAAAAAGTGCACCCTTTAATAAAAAGTTTTGAAGCAATAGTACAATTATATCTAATGCACATGTAATTTTGTATGGATTAAAGCAGATAAGCTTTTTTATGTAATTCATTTTACTATACTTCTATACATTTTGCTAATTGGCTAAAATTTAGAGTCCAAATATTTGTATGTCTGATTGGAAAGTGTCTTTGGAGACAAATTTTGTTGATCAAGTTTTTGGTTAAATTAAGTATTTCTTCTTTGAAAAATGTATTTGTGTAGTTAATTGCACATTTCTGAAAGTCTTTCACGTCACTGATGGAGGCCACAGTGTGTCTTCAGACTGCTGCTGTTCAGTGAGGTTTACAGGCCAGTTGTCAAGCTGGTGTCGGTGTTATAAATTATGTAGGATGTCTTACTCCGTCAGATTACTGAAGGAGGCTTTTGGAAAGAAAATAGTTCCTGCCTATAGATTTTTTTCTGATAGTAGTGCTGATTCGTCTGTTGATCAATCAAAACAACATATTTGAAGTTGGCTGTATTTGTTTCTTAATATTTCTTATTAATAAAATATTTCTCATCTCAAACGTTGCTAAACTTGGCAACTAATGACAGGACATCATATTGCTATTATTTATTTTAATGGTTTCTTTTTCTGATTATTTAGTTAGGGGAATTGTTTTCTCATTCTTTTTTTTTTTTTATTATGCCTGTTGAAAGGTGGACATTTTATAGGATAATTTTCGTATGTTGTAAACTTTCTCTTGTCCTGCTCATAACTTCTAATCTGCTCAAAATAATTTAACGTAACTTCATACTAGAGCCCGACCAATATGGAAGTTTTGGCAGTCGCTGATGCCGATATTGGGAGGGGCAGGCTAACGTCGATAACCGATATAATGGCTGAACATACAGTATTTTAGCTCTGTATACCCCCAAGTATCTTAAGTAAACAGCTACTTTTAAACCTGTTTTTTAACACTTTAAGTCTTGAAATGGTCTTCCTAACGTGTGTTCGCATTTTCTGTCCTCCACCACAAAGTTATTAAGTGTGTTACAAAAATACAAATTAAACAAATAATCTCTCTTCCCTGTTCATTGTTGAAATAGTCAGTCATGCATGGTGAAGGCCTAATTAGTACTGACCGCAGCAGTGTTTTTTTTCTTTGCAGAGAAGTTAAGATTTCAGACAAACAATGCATTTTGAGGACAACAAAGATAATGTTATATTTACGCTGATATATATTTATTTCTGCATTAGATTTATTGTTCTGGCTAAGTTTTATAAGGCAACAACCTATGCTAGGTTATTTAAACATTAGCTTGCTAACTTGAGAGGCAGGCAGCTAATGAGAAGCAGGTTGGAGAGGATTGAAGAGATTTTTTTTAAATAATTGTTTAAAAAACAATGTTTATATTCTTTAACATTTACAGCTGGAGTTTATTGCATAAAATATTTGTAGCTTACATGATCATAACTGAGACTTCTCATTTTGCCTCACAGTCGAGCTTACTGTATGCAAGAGACGGACCATGTGGTGAAGCGTTGATTTCTGGTTTATTTTTAAACATATGAATTATTAATCTTCTTTTTACACACTTGAGAATTCAGTTTGCAATTTCCGACATTAAATTTATTTTTCTTTTGGTTTTCGGTGAGACTCATTAAATATATTAATCCTATATGCTGCGTTGTAAACTCTGTACAGTTGATGAAACGAACATAACGGTTCTCTCCAGGTTCATATAAAAAGATACATGAGACAAAACTAACTGCACCAACAGGAAATGATCAGAGCTGATCAATGCTTAAAAAAATTGTAGGTCATGTGAAACACATGTTAAGTTTGGCTGTTTCTTAAGGTATAATGTGGACCTGTAAAAGCTGGAATAAAAAAAAAAAAAATAAACAATCCTCTTGTCTTGGGCAGTCTCGATCACATTGCTTGTGTCCAAAGGCCTGTGCTATGACAGTCTATTTACCGGTACTTGAAACTCCAAAGCTAACCAGTCAGGTTTAGCTACCTACCTACACTAATAACACAGTGACTCACAGTCTTCGCTTTTACATTCAGTCCAACAATAAGCCTGGGGCACGGGGAAAGATTGAATAACAACTGTAACCTTGTTTCAGCAAACAAAAAGTAAAGTAAAAATAAAATAATGGTACCTTGGATTTACATACTCCACAGAGGTGGAAATTATCCAACATAATCTGATGTGTTCTTAATTTTGTTCCTTAGCTCTTAGCATTAGGAGGAGGATTTAACTCCTAATCTTCTTTGTTTCTGTAGCTCTGTGTGACATGCACCCAATGAGAGCCCTGTTCCTGATTCCCAGGAACCCGCCTCCAAAACTTAAATCCAAGAAATGGTAAGTGAGCAACCATCTTGCAGCCTTTCTTGAATTACCTTGAACTGTGTGCATCAAACCAATTCGGTCTGAGCTGCAAGCCATTCAAGAATAAATTTCAGTGTAGAAGAATGTAAGATTTAATTGGTTAAGAACTGCCTCACTGTAAGCATTTCTTGATTCACGTGTTTGCTTTTAAATAAAGTTAATGCAGGAAATGAGTGTAATCTACAATGTTGGGGAAGGAGGGGGAAAACTGCAAGAGGTCACAATGTGCAGCACGGCAGTGTCTGCAGTGCAACCAAAGAGCAACTAGCGGCAAATAGAAAACATTTGAGAACAGCACTGAATGGAAACTATGCTGATTTTTGCAAGTAATATCAAGATATGTTGCTGAGTGTGGGCAAAAGTCTAAATTTGTTGCATTCTTTGTCCAACCCTCCAGCTCCTATTACCTACATCTCATACAGTAGATTAATTTGGTAAACTTGACATGCAGACTCCAATATCGTCTTCTTATTTCAAGTTTTAACTGTATACACTTCATTTAGTCAAAATGTTTTGCAAACAGATAAAATAGGTACACAATGAATTAAAATATATTCTTAATTTAGTGAAAAAATGACTCTTTAGCAACTTTTTAAAACATTGATACTTATCCACATTGGTGCCGTTGAATTATCTTGTTGACTAAACAGTTTAGTTGCTAAATCAATTAAATAAAGTGGCTTGGAGTTAATAGTTTCTTAGAATTTTTAATGCAATCATTGCTTTTATTGATTAGTTAATTATAGTTATTTGCTTTTATATAGAGTACACCTGTAGAAGGCGGGGCATATTAGGTATAGTCTCTGTTGGTAAATTTTCTCGTATCCTCACCATTACTTCAGTATTATTTAAATTAATAAAACTTGATGCTCATATACATCGTCATATGTTGGGTTCACAACACTTTTCATCAACCTAGCTTCAAGGTCAAGGTCACAAATCAAGGCCAAAGTTTAAACGAGATCTTTGTCTGTGCCACTGCTATAAATTGCTATATTACTGTATAAAAGTTTGTTGCCAGCGTATAAGGTGCCATGTGCATGTGCAGTAATCTTGTTAAACAATGGTATTTATCCACATCGGTGCTGTTGAATTGATTAATTTAGGTTTTGTTTTTACCTAAACAGTTGCAATTTCAATGAAAACGCGTAGCTTGGATTGTAGCTTCTTAGATTTTTTAATACAGCCAATTTATTGATTAGTTAATTACAGCTATTTGCTTTTATTTCCGTTTTTTTCCTCCAAAGCATTCAGAAGTACATAAAGAGAGATTTGACTTTTTAATGATTCATGTAAATCTTTACTGACACATAGTCCTGGACGGGCGAAAGTGGCCAAAAAGTAGAAATTATGTTTGATTCTCTGAAGTTTGTTGAAGCAGGGTTGTTCTTTGCTGTCTTCATGCCTCCTGTCACTCCCTTTGTCCCCATGAAGTTTATCGTCCTTCCCCTTCCTCCTAGGTCCAAGAAGTTTATTGACTTCATAGAAGGCTGTCTTGTCAAGACGTACCACAGCCGACCATCCACAGAGCAGCTGCTGAAGCATTCCTTCATCAGAGACCAGCCCACGGAGCGACAGGTCCGAATTCAGCTCAAAGACCACATTGACCGAACGCGCAAGAAGAGGGGGGAAAAAGGTAAACAAACAAGTTGGAATCACCTACTGAGTGTCCTTTTAATCAAATGCACATGGTTAAGAATATTCCTGTAATACACTGTATTTAGTTTTCTCTTAATTCCATCTGTAGAAGAGACGGAGTATGAGTACAGTGGGAGTGATGAGGAGGATGAAAACCGTGGGGATGATAGAGAGTCAAGGTAATTGCAAGCAACCGTCATTTTATATACTCTAAAAATTTTGGCGTTTTTTTTTAAATCCTTTGTCCATTCATCTTTGCTAATTTCAACCAACAGTTCGATCCTCAATGTGCCCGGCGAGTCCACATTGAGACGAGACTTCCAGCGGCTGCAGCAGGAAAACAAAGAGCGCTCTGAGGCCCACAAGAGGCAGCAGGCCCAACTGGCAGCTCAGCGCCGGGACCCCGAGGAGCACAAGAGGCAGCTTCTGCATGACCGCCAAAAACGCATCGAGGAGCAGAAGGAGCAGCGCCGTCGACTTGAAGAGGTAACACCTGTAACACTGTAACAACTTTTTAACTTTTGAAGTCAGATTTTTGCACAAATTAGACAACTTCACCTCACAATGAGCACCAGACTTTATTTTCTACTGAGTTCTAAGAACTTAAAATTTTATTTTGTTAATACATTATTTTAAGTTTTCATCAGTTTTTTAAACCAGTTTATAAAGCTGATGTAATTAATTTAATGAAAATCCTTGTGCACACTAGGGAGATAAAAGATCAAATAAAAAAAAAAATAAAATAACAAAGCAAGATACTTACATTACCTGTAATTACTGTATGTTAGTAAAAGAAGATACACAAACTGATGTGTAATAAGTTGATGTGTTTAAAAATTAGTTTTTTGTTTAATTGCATATGGAATATTTAAAATTAAATTCCACTGTGGTGCTGTCAGATTTAATCCCATAATCACCCCTAATCTATATAAGTGAAGCTTTGTGCAATACTTGAGTAACTCTGCATATTAATATTTGCAAAACTCAATTTATAAGGAAACTTAGCATGCACATATACAGTTTTTATGAGTCTGTAGTTGAAGTAATTGCTGCTTTTTTGTTTTAATTTTATCTCCAATAATGACACCAAGACTTGTGTTTTTATAACTTTTATGATTTGTTTTAGTACCGGTAAGTAGTACTACTTTTGATTTAGTCATGTTGAATTCAGGAGCAGCAAACACATGTGACAAAAAGTTCACAAAGTGAACAAAGTTCATGCTCAATCATCCAGGTGCCTATCCAGTAATTCTCAGTCAGGTCATCTGGACAGTTTCTTTTTGTTATAGAGACGTTTCACCCTCTATCCAGAGGGCTTCATCGTCTGAGGAGTTCTAGTAAACCGTTTCCCCACCAAACAGTAAACTCCTTAAGTGGACCAACCAGTTTGCTGGAGCTAACCTCACAAAGTGAAGTGTAGTAGGAAGATTTACAGTAGATGGCTCCACTGTAGGAATTTGGAAACCTTTTAACTGACCGACAGGAGTACAATTCTTTGTTGAATAAATAAATTAATGGAATAGAATATTTCAAAGTTTAGTTCCTATAACAAAAATAAATTCAACTATAAATAAATAAAACTCACTTGAGATTACTGTTTTTTTTAGGAGTGCAGAAAATGTCTATACATTTCTAAAATTACTGTGAGAAAATTTAGTATTTATTTATTTATTTATTTATTTATTGAGAATTAAGTATTAGTGGCTGGAGTTTTGGGCCTTGTCTCGGCTAACAAAGCTCATCTGTCTGTGAAAAGGTTTAAACCAGCTCTGCGAGATATTTGTGTTCATCTGCTATGCACCTGCAGAGGTATACAAACTATTACACATCAGCTGGAGGAAGTGTGAAACTAAGACATGACCAAGTTTGACATTAATAGGTAAAAGGCTCATGCAGAAACAAATGTCCAACTGAGATCTTAATCGCTTGTCAATTGTGATTCTCTTATCCCTCCATGGTTTATTTAATGCAGCTGAACCATTTTCCTTCAGAAGTGTGATGCATTCAGTGTATCCAGAAGTACATATATTGATTAAATATTGTAGCAGGTGACAGATTGTTGAAACCTTCTGCATGAGCATGCAATCTTCTCTGCATCAAATCTGGACTTGATTTTCAAGTTGACATGTAGTTATTGAGCAGAATGTTATGTTGGACATTACGCATAAAAACCGAGTTTGAAAGACAAACCTACGTAGCTTGGCTAATTGGTGGGCTGCCAGCAAAATGTCAGCAGCTGTGAAATATTTGAGAAGATAATTAGGCTTTAAAAGTGGCATACATATCTGCACGTTTATAGTTGCTCTAAGTTTGGTGCAATAATTTATTAAACTGCAGTGAAGCACAGCCTTCATCTACCTCGAAGTCTTGCGCTGTCGATTGGTTCTTTTGTGCAACTATAAAAACAGCCGAGTAAAAAAGCTCTTCGGTGCCAATTCAGAGGGCTTCATTTCACTTGTATACGTTAGTGACCAATATTTAAGTAGACTGCTTTTTGCCAAGATTGAGAAACTCCCTTTAATCCCTGGAAGTTCCTTAAACTTAGACAGTGTCCATTAAGTTAGTGTTTTAGATATCCTGTGTATAAAAGCCCATCTAGGGACAAGTGCTGCAAATTAGCTCACGCTATAAGCACCATGATACAGGCATGGGACTGCCGTTTTATTCAGTTTGTCTATGTTATTGTGTGTCAGTCCTTATCAAATAAACTTAAATACATAAAAAATAAGTTAAAAATAGACCACCGTATTTAGCTGCTTAAAAATACATTTCCACAAAAAAATTGTGAATCTCAGCCTGAAATTAAGATTTAAACTTTAAATAACAATTTCGAAATTTTCATCTCTTTCAGGGCCTTGGCTTAAAAAACAAAAAACAAAAAAACTTTTCACTTGTTTTTTTCTTGATCGACAAAATATTTAGTGTCACTCAAAAATAAAAATTTCCTCATTAATACACCCTAAAGTATTTTGTTGGATAAATTAGTTACCCTTTCATCATCTCATTAATCAAATAAGCCACTTAGAGGATCCAAGAAAACCCAGTTTTACTCCTTGCAAGGGACGCAGAATTGAAAACAGGCTTACAAAGTTGTAACACGGAGCTCCGGTCACAAGGTCTGCCCACAGACAGCATAAAGGAGTGTGTACTTATAATGCTTATCAGACAGAGGCGAGGTCAACACAACCTCTGCTTCACAGCTCACAGCTCCGAAGGCGTCAGAAGTTTTCAGTTATGCAGACTCATCTCTCAGTAGACAAAAAGACTATGTTGACCTCATCACACACATGGAGCTACATTAATTTAACATATGTAAGTGATAACATCCATGACCTTTACATAAATTCCCTTAACATATTTTTTGACAATTTTCTAAAAATTTCAATCCAGAGTTTTACGACCAAAACCCTCCAGATTTTGTAGCCGAAAATGATTCCTTGTTTTCAGCCAAACTTACAATATTTGTGATTCTCAGTGGTTTGACATGGACTTTTTGTCTTTATTTTATCCAATTTATTATATTATTTCTAAAATTCTATTAATGCACAATGCCACTTTCTACTTCGTTTTTTTGCTTTTACTGACCCGGATATCTTACCAGCTACAGCAGCACAGTGCATTCGCTACTGACGTCCTGATTTCAGTCAAGCCAATGGGAGTCAGCCATTCTCAGCCATGGAGAATCTGATTCTGCAGCCTGCATGCATGTGTGGCTTTTTTGTACTAAATGTTTACTTGTGCAACATGCAAGCGTGTTTTTGCTCATTGCATTGAAACTAAAACAATATTGTTGGATGAGATGAGAGGCAGAACTCAACAGAAATGTCCAGTCTGTAAAGACATACTTCTTCCAGGCCAAGTTGAAGTCTGTCCTAGTAAATTTTTACAGACTTGTCAAATGTAAAAGCGGAGCGTCACCTTGTGAGCTGATACAGAAATCAAAGGTTTAGAGATAGATGTAAAAAAGACAAAAACATTACTGTGAGGAATGCATTATTTTATGATGTGATACAAATACGTATATAGGATTAAAACATGAATTTATAGGATCAAAACATACATTTACTGTATAATGGATTTTCCTTATGGTTCTTTTTCCCCCTCAAGAAACAGTAAAGAGTTACTGTGAAGTTACTGAAGCATTTTGGGGAAAAAAAGTCTGACAAAATAAAATTATATAAAAGGGTTTTTTTGGCTTTGTCAGAAAAACATGTATTAAAACTGCACCAAAATAAAAAATAAAAATGCAGACAAAAGTTGATGTGTGACAGGCACCCCCCTCCCCCCACAAGGTCTTTCAGGGATTAAGTTTGCAGCTCCCGCATGCATGCACACAAAATGTAAAAGGTGTGTGTGGTTTTTTTTTTTTTTTTTTTGAGAGAGATTTACAAAAACAAACTCTTAACTGGTCTGCACTGTTCTTCTGCTCTTTCTCCAGCTCTTTTCGTGAGAGAATTTACTCTCAAGAAGGTTAATTCCTGTGCACAAGCACTGTCTCTGTGCTCATTTCTCTTGTTTCCTGTCCCCCTCTCTCTCCCAGCAACAGAGAAAAGCTGCAGCAGAGATGGTGAGGCAGCAAGAAAAAGGTCCCCATCGGAGACTTGACGATATGAGACGAGAGGAAGACAGAAGGATGGCGGAGAGGGAGCAGGTAACCAACTGCAGGATGTGCAGAGCTGCTGTCGGCCAATCAGCGCAAAGTGTTGGCGTTTCCACCAGCCAAGTTGCTCTGGTGGTGAAATTCCACGAGTTGGTTGCCATAGCAGCAAGAGTCTAAATTAGTGTGTTTACGTAGAGATGAGTTTTCAGTGGGTGAGCTCTCTGCGTCTCTTGTGCTACGTTTCCAGTCTATCCTCAGCAGAATCAGTTTGGCATCAGATCACCTTTTAAGGCTAGAAAGAGGATTTATAAATGCATCACAGCAGTCACCCTGTACTCTCACTCTTTCATTTCTGGAATTCATTAAAATACCTATGCAGTGTTTATTATTATGTTAATTGTAACATTCTTTTTCTCTTGTTACCATTTATTCTAAACAGACTTGATACATGTTTTTCTACCTAAATTAATTGGTAATTTACCTGATTTTAATCAATACAGTACAGTTTCTCCTAAAGGCAACCATTACATGTGTCTACTTTCTACCTCTTCCTAATAATGTTTCATTTCTTGTTTATTGCTGCCTAAATCCTCCTCCCTGCCTCTTTATCTTGCTGCAGGAGTTTATAAGACACAAGTTAGAGGAGGAGCAGCGGCAGTTAGAAATCCTTCAGCAGCAGTTGCTTCAGGAGCAGGCACTGCTCATGGTAACTAATCAGTTCTTGTTTGGTTTGCAGACCTTCCCTTGTCTCCAATAAATTAAATCGAAATGCATTTCCTGTCAATATGACTTGCCTCCATTTCTGTCGAAGCTAACAATCTTTGAGTAAGCAGATAAATGTGGATAAAGGAGGATTTGATAAGCTCCATGTTCAGCCTGCAGTCCAGATCTTTCACCTATAGAGAACATTTGGCGCAACATAAAGAGGAAGGTGCGACAAAGAAGGTCCAAGACGATTGAACAGTTAGAGGCCTGTATTAGACATGAATGGGAGA
>JARVGS010000400.1:29969542-29979724 GCA_031762315.1 Hypsolebias antenori | reverse complement strand
GAACAGTGCTCCACAAAGCCAAACAGTAAAGCTCTTCCATCATAAATCCAATTATATAACATCCTCCACAGACAGGACTGACAGACACATGACCTTCCACTTGCCTCCAGACTCCATCACGTAACCGCCAGGGTATGTCTGTGACAGGCAGCTGGCTCTCCTGAACCATGTCTCTTTGTAGAAAAATCTTGCCAATAGAGTTGATCGTCCATGATCCAGATACATAATCACTTTGAGTTCGAGAGATGAGTGCCGAGGAACTGCAGACAAGACAAAGGGCCACGCAGGGAGAGGAAAAGAAGGAGAGGAAAGGCAAAAAGCGGCCGCTTGCGACCAGTGCAAAGCAAAAAAAAAAATCAGTGCTTTTCGGGTCACATTCATACTGATGGGACACACATCAGAGGCAATGAGAGGTTCAGTGTCTTGCCCAGAGACACTTCGGCATGTGACTGCTGGTGGATTAGAACCCACAACTCTTGCTCTGGAGGACGACTGCTCCAACCATTCAGCCACAGCCGCCCTAAATGGAGGAATGCGACTGCTGAAACCCATGTCTTGCATATGTATGTGCGTGGTGGTTCTTGAAGCATTGAATCCAGCTGCAGTCCACTCTTTGTAAATCTCTCCCACATTTTGGAATGTGTTTTGTTTCACAATCCTCTCAAGGGTGCGGTTATCCCTGTTGTTTGTACAATTTTTTCCTACCACATCGTTTCCTTCCCTTCGCCTCTCTATTAATGTGCTTTGACACAGAGCTCCGAACAGCCAGCCTCTTTAGCAATGATCTTTTGTGTATTGCCCTCCTTTTGCAAGTTGTCAACAGTTGTCTTATGAACAACTGTCAAGTCAGCAGTCTTCCCCATGATTGTATAACCTACAGAACTAGACTGAGACCATTTAAAGACCTTTTTAGGTGTTTGGAGTTAATTATCTGATTAGACTGTGGCACCAGGTGTCTTCATTATTGAACCTTTTCACAATATTCTAATTGTCTGAGATACTAAATTTGGGGTTTTCATTAGTTGTCAGTTATAATCAACATTAAAAGAAACAAACTTTTGAACTATATCGGTGTGTAATGAATGAATATAATATACGAGTTTCACTTTTTGAGTGGAATTACTGAAATAAATCAACTTTTTCATGATATTCTAATTTTATGATCAGCACCTGTAAAATTTTTTTTTTTTTTTTTTTTTTAATTTTTTTTTTTTTTTTTTTTATCAGAGCAATGGGGGGCTCCCAGTAGGCTTGGAATCACAAGTAGTTTCTCACATTCAGTGTAATAAATGTTCAGTGTTTTTATCAAAATGTAATGAGTTTATTTTTTACAAAGCTACTTGTTAGTGCTTAAGTTATGTTTGTATGAACTGTCAGATTTAGTAAATTATCAAAAGTATTATTAGAACTGCCTGTGTTATCCTTTAAAGTAATACAGGATTCAAACTGCTGTAACTCTGTGACAACTTGGTTCAAATTTATGTCACTTTATATTTTGCACAAGACTGTATTTTCTTCAGCATGTTTTAACATTCAGAGGAGATTAGATTTTAAGTGATATGCTTCTGCTTTTGCCCAGATTGCTCGTGTTTTTTACTATTTGTGTGTAATCGCACTACAGTATGTGGCACCCCTGGTGATGTTGCTACATACAACTTTGCTGCTAAAAACCTTAGGTGAGTCACTTCTCGCTGTTTGTTTTCTGTTCATTGCTTCTGACGATTGAAAGTCATTTCTTACTTTTGCTTCTCTTTTACTAGGTGGTCACTCCTGGTGGGTCTATCCTCAAGAAGACCTGCCGTGCACCCATGAAATGAACTCTGATTCTGTATTGGGGGCAGAACCAATTGCACCCTCACAACCAGCGTCAGTGCTAGAAACAGGGGCTCGGGCATCCGTAGTCCAACTTTCAATGGCTCTGGGGGGCCTACGGACAGTTTTTAGCCCCTTACTTTTCCGGGGCCTTTTCTCCTTCTTCACTTGGTGGATTGCTGCCTGTCTTTTCTCCACCTCCCTCTTTGGCCTCTTCTATCATCAGTATCTTATGGCAGCATAGCATCCACAATCCAAAAGGGCCATTTGTACTCCTACAGTGCTACTGTGCGTTGACTGTGATCAAAAAGAACTTGGTGGGTGGGGGGCAACATAGGCCCACCAGTGACTCTGCTCCACAGCTTTTCCTGCTTCAGTCTGTCCACCTCAGACTGACTGATCATATCGTCACAACTCTAGTTTTGTTTGTTTTTTTTGTTTGTTTTTTTTTTGTTCCAGCGCTTCCTCCACAATTGATGACTGTGAACTCTGATTTTTTTGTTTGTTTGTTTGTTTTTATGACCATGTTTTTTTCCTATTGGGGCTGCAATTATAATAACTGTAGACACCTGTAAGTGAGTGTCATCACTGTAAAGACAAAGAAAAAACAAAACAAAGCTTCAGTGCACATTTTAAATGATACGATACTCTGAGATGTTAGTTTCAATTGTATTTGTTGAAATGTTGTCTAGCAATTCTGAATTAAGTTCAATTAATATTTATTATTCACATCTAACTACAATGAGACAAGTCCATTAATAATTTCTGATTTTTGATACCATTAAATTTAGAACAAGTGCAGTTTCTTTATAACTTCATATAGCTCACTTTCAAGAGCTTCAGAGGGGGCTAATGCACCTTTTGGTGGTTGTAGAAATCACAAACACCAAACTTAGTCAAGTTTGGACACATGCAGACAAGGGTCTTGAAATTAGTAGCAATGCAACATCTGTATTCCAGTTGTATCATGGTCTTTATTCTTATTTTATCTGTAATGTGTTTGACAGAAGCTTCATATTGATCGCAATATTTTCATCTTTGTAATCTAATCTTGCACCTTAACGGGTATTTGTTTTGTGTTGGGAGGAAGTCGCTGTCTGCCAAACTTGGTGGGATCCTTTTGTTTGTTTCTTACTGAAGATTTTACAGTTTTTAACCTGTTTTTTTTTTTTCTCAAATGTCTGACATGTGACTGAACGAGTCTTAACCTGTCACTGAGGACCAGTGAGTCTCTGATTGTGAGAGGACATTGTGTCAACCTGCAGATAATTCTCAGCACGGCTGCCTGGGATAAACAAAGGTTATAAAGTGAGGAAATGAGAGCTGTGCTTGAAGAAGAGGTGACATCGAACTGACTTGAAGTTGATTTATTTAATCAGTCTAACTGAGCTTGCCATAGAGGACAAAAGTTGTATTCGTTGCGTTAAACTTTAATGTTTATGGTTTAAACTGAGCCGTTTTATTATGAGATTTCTAAGTTGTTGTTGAGCAGCGACTATGACTCAAAGGGAGGACAGCGTTCGAGCTCAGAGTTTGAGCTGGTGTTCATGTCTGCAGGTTTGTGGTCTCTGCTGGACGTCAGATCTAATCTAAGTGGGCATTGTGATCAAAAGACGTCTGCTGCTGTTAGAATACCACGGTGGTGTTCTGCAGAAGTTTTTTTTTCGTTTTTTTTTTTTTTTTTTTTAATATGGGATGGCCATTGCCCAAACCCAGTGCCACCCCCCTCCCCTGTCCCAAAAGGCACCCCTGGCACAGATATGACTGCGTGTGTTTAGGATCAATTTAAAGTAACTTTAGAGAAAGTATTTTCACACGGGATGAAGTCTGACATTACTTCTTTGTTGATAAAGGTTTGAAGGGAGAATATATTTATCTTGTTGCAGTGATAGTATGCTCTGAGGCAGAGTGATGGAGAGAACACCTTTATCCACCAGCAGGTTCAATGACAGAACCAGGGGGTGGCCAACGGTGCCCTTGGACATAGATTAATCTTCGACAACCCCATTATTTGAGGAAACTATACTTTTAAGTAATTTAAACACTAGAAAACAGCTTCTTCCAATGATCAGACTGGCCAGTTTACATATATATCTATGGCGGTGGCCATCTTGGATTTTGACGTAACAACCAAATTTTGTGTCTTGATGCAGCCACACACCAAAATGTAAGTTGATATCTCACTTATCACTCACAAGATGAACAAATGGATGGAGGGTATTCCCAAGTCTGTGCTCAGCCAAGGGACAAAAACTAACCACACAGAACGGAAAAATAAAACGGATCCTAATTCCTGCACGTGGTTCCAACCTCACTCTCACTTCACCTTCACACAGGCTGAACTTTTGAAAAAAAAATTTTTGTAAATCTGACCTTTGACCTTTCTGCCCACCTGCTCTGTCGCCCTTCATGGCGTCCCAGATGTTGCAGTTGAAGTCGTCGTAGCCTGCCAGCAGCAGGCGGCCCGAGCGCGAGAAAGCCACGGAGGTGATGCCGCAGATGATGTTGTCGTGGCAGTAGACGTTCAGCTCCTGGTCTGCGCGCAGGTCGAACAGCCGGCACGTGGCGTCGTCCGAGCCTGTGGCAAAGGCGCTGCCGTTGGGAAAGAACTGAGGAGGAGAACAGAGCAGTTCAATGACAACAAAATACTCTGAGACTGTCTGTGCACAACTACAAGAAAGTTTCAAATGAGTTTCTTCATTTTCTAAAAGGCCAGTTAAAGACTGGTGCAAAGTTTCCACCAAGTTTCATAGAATTCACATTTTTGCACTAACTTGTGGGGGAAAAACAAAGTGCAGTTTGGTCACAGGGTACGTTGTCCCCTGTGCACACTCACACAGCTGGCGTTGATGTCCGATTCGTGTCCCGTGAAGGTCTGCCTGCACATGCTGTCCCTAATGTCCCACAGCTTGGCCGAAGCGTCGCAGGCTCCCGACACGAAGGTGTGGAAGTCGGGCGACAGCGACAGACTCATGACGTCACCAGTGTGGCCCGAGAACACTGTGGTCTGCTGACTCGTCTCGATGTCCCACAATGCACTGGAGCAAAGAGTCAATGGTTAATGCAGCTCTGAGGAACGTGCTGGCGCTGCGAGGTGCGGACCTGTGGGACTCACCAGGTGGTGTCTCCTGAACTTGTGATGATTTGATTGTCATCAATGAAGCGGCAACATGACAGGTAACCTAAGATTACAGAAACCACACGTTTGGGTCAGGAACGCTGCAGGTTTGACAAGTCTGACAAAATCAGACAATGTGGGACACAGATTTAAAATATAAAATGCTATTTTTTTTTTTCAAGTATTATGAATTTATACTCAGTTATTACTACAGGTTGTTACTATGTTGTAAGCTTCAAAATTAAAAATATATGGGTTCATATTTATTTGGTTTTGAACATTTTGGGGAATTTTATTTATAATTACTGTATTGCAATTTCTTTAACTATCAGGCAACCCTCCAATTATAATCATTACTGATATTTTTCTGGGTCACGATGGTATTAGATGCTCTTGTCTAAATTTAACAGTTTAACAGGAAATAAAAATGATTCTTCAGCATGCATACACGTGGAAGTGCTTATTTTTTCAATTTTTTTTTTTTTTTTTTACTAAATGTTTACTTGTGCAACTTGCAAGTGTGTTTTTGCTCTTTACATCCAAATTAACACAATTTTGTTGGAAAAGATGAGAGCCAGAACGCTACAGCAACGTCCGCTTGTGGAAGACGCATCTCTTCTAGGGTAAGTTGATGAACGACTCTCAAATGTATAAATCAAATCATCACTGAGTGAGCTAATGTAAAAATCAAAAGTATAAGGATAAAGGTAAAATTTAAAAAATATTCTGAAACAAATGCATTTGATGACAATTATTGATTCTTCTATGGAATTATGGGATCAGAAAATGCATTTATAATGGGATTTCCCTAGGGTAACTTGTCCTTTAACACTGAGGTTACAGGGGCATTTGAAAAAATTCTGATAAAAGAAATTTTAGGATTTGTAGACTGTCAGGGGGGAAAAGTGTCCATTGAGAGCACCAAAATAAATAAATAAAAACACAACTATAAGTGTGACAGATTTTTCTCCATGAGACCTTCTGAGTGTTAACTTATTGTGTAAATGAATGAGCTCCCAGTCCCAGTTTGCCTGTGTAGAATAAAAATTGATAAAGCCATAAAAATAATATTCTAACCTCTTCATATGCATGTTGTCAAAATATGCTTGAATAAATATATCATAAATCCCACAAACAAGACCAGATATCCTGGTCATTAAATAACCGTATTAACAAGGCTGAGAGCCAGGCATTCACCTGTGTGTCCAGGTAGTTCCCTGCTGACCCTAACATTGCCTTCACGTGTCTTTAAGCAGTAGATGGAGCAGATGTTGTCCAAGCCTCCACAGGCCACGTAGTTCCCCGAGGGGGCGTACGCACAAGTCATTACCCAGGATGAGCGCAGAGGAATGGCGTGTATCTGGGAAGAAAAAAACAAAATGCATCTTTGGTCATCTTAGGCTGAAATATACACTTTGTGCTGCCATCTTTTTTAAAACCACCCCTCCCAGAAGACTGAGAATCCATTCAAGGAATGCATATCGCCAGTTTGAAACTGAGGTCATTAGTGATGAGAAATGACAAGAGTTGTAGATGTTTGTCAAATCTTAAACAAAAAAAACAACTACAAAATCTGTGAATGACGCTGAGGTAAATCACACCAAGTTTAAGCTCACGGTAAAACAGACTGAATTGTAGGCGTTTTTGTGATTTTTATTAATTAAAAAGGTGAAAACATAAATATGCTACTATTAATGTGGACAATCGAACAGTAAATGTAATATGTCAGTAGCTGTGGTGAGTCAGTCACGCCTCAGTAAGTAGAAGGTTTAACTCTCACTTCCAGTTCAGACAAGTGAGAGTACTAATGACCTCATGTGAGAAGCATTTTCACACACTTCACCTTGTTAGTGGTGTGGCTGTCCCAGATGATCAGTTTTCCATCTTGAGAGGCACTAACCAGAAGCCTGCAGAAACGAGGACAGACGGATTCAGAAAACATTTAAGTTTGTTTCTCTTTTTACGTCCATACGTTTGACCCGTGGAGATTGTCCTAATAAAGACACGGCTCCATCCTCTCACCTGAATAATGAAAAAATATGGTTAACGTGAATTTAAAATAAAAGATTTTTTTTTTTATTTTGTTTTTGTTAATATTCCTCAAAAAGTTCAAGCCATAACGATTGTCTTGTTGTTTACAGTTATCGTGTTTGTTTACTTTCACTAGAATTAAATATGCAATTTAATTACAACCCCAATTTTGAAAAAGTTAAGATGTTTAAAATTGAAGTTTGCAAACGACAAACCGAAATTTATGAATGTAACTACGGTTCTATGAATCCTGGATGACCACCAGAGGGCGATGCTGAAAGCACTGAATGTCCCCGTCACGCATGCGCTGTTCGAGTAATTATATCACTGACGTCACACACGTGATCAGATAAGCTATCAGAGGCTATTCAGCCTGGTGACATCAATGGTTCTGCTCCTACAGAATCATCTCGCGTAAAGCAAGGATTATGAGTAACAGAGAAGCTCTGGTGGTCATCTGGGATTCACAGAACCGTAGATACATTCGTAACTTTTGTTCTATTTCATCCCTCCTCACCGCCAGATGGCGATGCTGAAAGCACTGAATGACTAATACCAACAATGTCACAAGGAATCCTGAGCACCTACCGCACTGAGGAAGCCCAGAGGACCCCTGCAGAAACCCCTGGTCCAGGGGATGAGGGGTGGCCACGCTAACCCGGTAGAATCTGGTGAAAGTGCTTGGGGAAGCCCATGATGCGGCAGCACATATTACTTTGATCTGAACTCCTTCCAGGGCAGCCCAGAAAGCAGACATGCTTCTGGCAGAATGTGCCTTCATGCTGACCAGCAGGGGGTCGTGCCCTGTGGCATAGGCATGGCCACTGACATCCATGATCCAGTGGGAGAGGCGCTGTTTGGAAAGAGGAGAGCCTAACCTAGGCTTCCGTAAGACACCTACAGCTGGTCTGAACCTCGCATAGTGGCAGTAGCTGCAACGTATGCCGCTGGTGCTCTCACTGGGGCTCAATAGTCCGGACCCCTAACCAGGTGTAAGCTAAAAACTTGTCAGCCTCAACGGTTGGTTACAGTAAAGTGAGATAACGCCCTGGTACAAATGTAGTGTTTGGCCACCAGGTGATATCCAAGCCCTCAGGGTCCCACCTGAGGCATGAGGAGCGGAGAGAGAGCCTGTAGCTCGTCAACCCCCTCACTTAGGCCATAGCCAGCAAAAAGCCATCTAACATGAAAACCACTTGGGGTCCGCCTGCGTTAGAGGTTCGAACGGAGGGCGGCACAGAGCTTTGAGAACCAAGGGCATCTGCCAGACTGGTGCTCATGTAGTTGTCGGCGGGTGAAACCTATTAGCACCACGCAGAGAAGAGAGACTATGTCATGGCTCCCCACCGCATGAACATCGATGCCGGTGTGGTAGATGATATTGCCGCTACATAAACTATAAGCATCGAGGGAGAGCGAGAGGCTGGAGAAACTCCAGATGGTGTATACTGTACAGGAGACTGGATCCTCATTGATCAGACTCGATGGGAAAAAACAGACGCCGTCTGTTTCCATCTTGCTGACGAGTAGAGGGTGCCCTGGCGCCCAGGATGGTGCATCTGACAGGGCTCAAAACTCCAGTCAGCTGCTGTCCTAGCCTTGCAGTGGCCACACCCATGGCCTAAGACATTTAGGACTGTGCCATATCAGTCCCCCCTGACCAAATTAAAGAAAGGGGCGGAAAGGAGCCAACTGACCAACTGGAATATGCTGCCCACCCCTGAGCGTATGAGCGAGCTCTCATGGAGGGTGAATGCAAAATCACCCAAGAGAGGTGTTAATTTGGAAAAGGTTCAGGCAGCTCTACTCCATGTTGATGTTAGGGCTCAACTGGACATCTGCGTGAGCAGGCGGGTCATGTTGCGAAAGCCACAGGCCTGAGATGGGGTGCAGAGAGCCAGTCGTCCAAGTTTGGCAGAACCTTCACTCTGAAGGCCTGCAGGAGAGAGGGCTGTCTTCACACACTGAGTGAAAACCATCAGGGAAATGGAGAGCCCAAATGAGAGTACCCGGAGCTGCCAGTGATGACCCCAATAGGCAATCCTGAGAGAGCGGTGATGCTCCGCCGCAATAGGCACCTGAAAAAAAGCCTCTTCAGGTCTATAGATATAAACCATTCCCCTTACTTGACAGCTTGAAAGATCTCTTCTGTCATGAACGTGTGGGAGGGCAGCACCCTTAGGTAACAGTTGAGTCTCATAAAGTGTAAAATGGGACAAAACCCATCGTCCCTTAGCCCGAGAAAGCAAGTCTAGTAACAGCCGCTGGGTAGCTTTCCCCGGGTCGGCGATTACAGTTATCCTGACCCGGCGTGAGATGTGAGGCTGCCTTCGGAACTGTGGCCGGTACCCCTGGGTCAGAGTGGCAGCCACTCATTGGTCCCTGGCATGAGCAGCCCAGTAACTGAGCTGCTGAAGGAAGAGAAACTCGACGGTCAGCCTGGTGGCATCACCATCTCCCTCCTCCTGGCTACTAAAGGCCGTGGGGGAGCGGTGGCCAGAGTCCCTGGTTGGAACCTGCACAGCTGGTTGGTGGCTCTTTGCTGACCCACAAGAGGGTGAAAGACCCCCCTGTACAATCACGACCTTCGAGGTGGCAGCCAAACCCTAGGATCAGCCAACAGGCACCTTGGATGCCAAGGAGGTAGAGGGGGCATTGCCTTGATAAGACTCGGAAGTTGCTGCCTCCTCTGTTGTGCCTGGATGGTCCGTTCCAGTGCCTCCAAGGCAGCTGAACCAAATAACTTCCCCGGCACCACCGGGACATTACGGACCACTTACTCCCTCAGGTACTCCTCTGATGGAAGGACAGAAAAGGGAGGAGGGGCCCATCCTTGCCTGAAGAAGGCACCTCCAGGGGTGGACTCCACTGGTTACGGGATCTGCAACCGCAGTTGTCTCAGGGCCGTCCTGCATTGAGTCATCACCTGACCACTATCTGTGGTCCGGGACAAGGAAAATCAACCAGTCTCTGACACGTGACTGTTCCTCCTCCTCATTTAGAAGTGAGAGGCAGAGGCAGTCAAGGATAACACAGCCTCCTCTGCAGCCAGCTCAGGCATGGGTGTGGAGGAAAGTCCGGTCGCTGCCCCTGGTTTGGCCCCCGGTTGGCGCCGAGCCCAACTGTATGAATGTTGGTTAAAAATGTAAGATGTAACACGAAACTTTTAAGGTAGAATTTTGACACGGCGGTCAAAAACATGAATCATACAGCTTGTGAAC
>JARVGS010000400.1:29930399-29940929 GCA_031762315.1 Hypsolebias antenori | reverse complement strand
TATACAAATTTCAAAACCTAAAAGTCACAGCACCCATCTCCTGAATGAATCGAATGCAGACTGCAAAAGCCATAAAACCTTTGCAACTGTTTTAGCTCGACAATAAACCACAGTGTCATCAGCATAGAAATGTAAGGATGCATCAGGATGGAATGATCTGACCTACATTATTTATGTAGATAGTAAAGAGGGTGGGTCCTAAGATTGAGTCTTGTGGTACACCATTTTTGACAGTTAAACAACTGGAAGGCCAATAAAGCATTAACAATATAAAAAAAGCATTAATAACTATTCAAATATTTTCTGACAAATGTTCCAGTTTTCCATTTTATGTTTGTTTTGGGGCTTTTATTCTGTAAATTTCTGTATGAATGCTCTCAGTTAACTTGTTTATTTCTGTCAGGTACTGGGTCCTCAGGTGGACAAAGAGTCCAGACCTGGACCCAGCTATTCTGGGTCAATGTAGGTAGGAGGAAGTGTTTGTGGTGGTTTGGTTTGGGTCTCTTTTCTGCATTGTCAATGTTAACGACTTACTTATTAACAACAAAGGTCACTAAAATGATTAGTCTGAATAAAGAACAACCAGAAATAAGAAGATCTTAATTTAGATTAACAGAGTAAATCAATAACTCAGACCAAAAAAAAAAATCAGGTCGCCACAAACATTTAACGGTTTCGCCTCAGAACAAGTTTCACTCCAACAACCAAACTCCAGGAAATATTTAAACATTTAAAGACGCCCCTCCAGAAAGGAAACAAAACGGCGTGTTTTTCTAATTTGACCTTCTTTTTGTAACGGACCAAGTTTATGCACCAATGTCTTCTCTGTCCCGTCAGGACGAGGACCTGATCTGTGGAACGCCAGCTTCATGTAATCATCCCAGACTCTCACTGACTTCCATGAAAAACTGTCGGTTTCTAACTTGAGGCTCTTAAGGTAACAAGAAGGAAACACAAGACGCCTTTTTCCTGGAAAAAAACAGAGTCACATTGCTCCAGGTTTCCTGCAGCTCACATGCTTCTGTCATCTATGGGAGGATTATTACACCACTAATCTTCCACTTCTCCCTGGTATTCTACTTATTAACACGTCAAGAGGTCAAAACAGCTAAAACAATGGAGGGAAGTCATTGGTCATCATGCAGGGAGTTTCTGCTGCTCTCACTGAGCCAAGGGTTTTTCAGTTTATTTATCCTGCAGAACGACCAGCTAACAGGATTCCTGCATGGTGGGGAGGATGTGTGTCTGCAGGATTACTGACAGAGCAGGTTTGATTCCTGACAGTGTGGTGGTGGAGGAAGAAGTGCTCAGGAAGAGGAGGCTGTAGTTACATTTCCTTTAAAGAAGGGGAGCAGGGCTAATGAGGAGGTCCGGCCTGCAGTGACTCAGCTGGAAACTCCGAGGGCTTTTCTCGCTTTTGTGCCACTGATCCGAAAACATTCTGTGAAGTCATTAATGTAGTTCATGAAAGGCAGACCACCGTGAAGACTCATCAAGATTTCTCTATCATTTCTCAGGAAATCATTACAACTTATTATCTTTCATCCTGATTCTTGAGCAGGACCACATATGATTTACATAAAAAAAACAAAATGTTATGACAACAGGAAGTGGGCAGATGGGTTGTCTTCAACCCACCACACATCTAAGAGGTAAGATGGTATAGCAGTCTGTAGCGTTTGAACCCTGAAGGCAGGCATCTTTAATACAAACTATTTCTTTAATTAATAAAATGAAGGAACGAAATGAAGGAACTATGTAGGAACAAAAGTTCATCTACATTTTTCTGGATTGAGGGTGGAACGCCTCGCCTCAATCCGACTCCCAGCAACACTGAAACCACGCTCAGAAGGAGCTTGTTGCTGGGACTGCTAGCAGCCTCTTGCCAACTGGAACTAGCTCACCTGACCCCGCCAGAAGCTGAGAAGAAACTGGAAGCCTTTCAACTTACAGTCACTTGTGTATTGTGGCACCAACTGGCGGCACCATGACTTCGTATCGCCACTGTCCTCCACCATCTCCTCCTCTTTAACACAACTTGCAAAGAAGTTGTGCACCTCTGTGGATCCTGCCTCTGGTGGAAAATCTTTGGAAAAAGAATACAGATATGGGACATTGCCATTTGCATTGTAGTTCTTTGTAGTCTAACATACTTATATGTGTAATAGGTATAGCCTATATTAGACATTACCTATTAAATTGTACACACATGTGTGCGTGCCTCTAAATCAGGGGTTGCAACCTGCGGCTCTGGAGCCACATGTGGCTCTATGGTCCCTCTGCAGCAGCTCTTTCAAGCTTTGATGAAAACTAACATAAAACTGAACTTTATTGGTTGTTAAACAAACAACACAAAAGGACTAGTTTTAGAAGTTTTCCTGTCATTTCTTTTGCAAATATGTGAATACTGGAACAAGTACAAGGAGTAAAACATGCTCACTTTATTTCTACACTTGATTAATTTTTCCACAATTAAAAAAAATACATAGGTCTGCATAGTTCATAGTATTTTTATTACAGTAATCCCCCCCCCCACACACACACACACACACACACTTTACAAGAATCTGCTCTTTATGTTAAAAGTCATTTGATATTTTAGCTTTATAATGTCAACCCTAGTGGCCATAAAAGCCCCCTTCAACAAAGTTAACGTGGCCCATGGGCCACCAGTTGATAATCACAGTAAGTTGTAGCAGGTTGTTGCTGCTCTGGACACTTTAATTTAGTGAACGAAGGTGTAAAAATGTCTCTTTTGGTTGTCCCCTGCTCTAAATAAATGAAAGGAAGACATCTTGCCATTACATTTAGAATTGTTCTGAGTACTCTGCTGATGCCAGTGTTACTCACCCTCTTTCTTCACATCATTCTCTCCTCTGTTCCTGCTGCTTCTGTGAGTGTTGCCAGGGTGTTGATGACCTCATACTCCTGACTGTAGAGAGTTTTCTTCAAGAAACTCCTCATCTAGGACAAAGAGCTGTGGTTTCCTTATGGCACAGGTAGATTTTGAATTTCAACTTCACTGCCTGGACCAACTTCTGTTTCAGCTAGAGGTGAAGTCACATAATGCAATGATATGATAATGATACATGTAACATTGTTAAAGGGCATAAATGTTCTCAGGCAGACAGGCACAGTGTTTTTCAGGCATGGAGAAGTTGTAAATTTATTTCTCTTGGACAACATCAGACTCAGTTATTTTCTGAATTGCTGTTATTGGATAGGACTGAACTCCTGTTAGCTACTCAGCTGATGAAACTAAACAACAAAAATCAAAGTATTGTATTCTGTCTCCATCCTGGATCAACAAACTCTTCAGTAGGGTTGACTTGGTTGGGAGGATGAGGTGAAGGGTAGGTGTCTGATCAGTGGAGAGATGCCTCGTCAAAATGTTTCAGGAGATGGATGACGTCCTCAAGAAGGTCACAGTTTATGTTGTTGAGGTAACGGAACTGATGTACAGCGAGGGACAGTGACACGCACAGTTACTGATGTGTGTGAATGTTTATGAAGCATTCACTCTATTGTGATCCATTTTTCTTCTATACGTTTTTCAGCAACTTTCTCGTTTTATAATTTTTGTTATTTCAATAAAACATAAATCAAAACGTTTAGCTCTTTCAGCACAATCCTGCTATGACTTTTTGTTTTGGTGCAGCTTTAGCTTTTTGAAATATTTAGCCTTTTCTGCCCCTTTTTTCCCCTCATAGAAAATACCACAGCATTTTATTTATAGAGCACTTAAAACAGCAACGAGGCTAACCAAAGTGCTGTTGAAAAATAAACTGAGCTCATTTCACATCCTTCACATCTTTAGATCTGTTTACAAACTTTTACTGCTCCTTTCACATTTTGTTCTGGTTCAGCTTCTTTCAGCTTCCGTGTGCAAATTTAAACTTTTTCAGCTACTTTCAGCTAATTTGAGCAGTTTTTTCAGCTGTTTTGTGCTCCTTTTCATATTCTTCCTGCTAACTACAACATTTTTGTGCTTCTTCTAACTTCTTTCTGCTAATTTCAGCTTATTATGTTCCTTTCAGCTTATTTATGCAAGTTTAGGCTTTTTCTGGTATTTCAGCTACTATTTAGTTGTTTTATGCTAATTTTAGCTTTTTTGGCTAATTCCACATTTTTACACTAATTGAAACTTTTACAGCCTAATTCAGCAAAAATGTGCTCTCTCAACTTCATTCTGGTCATTTAAGTTTCTTTCAGAAAATTTTACTTTTCAGCTATTTTTTGATAATTGCAGCTTTTTGTCGGATAATATCCACGTTTTAATGCTAATTTCTGCTTCTTTAAGCCTAACTGGGCAAACATGTTCTTTCTGCTTTCTTTTGTTAATTTAAGCTTGTTTTACCTTTTCAGCTACTTTTTAAAAACATTTTCAGCTAATTTCAGTTGTTTTAAGATAAACTCAAGTTTTTTTTTGTGGTAATTTATATTACTTTCAGCCAAATTACCTTCTTTTTGCTAATTTCAACTTTTTCAGCTACTTTTTAGCTGTTTTGTGCTAAATTTAGTTTTTCTATTAATTACATTATTTTGAGATCATTTCAGCTCCTTCCACTTCCTCCTAATTTTTTTAACTTCTTTCTGCCGTTTCAGTTATTTTCTAGTGGGCTCTAGTGTGCACCCAAGGAATTAAGTATATTGTTATTAGCTCTCAAAGCATCTTGCATATAAAACAGATGATTAAGCAGTTTAAACAGAAAAATTTGATGTAGTCTTTATCATCGATTACTGCATGATATCAAGGTAAATTTTTTGTATTATCTATAAATATAAATCCAGCAACGGTGCTGGATATTGGACACGTAGATGTGGATCATGTACACATATTTTGGTTTTGTCAAACAATAAAAGAATTGGTAGCGGTAATGCACCAAACTATTATTTCCCAAGCACAATAAAAAAGAACCTACAAGATGATGAAGTTTCAAAAAATATGGCAGGAAAATGGGACATAACTGATACAGGAAGACATTTACATAACATTCAGAAAAAGGTAGGATATACAAGGAAAACAGGAAGAAACAGGAGGCTCGAATCAATAATTAGAAAACCAGCAATCTTGAGATCAGTTCATTCACAGAGATGGAGGGAAACAAACCACAGCTTGAATTTCACCAGAGGGGGCACCAAAAAACTTTTCAGAGGAGATTAAAAGCATTTTATGGAAAGTATTATTTTAATTTACTGTTAACAGACAGATAATCTCAGAGCCAACACATTATCTGTGTATTGAGTCACAAAAACACACTTTCACGAGGCTGGAACAGTTCGTTTGCTCGTACTGTGTTGTATTTGTAGATTAATCAATATATTATAAATGTTAAGTCTTTTGAAGCATTTTAAAGACTGAAAAGAAGCAAATTGTTCAATTAGTCATGGCGGCCATGCTTGTGTTTTGGTCACTATCATAGTTATTGTTTCATGAAACTGGGCTGTTGAAATGCCTCAGAAAGTGGTACAGTCATCATATGCAGATTCTTTCCTGAGCGTGTGGAGCTACAAAGGGAATTGGAAAAATCTGCAGTGAAGGGCTTGGTCTGTTCTTGCTTTGTGCTGGTGCTAACGTGATTTAGCAGCCATGAAACTGGCTCTTGTTTTATTCTGTCTCTTCATCAATTGAAAAAAGTGGAGCAGAGGGACAATTAAGAGTTGGTAATCTTGAGCTCCATTGTTCGCCCTCATTCAGGTGAGTAAACCTGCAGGGGAGGAAAAGTTAAGTCAAATTTATTTATAAAGCACATTTAAAAACAGCAGTTGTTACCAAAGTGCTTAACAATATAAAAAACATTGGCAGTAATTTAAAGAAAAAATAAAATAACAATTCAAAGCATCAAATGAAAACAAAACAACAAATCAAATCACACTGGGTTAAAAGTCAGTGAAAACAGATGTTTTTAAACGTGACTTAAAAACAGGAAGGGAAGCGGCCTGTCGAACGTTGGGGGCAGATTGTTCCAAAATTATTCCAGAAGCTATCCTTCCAACAGGTGAACCAGTTCTGAACGCGGCTTGGCCCATGTGCTTTAGGAGGACATCGAAGAGAGAAATGTCATGTTAGATGAATTATATATTTATAATTCTCTTTTCTTTTCCCCAATCCATTGAATGTTTTAAGCTGCATTAAGCAAAGGATTGACAGCCTGAACGAGCCAGATGAACAACGTGAGACTACATTTTGTTTCCTTATGTAGGATGTAGGAGCAGGAGTTACCTGTTACATCCTCAATTAATTATTCAAGACTAGTTCAAGTCCAGGAATATTTAATTGTTTGTTTATTCACGGATTCTCTTTTTTTAGGATTAAAACATCTTGGGTGACCCAATGAATATAAATAAGTGACATGAGACGTTAATTATATTTGACCCTTCAAAGAAATGAGGTCATTTATTTAACAGATCATTAAAATAACATCATAGCATGTACACTTGATTTGTTCTGATCAACTTCCTATAAATTAAACATCACAGATGGAAATTACGCGTCCGCAACTTCGCAAGCTGACGAGTATTTAAGGAACGACAGATCAAGTTATGGATCTTAATTAACTTATATCTGAAGGCACTTTAACTTAGGGTTACTGGCAAAGATAGCTTAAGGAATAGGAGGAAAGGAAGAGGGGCAGTTGACAAGTGACTGATTCAGTTCAACCAGAATGACAGCTCTCCATAGCGATTCCAGGCTAAACTCAGGTATGCACGGTAAACATCAGCAACTCGTTACCTTTAAGATGATCAGTCTCGGTTCCGGTAACAAGAGATCACCAGCCATAGACATAAAAGGGTCCTTCGGTCCAGTTAAGTCTGAGCCGGTCTCAGAGTTTACCTTTTCCAGAGACTCCTGCGTTCGCCTTGTCGACCAGAAGTAGCGGCAGTTCTGGTTGGTTTCCAAATAAATTATTCCTCAGAAGGAATTTTTATTCAAAAGTTTGGAGCTTTAAGCTCGGTCAGATTTTACAGTGACGTGCTGAAAATTCAAACTGCGAACGAAGCCTTTAACTCATGGCCCATCGGTCAACAGCTTAGTCTGAGAATATCTCTCGTCACTCTGGAACTCTCTGCAACACTGACGTGTTACAGGCAAGTCAGAACTTTTTAAGAAAGCCTGACTTCCGGTATTCGGCCCTCCCCTAAAGGCCAGTGGAAGTAGGTAGGAGGAGGAAATGAAAGGAGGAGAAAAAGTTGGAAAAAAGAGTTAGAAGTCAGACGCCAGTTTTATGATTTAAACTGATTAACTCTCTTAAATTGTCCGTGGCATGATGTTTGAACTTTGCATAAAATGGCACAACATATATATCTTGTATCATTCAACTATGTTTGTTTTTGCAGACAAAATGATAAATTAATAAAAATTTGTTTCAAAGTGAGTTTAAAATTTGCGCCGTGTTTCTTCACGGGAAATCCAGGTACTTCCACACACGACGTCTGTGACGTAGAGACAGGAACGTCTGTCAGCGGGTGTAATTACAACGCAGTGTAATTGTTTTCAAGATTGCCTATTTTTTTGTAAAACGACGTTGTGTCGCAATCTACACAAGAAAGTGTTTACAGGTGTGCTGTGGGTGAAGCGACACATTTATGGATTTTTTCCCCATATTTTTAGACCAATTTTTTTCCTGAGATATGACCGTTTTTCATTTTGGCAAAAAATGGTGCAGTACCACTTTCGGCCGCTAGGGTCCACCGACTCTTCGCTGCTCATCTGTCCGGCAGAAGCCTCCACTACTTCAGACTCACTCTGTCGCAGCACGGCCTCCTGCTCTCTGGAAGTGTCAGAGCTCCAGTTGGAAGAGCAGTGTTGACTTCTGGGAAGTGAACTGATGGCTTCTGGGTAATGTAGTTCTTTAGACTGGCAAAACAGTGAAGGCTTAATGAAAGAAAACTACAAAATGGCAGTGCTTTAAAAAAAAATAAGTACTGTACAATACTTAAACAAACCGCGATAGAGCGAGTCTGCAAAAAATGAACTGTGAAGTAGCGAGGGTCTACTGTACTGTATACTTTATTTACAACAAAACTAAAGGACACATTCAGCAGCTTTTATAAAACAAAACTTTTGATATATACCATTTTTGTTTTCCAGCTGGGTATTCTCTGGACTACAGCACCAACTCTGTCATGTCTTTTGCCAGCGTGTTTGCCGTCATGTTCACCAGCTGCACGGGCATCATGGCCGGAGCCAACATGTCAGGTGACACCTTGTCTTAATTTTGCATGGCTAATCACATTAACACAAAGTGTCTTTATCTCATGAGATTATTACTGTGATTTATTTTTATTTGTAACATTTTAAAGGGAAAGACTCTGCTTCTAAGTTTCTGTATCTGACAGAATTACTCACCTGTTGTTGCTGGATTAAACAGATTTAGCAGGTGAAGTTTAGAAGTACAGACATACCCTCACAGTTCTACTCCATTTAGACTCACTCCACCCCTATTCCACCTGACTCAGTTCTGCACCATCGCTCCAATTTTCCTTATATCTGGGCACCACATTGATGTGTGCGGGTCATCATTGCTCAGTCGGCCAGACTTTGCTGCTAAAGAGTAATAAGTTAAATAAAAACATTCACCATTTTCTGCCGCGGTTTCCAAAACTGCCGTGGCCGAGCTGATGCCTTCTTCCCGCCACCGGTCTGAGCCTATAAATTGAGTCCATTTCTCTGTTTTTGGTTTAGTTCCATCTAAATTCTGAAACATTGGCTTGTCTTTATAGCACCATGGTGTTGGTTCATGTGTTGCCATTTAGATTTAGATTTTTAAATGCAAATAAAAAGAACAAATGCTGCGTTTGCGAGATTTTAAAAATGGTGGGTTTTATTCTTGTGAAGGAGACGCTCATGGGTGACGTTGCTCTCTGGTCATTTCATGGCCTGCAGTCTGCTGACGTCAAATCTTCAGCTTGACTCGGCTCGTTTGGAGCCTCAGCTGGGTAGGCTCTAAGAACAGTCCTGAAAGTGGGTGGGGTCACCCACTGGAAAGTTTCTGGGTCAACCTTGATAGGACCGAGTCGAGACCATGGAAAAGGGTAAACATGTTCACTCGTGCTTTCTCCTGTTTCACACATCTGAAGGGGAGCTGAAGACTCCAAGTGTTTCCATCCCTAGAGGCACCATCATAGCTGTCTTTTACACCTTCGTGGTCTACGTACTCCTCTTCATCCTGGCCAGCGCTACTTGCGACAGGTCTGATATCACTTGTACCTACTATGCCTTCAGAAAAGCAGCTTTGGTTCTGACCAATCCTGTATTTCTTTCTTTTCTTTAGGACATTGTTGATTCAAGACTATGGATTTTTTCAGCGAATCAGCCTCTGGCCACCATTGGTCACTGTAGGAATATACTGCGCATCCTTGTCCGCTGCAATGTGCGCCATGATCGGAGCTTCCCGTATACTCCATGCGCTTGCAGTGGACCATCTTTTTGGCAAGGCATCATATTTTGTGCCATTTCTTTTTTTGTACATTGAGTTATTTTTTTTATTTTTGAACTGGTGTTTTCTCCACAGGTTGGCCCTTGGCTCCAGCTGCCATCACTTCAAACTCTGGGAACCCGTGGGTGGCAGTGCTGTACACCTGGGGCCTGGCACAGGTTAGTTTCTGCACCGCACATCTTTATTTTTCTGAACTGAGCTTATGTTCTGATGGTGTGTTTGCATGTCAGTGTGTGGTGTTTGCAGGGCAGCTCAACGCTGTGGCTGGTCTGGTGACTGTTTTCTACTTGCTTGCTTACGCTGCCGTTGATCTGGCCTGTTTGGCTTTGGAGTGGGCGTCCGCACCAAATTTCAGGTAAAAAGATGGATTGTTTGTGTCTCACTTTCAGAAAGTCCTGTTCAACATTGGTGCAAAGCAAGCACAATAGTGTATATTGTAATCTTTGATATAGTGCATCTTAGACTTGACTGACATGGTCGTTTGTTGTGTTGACCAGACCGACCTTCCAGCTCTTCTCCTGGCACACCTGTCTGTTGGGGATTCTCAGCTGTCTGGTCATGATGTTCGTCATTAACCCCGTGTACTCATCAGGCAGCATCGTCCTGCTGTTACTGCTGCTCCTTTTCCTCCACTACAGATCACCCACAAGCAGCTGGGGGTACATCAGCCAGGCTCTCATTTTCCACCAGGTACCTGACACTCATGACTGAATGCTAATTCAGTACTCACATGATTGTTTTCTTGTTACTTCCTGTTACTTTGTGTTATTTTAACCATTCATTTTGCAACTTTGTTCTTGATTGAGAATAACGTAAAGGCTTTTAGTGTTTGTCATTTCTGTACTTTTTGAATTACTGAGCTCTATTTACAAAAACCTTTCCCCATGAAAACATGCTGCGGTTTTTTTCAGTTCCTTTGAAAACAGTAGTTGTTTGAAATTGACTTCAGCGACTTAATTTTTTCAACTTATGCTACTTTTAGGGCAGCATGGTGGCGCAACTGGTAGAGCTGCTGCCTCTCAGTGAGAAGGTTGCCGGTTCAAATCCCGGTCCGGGGGCCTTTCTGGGTGGAGTTTGCATGTTCTCTCCG
>JARVGS010000400.1:29898637-29909144 GCA_031762315.1 Hypsolebias antenori | reverse complement strand
AGATTGTTCTTTGATTATTTGACTTAGAACAAAATTTAAAAGTCTCTTGATGAGATAATTTGTGTTCTGGATTAAAACTAATGGAATTATAAGTTTTGTCCCCTCAGAAGGTCTTCTGGGACAAGATGGACGGCGGAGGTTAGATCACTACACAGGTAAATAACAACAAAGGTTAAATCATGTCATGATGATTGATTGTTTTGGACACATGACCCCCTTTTTGCATGTGTAAAGCTAGTTTGTATGGGCTGGCTTGAAACACATCAAGGAGGTGCTATTTGTGAGACAGGTCTGGTTGGCAGGCCTCAGACTTATGAAGTCTTTTGGATGAAAGCCGAAACGTTGCTCCCTTAAAGAAACTGGTCCAGATGACATGATTTATCTACCTGGATCAGTGAGCTTACAAATCTTTAAACTTAAACACTTTTGCAACTCATAATCTGTATGTTATTAGCTGAAGTCACTAAGACTAAACAAAGGAAAAATAAAACATATTTCAAAACCAAGAAGTCTTGCTGACCTCAGTGGGTCTGACGTTATTTAATAGATGTAAAGTGCAAATAAATTGATGTTGCTGCATCCTCCAGTGGTTCCTAATCCTGGTCCTCGAGGGCCACTACCCTGCATGTTTACATGTTTCTCAGCATTAACACACCTTATTTGAATAAATGAGTGATTAAAAGACTTCTGCAAAACTTGAAGGTCTGCAGAAGTGCAAGAAAACAATTAAAGCCTGCAGGATAGTGGTCCTCAAGGACCAGGACTGAGGACCACTGCTCATACGATGTGTCACCTATTTTCTGTTTGACATGTTGAATCAGTAAATTAGGTCAACTAACTAGTTTAACATTCAGACTTGTGAGAACATTTTTCTATGTGCAGGGTTTGAAGCATGCCATGGTCTAGTTCTGTAATCTGTGAAATGCTAAAAGGTTTCATATACAGTACAGAATTATACACTTTTTCCTGCATATTGTGCAGCGTGTGCTTCAAAACTATGGAAAGCAATCAGATAGATGACAAAAATAAATAAATGTCACAGCAGATGAACAGTGTCGAAGTCCTAAAGATGGAAAACTGACACAGGACCTGAAGGGTCCATCATCCTAGAATTGCTCATCTGCAAGCCAAGTTTTCAGCTTAAACCTCAGAGAACCATCTTTTTTTAGGTGCTAAACTATTTTATATGCTAGACTGTGTTATCATTGTTTTTTGCATTGCTTCAGAAAACAAATAAGGACAGTTACAGGCTGCTGCAACAACATGACTGAGGAGCCTGTTTAAAACAGGCTATTTGCTAACTTTTTTTGTGTTCATCAAGCGTAGAAACATATTTTATCACAGCGCTAAAATATAAAAAGTGAAAAAAAAAAAACGATCTGATGTGCAACTTTCTGTTATTATTAAAAAAGTGATAAATTGTATTTCCCAAAAGTGAACACGTTTCTCATCAGCCTTTTTTAAGGATTAGCTGCTGCTGTTGTCTCGAGGGAAGTTAACACCGGCCCAATTTTAAACAACTAATCATTTTTTCCCGCCCTCTGCACATTTATCAACAAACAGAATGTAGGTCAAACTTACATCTACGCTTTGGTCTATATTTGCTATCAAATCAAGACTAAACTCTTCCTCCCATGGTTTCATCTCAGACGAAGAGAAAAAGAATAGATTTGAAATGACTGCTGCAAGAATGATCTTAAAGTCAAGGATTCCCAGCATTTCATGAAAACAAAATTCCCTGAGTTTTCCTTGATTTTCCTCTAAGTCCTAAAGTTCCAGGAGATATTACAACTGCACAAAACACACAACTGTAGCCTATGATACATGCATACAGCAGTTATTCCCCATTATTAGTTATATTATATTTTTTAAGCACTGTAATGCCACTCTGATTGAGATATGTGCTGCTGATTATCCATGCTGCTGATCTCATGCTGCTGATTATTTCATGCTGCTGTATTCATTCGTACTCATCTACTCCCACAGACTCATGTTCGTGCTGCTGTTGGAAAGATCCTCTTTTAATCAGCAGATCAGTCCAGATTCCCTGATTCCTCCCCCACCCACCCCATTTCTCTGAGTTTTCTCTGCCTGGAAAATGTGAAAGTCATTTTCCAGGTTTTTCCCTGATTTCCAGAGTCGCTGAACCTTGTGTGCATGGTGACGAAACATCTCCTGATGCTTTGTTCAGGATTACTCATCCTGAGTCTTGTGATCCTGGCAGGAGCAAGAGGCGTCACGGAGCGAGAGAGAGAAGCTGCCAAACTGATGCACCTGATAAATTCAGGTGGGTCACGTTAAAGCTCCGCCCACAGAAAGATTTCTCAGTACAGTATTGTCTTTCACAGCTATTTTTATTGGAGATACTTTTGTTGCTACTTTTGCAAATCCTGCCCACATCATGCTGCCATTAATATACAGCTGTTACAGAGGTGTAACATAAATCAAACGCTCAGTCTGTTGGTCAGTTTTCTGTGTTTTTGCTGTGTCTGCCACATCTTCTGTCAGCTGAACTGAGTGCATCTGACCTTGCTTTGAAGTGATCTCTTCCAGCCCTGTCTGCCATGTCACTAAGAGGCTTGCGTGCAGCAGATCAGTTTAGCGAGGCCTCGTCTGACTAATCTGATTACTCCAACAAGTCTTCTACCACTGTACAAAACGAGAACAAGTCGACCCCTGGTGTATTCAGCAGACCACAGAGAAAGCAAAAGATGTGCATCCGCGCATCTTTGTTTGAACCTTTTCTGTCTTTAAAGTGGAGATTCTTGGTTTCTAAAGGCTTTCGTTCCAGCTGCCAGGTCAAAAGATTAACTTCCTGTAGCTTACGACAGATACTGCAGTGGATATTTTCAGCCCCGTGCTCCAGCTTACATACATCTCCTGCATGTAAGGTGCTCATGCTGAGCTCTGGACAGTGGGCTTCACTCTTTTATGGATTTGCAGAAGTGTGAAGCCTTAAATGAGGTGTGAAAAAAACTGACAATACCAAGTCTGGTCTCACATAAATCATCAGTCAAACACAGTTGTCAAATTTCAGCGATCACTTCATTGGCTGAAAGCTTTCAGTCTAATCTGCATCTTCAGCTCATTTAGCATCATAATACATAAATTGAGCGTTGCTGGAGCGTTGCTGCACCGTGGTGCAGTTGGCAGAGCTGCCGCCTCCCAGCGAGAAGGTCGCCAGCTCAAATCCCAGCTGGGGACCATTCTGGGTGGAGTTTGCATGTTCTCTCCGTGCATGCATGGGTTTTCTCCGGGTACTCGGATTTCCTCTCACCAAAAACATGCATGTTTGACTGAATGGTAACTAACTTGTCCCTAGGTGTGTGAGGGAATGAATCTTTATGTGTCCCTGCGATGGACTGGAGACCTGTCCAGGGTGTACCTCGCCCCTCGCACAGTGATGGCTGGAAATGGGCACCAATGACACCCACGACCCGAAAAGGAAGAAGTGCTTGAAAGATAATGGAATGGATTGAGTTTAATTTGAGCTACTGTGAACTGAGAATGTGTAGAGCTACAAGCAAATTTCTTTAATTATTGTCCACTGACATGACAGGCAGGCAGTCATCTAACTGCTGCATCTAATCGAGGTTTACAAACAAAAATGGTTTTGACTCATTCACTTCTACAGAAATGGAGCTAAAATCTGGTGCGGTAATAGCTGAGAATCATCCCCAACACATACTCTGAGCTCTAATTGATCACACAAGATCTTTGTTTGAAACTTTGACACTGACTGGAGTCCACGCTATTTGTCTGTTAGCAAAATATCCCATTGACGTTCATCCAAAGTTGATCAGAGTTTAAAATCAACCTGATCTAAGATGGCTGTCACAGCTAATCAACTGTAGCAAACATGAAAATAGCCATAAATGTCCACTGTGCAGACATTGAAGTAAAATCTGGTGTGGTAGTAGCTGAAATTCATCCCCATCATGTACTCTGAGCTCTGTTTGTTCAAATTTTTTCATGAAAGAGAGCAGGAAGAACGCATTCCTTCAAGGAATAAAAGTTTAACGTGTGATAAAACAACAGAATCAGTGGAAAGCAGAGTGCACCTGTATTTCTGATTTATATTTTAAATGGGAGGCATATGCTAACATTTATAAAAGCTTCATGAATTCATATATTGTCATGTTATGTCCATAAATCATCTAAGGATCTTTTTAAATACATAGTACCTCTGTGTTGGGTTTTTAACAGGTTGGAAGGTGGACTGCCAACCCAAGCTTGTTCTCCTTTCTTTCCTCTCCAGTTTTGATCAAACTATAATCTACAGGTTTGTTACTAAATTGTGGTTATTATAAGTATCTGTCACTATGCAGTCATCGCTGGGCCAAATCAGCTCGTACGGCACGTGAGCACTGTACAAACAGTGAGTGTGCTTCTACTTTCACCTTCCTCCCCTTTACCCTTCCCCCTCTCCTCCACACACACTTCTCACACTAGTATGGATTAAAAGCTAAAGAAGGTTAAGAAGCCAACGCTCATCAGTCCTTCCCACTTTTTTTTTTTTAACTTTTCGTTTACCTATTCCCACTCTCCAGATCTCAGTCTATCTGGCCAATCTATTTTTACCAATCCAAACCCTGCAACAGGGTCCCAGCTTCTCTCCACCTGTGGTCTCTCTACCTGTGGTTTGGGGTGGGTCCCAGTCCAAAACAGGGACGGACAGGACGAAGTGAAGCGAGAAGACTAACCCACTGGAAACGTGAACCTATTTTTTTTACACTATATCATTACAGGAACTGGAACAGAAGATGAGATAACAGCACTTTTTTTTTTACTGTACATGGATTTGGATTACTTCTGAAATTCTCCACAATGAAAGAACAAAAATGACTGTTGGATGCTGAATACTCAAACCACTTGAGATGTACATGGTGTTACCTAATGGCGTCAGTCTTGGCATGTCTCCTGTGTAGAAAAATGCTCCAGGTAAAATTTAAATTATATTGTAAGGTATCTTCTATAAATTGCTATGGTACGATCAATTAATTTCTCTCTGTAGGTTTATTGAGATCTGTAAGTGGGACAGCTGTTTGTGGGAACATATATAATATCATATAATCTCTTATATTTATGTTACAGTTTGTAAAATAGTTTATAGTATTTGTGACACTTAAAAACAGTTTAAGGTAAACACATAATGACTTTTTTAATATTCAGTAGCACACAGGGACAGGATAATTAGTGGTAACTGATAAGATGATGTCACTTTAGTGGGCTTATTGGTTGCTATTAGGAGTATCCCAGTACCAATTATTTTTTAAGCAAGTACAAATACAAGTACCGGTACTACAGTATGGGTAATTGAGTACAGATAATGAGGGGTCAATGAGTTTGTACTTAAACATACACAATGGCCTTAGAAACACATTTGTTAAGAACACAGCAAACAGTCTGCTGTTTACCACCACCTGTTTATTCTAAAATATCTCCAAACTACAGGGATTTTTAAGCTTTTGTCCTTGGTTACTAGCAAAGTGGAGATGGTCACCAGTGTCATGAAAGTAGTATCAGTTGGAAGTATCAGGATGTTTGAGTACAAGTATGAGTACCGGCTATCAGGCCCGATACCAATACGTATTGGCTTCTATTACATTCAAGTAAAGAAATTACATTTTATTTAGTATGATGTGATGCACACTTGTTCAAAATACTGCAATATTTGAACAAAACAAGTTTTAAATAGAAACAAAGATTTTTTTTCATGTATTTTTGAGTCATATTTGTTTGACAAACACATGACTTTTTCCAGTCTTGTGTTAAACAATATTTTTTTCAGCTAAGCTAAAGTTTCTTCTCAAATTGCTTCAGATGGCTTTTGAAAAATATAGATGATGTTTGTCAAATCCCAACATTTGTTTTAAATTTACCACAGTCAACAAGGAATGTGTGAATGAAATAATGCAATAAATAAATAAATAAATGATCTGGAGGCTTCTTAAACTTAAGTGCAATAAGTATGACTCGGTTGAAGTTGAAGATAACGGATGTTGGCTAAAATGAAAGACCATACGTAGAAAAGAAAGCTAGGGGCCTGATTTAGCTACCGGTTCCCTGGCTTTTGCTTTAAACTCTTTGACTCTGACAGAGCTAATGAGCTTGTTACAGACAAGCTATTAATTCTCCAAGGGACAGCACGGGCACAATGTCCTCAGCAATGAGAACAGATGGACACTGATAAGATTCAAAACCACTATGTGGTAAAGAAAAAGGCCCAGCAACATGTAGAGCCAGTCAGTTGAGTCTGTTTTATGAAGTTTGCACCAGTCTAATTGGAACAGTAAAGTTATTTAATATCATGTTAACAGTGTTCAAACCTTTTCCATTCTTGTTTTCTGGAGGCAGTGATGGCTCGGGGTCCATTTGTCACCTGTCCACCATTGGACTAGAGTTCCGCAAAGTGCTACGGGAGGCACCCCTGTGCCACAGACGCTCTCACACTGACCAATAAAAATCCTCAGTCCCTGGTTTCTGCTGTCCGAGGCATCAGAAAAGATTTGTGAAGAAATGGAAATTCCGAGAGACCCTTGCTGTCTGCACAATCTCGCTTACCACCCACGATGGCGGCACCACTCAGTAAAAGTGATAAGAAAAAGACATATATGGACAGTGGTTACAAATAGTTTTAATGGAAGTAGTCGGCTTGAACTATTATCAGCATCACTATCGTTGTCATCAAAACCACAGTTGCCATCATCCCCCATGCAGCACATCAGGAGATGGAGGGGAAACTGGTTTCTTCATTTATTACTCATGATCTCATTTTTCCCCTGTCAAATCTGGGCAACCACTTTCAAGGTTGCCCTGGTTGGACCCTGGACATGTGACCTCCTATACGCAAAGGCTCTCCCTGACTTGGCGGCCCGCCTTGCCACCAGCCGCATAAACAAGAACCCCTACCTCAACAAAGGCTATTGGTTCGACTACACGCTGATCAATGAGGACTGCAAGGCTACACGTGCACTTGTTCGCTTTGCTGACCTGGAAAGTTACGGTTCTGCCTTTCTGGGCCCTGCCAACCCAGGTTACTGCTCCTCAGCTGCAATGTACGCTAAAGAGTGGGATGTTGGTATTCTTTCCTGGGGTTGTCTCAAGCCCAACATGAAAACAGGAGGCATGTACCCTACATTTCTGCGGCCGCTGCCTCTGTCCTCCCATGTACTTTTCACTGTGCTAAGGTTCTTTCAGTGGGCCCATGTGGCTATCATATCAGAGGAAACAGATGTGTGGGAGGCCACAGGACAGGAGTTGGCTTCTTCTCTGAGGGACCTTGGCTTGCCTGTCAATCCTGTAGTTACAATGGAGACCGATAAGGAAGGGCCTCGGAGAGCTTTGACTAAAGTGCGAGAAACAGACCGAGTCAAAGGTAAGACACACTTAGAAACCAAACCTATTTAATGTCACATGAATTATGTAGATATGTTGATTTTTAAACCATGACCTCTTTGCAGTGATCATCATGTGCATGCCTTCTGTCCTTATTGGTGGCCAAGCCCAGTACAAGCTCCTGACAACGGCCTTAGCTTTGCGCATGATCGACCGTGGTTATGTGTTTATTCCTTATGACACCCTTCTGTACTCACTGCCCTACAAAAACGCTCACTACTCTCTGCTTGGGAATGATACCAAGCTCCGAAAAGCCTACGATGGTGTTCTCACCATCACTATGGAGTCTGGAGAGCACAATTTCTATGAGGCCTTCAGAGATGCTCAGAACCGCTTTGAGATACGCAGCAGCACTCCACCAGAGCAGGTAAGACATTTTAGTGCACCTTTTAGTCAAATGGAAATGACAAAGAATTTGAAAAATTTTAAAGCAGAGATGCAAACATTAGACATTTGTTCACGTGTGACCTTATTGTTCTTAGGTTTCTCCATTCTTTGGCACTATTTACAACATGATGTACTACATAGCAATGGCTGCAGAACAAGCCCGAACACATGAAGGCCGCTGGGTAACAGGTCACATCCTGGGAAACAGTGAGGGCGGCTTTGATTTTGAAGGTTTCAATCAGCCCTTGCAGGCTGGAAGGAACGGTGAGGGAATGCAGGCTGGTTACGTGGTCCTGGACTCTGATGGCATGGGGGACTTGCTCTATTCCACACATTCTCTTCATGCTGCTCACACAGATGGCTTTACTGGGGGGTTGAAACATCTTGGGCGCTCAATCCATTTTGCAGGCAGCACACCTTACAAAGATTCAAGCTGCTGGTTTAGCCCATACTTTGCCTGTACTGGAGGTGAGTGTGTTCACTGCATGAACATGTCCACTGTGGACAACTTGGTGGACAACTTGGTCAACCTTCTAATCTTTTTCCTTCCAAAGGCACAGATCCGATCACAATCTTCTTTCTGTTCCTGCTGTCTGTTTCAATGGTTGGATTTGCAGTGAACATCTTTCCTCATTTGAAGTATGTAGCACACAGTTGGGGAGGGGGGTGGGGGGAGAATTTCAGTTTTTGTCATAATTGATTTAATTGTCTTTCTGCTCTGAAGAAAAGGAAGAGTTGGGTTTAGCATTGAGGGGGATGGAAACAGTGGATCATCAAAGGTTGTCCTGACCCTGGATGATCTGGTCTTCATCAATACTCAAATCAGCAAACGGGTCAGTTCTGTACTGAATCGATTCTGACAGTCGTTAGTGTTTTGTGATTATTGCTCAGAACTGCTCTGTCTTTTTTCGCCTTTGTTTTTAAGCAGAAGCTAAATGACGAATCCATCATGAAAAGTCAGGGGGACATGAAGACACCTCACCATTCAGTGTCCGGTCGCAGCTACTTGGCCTCTACTCCTGACAGCTCCAATGTTGCTGTGTATGAGGTGGGTAAAGACAGGAAGAAAAATGTGATTCCTGATTTGAATTGGTTTCAGAACTTTGAGGTTTAACAAAGATTGCATTGGGATTTTCTTTACTCCAGGGTGACTGGGTTTGGCTGAAGAAATGTCCATCAGGAACAGTCTCAAGTGTCAATGGCAGCACTGAGGTGGTCTTTGTGAAGGTAAATAAAGTTTGAAATTAGGAGTTTATTTAGTTCTGCCAAAGTCATTCAGACAACTGAATCCAAACAAATATGGCCATTCCTATTAGAAAGCAAACAAATGCCTGATTTCAGATGTGCGATCAGTTGTGATCCTTGTGTTCCTTTCAGCTCAGAGAAATGAGACATGAAAACCTAAATCTGTTTCTGGGACTGTTCTTTGACTCCGGGGTCTTTGGCATTGTGACGGAGCACTGTACCAGAGGCAGCTTGGAGGATTTGTTGGCCAATGAAGAAGTGCGTCTCGACTGGATGTTCAAGTCTTCCTTATTAATGGATCTGATCAGGGTGAGATGGATAAAAGAAAAAAAAAAAAAGATTTTATAAGCTTCATTTTACATATTATCTTATTTTCTCTACTTATTTTTTGTCACCAGGGAATGAAGTATTTGCATCATCGTGACATCATCCACGGACGACTAAAATCCCGTAACTGTATGGTCGATGGGCGCTTTGTGCTGAAGGTGACGGATTACAGCTTTAATGAAATTTTGATTGCACAAGGCATTGACATCGATGAGGAAAAGCCTGAGGGTGAGAACACGTGCATCTTTATCATTTTTCTGAGTTTTCTTGTCTATGTCAAATAGTCAAATACACATTTGTGCAACTATTTTGCTACATAGACCTTCTCTGGACGGCACCGGAGCTGCTGAGGAACTCGAGCATGAGGAGGAGAGGAACTTTCTTTGGGGATGTCTACAGTTTCTCCATCGTTGTGCAGGAGGTCATCTCTCGCTCGACACCTTTCTGCATGCTGGACATGCCTCCAAAAGGTGGGTGCCTGAACACACAGCTAGAAATAGCTACATTCACATTTACCTGGCCAAACTAGCTGAAAAAACTCCCCCTTTTGTTATTTTCTTTTCTGTGTTTCCTATTTTCTTTCTGCATGTGTTGACAGAGATTGTCAACAAGGTGAGAACGCCTCCTCCTCTATGTCGGCCTATTATGTCAGTGGAAGAGGCACCTGTAGATGTGATCCAGCTAATGAAACAGGCCTGGAGTGAAGAGCCAGACAAGAGGCCAACCTTTGAGGACATTTTTAAACAGGTAGGACACGTGTTCCTACATAATCTTATTGTGAAATTACCCTTACTAATTGCTCTGTTTCATATAACAGTTCAAGTGCATCACAAAGGGAAAGAAGATCAACCTCATTGACTCCATGCTGAAGATGTTGGAGCAGTACTCCTCCAACCTGGAGGATCTGATCAGAGAGAGGACAGAGGAGCTCGAGGTGGAGAGACAGAAAACGGACCAGCTGGTGGCTCAGATGTTGCCCAAGTAAGAGTCCAGCAGCTTTTACTGACTCATGAAAAAGGGATGAACCCGTGGTCTACTTATTTAAATCTGGTTTCAAATAAAGAGAAATAAGCGGTACATTGATCTCCCCCGTCGCTGAGGTTTCTGAAAAGTGAATGTTTGTAGTTTTGGAAATAAGTGTTTTTCTGGA
>JARVGS010000400.1:29878893-29891330 GCA_031762315.1 Hypsolebias antenori | reverse complement strand
CAGGGTCCCAGTTACATCCAACAATAAAATGTAAAAGAAAAACAGTAATAACATCTAAGATATGAACTAAGAAAAACGTCAACTAAAAATACACTAAGCTTGAGGAGCAGGATCGGACAACCCTGGTAGTTTTACGAAATCTCACTAGAACTGTACACTTTGTTTTTACCTCATGTATTGTGTTTCCATTGATGTTTGCACATTTCAATAAATTGCTACATCTGTTTTTCATCCAATATGCAAAGAAACGAGAGTTGTCTCCAAAGTTTTTTATCTGCTATGTGGTTAGTCTAAATTGTTCAGAGGCTCTAGTCAAGATTTAATCTAATTTTTCCTTCAACGTTTGTTTTCTCGTTGTCACTCTTCCATAAAGCTTAGGCTGGTGAGGAACTCGGGCAACAGTTGCTGTATGCTCAGTTTCCCCCAACTCATCTGTTGAAGCATGTAACTCCTTCAAGGTGGTTACAGGTGTCTTGATGGTCTCTCACTGTTCCCATTCTTGCACGGTTCATGACCATTTGTGAGGATGGCCTGCTCTTGGTAGATTTACACATGTCCCATATTTCTTCCATTTCTTATTGATGGATTTAACATGGGGTGTCTAATCCTGGTTCTCCACTATCCTGCATGTTCAAGATGTTTCCCTGCTCCAACACACCTGGTTTGAACCAACCGGCTTCTGCAGAAGATGAAGAGGCAAATCAATAAATGAATCAGGTGTGTTGAAGCAGGGAAACAGGTAAAACATGCAGGATGGTGACTTGAGGACAAGGATTCCCCCCCCCTCCCCCCCAGTTTAATGGAACTCCTGGGGATGGTTAGGGCCTTGGAATTATTTTGCATCCATCTCCTGATTTGTACTTTTCTATACTTTTTGACGTTGGCTGTGTTGACCATGACTGATTAAAACTGCAATAAAAGCTTTAAAGCTCCTGTGGGTGACAGTTTATACGCTCTGTGTGTGTGCCACCTTCATTTCAGATAGAGTAAGAGATAAAGCAGAATACAGGTGCACAAGCTGCTAAGTCAAGGAGATATTTTTACCTCCTTTATCCTCGTCTGAAACTTATTCCTGGAACAGTGAAAACCTATCCACTTAGAATGCTGTCATCCTATTAGGACACCGCACACTTTGATCTTCTAACTCTGTCCGATGAATTTATTAATGCACACACAAAGATGGCGGCACATTAGTGTGAGCAGAAAAAAATGAAACAAACATCTATTGAAGTGTTTGGAGAAAATCTGGAGGAAGATGTCAAAACAAACGCAGTTGGAAAAGTCTGTTTAATGGCTGCTTGTCATGTGATACATGCATGAAGGGGTGCTTAATTCAAGGTGTGTGTGTGATTTCAGGCCCAGTCGTAGCAGGTGTAGTGGGCCTAACGATGCCTCGGTACTGTCTGTTCGGAGACACCGTCAACACAGCATCACGAATGGAGTCCACGGGGATGTGTGAGTGTCTTGCGTTCTTTCGGTTATCCTTTTTCTTTTTGGTTATACTTCTTTTTTAAGTGCAGCATGCTTCAGGACAGGCCTACGGCACGTTGACTGCATGCTGCTCGAGGTTAAACAGGGTTTTAAAAGAGCGGCGCTCACTAATCCCTTGACACTGTCATTAGAATTAAAGATTAGGTTGAAGTTGTAGAATAAAAGAGTAATTATCAATTTTCTTTGAGTCGTCTCCTGCCAATTTTAGGGAACAATCATGACGTAAAGTATTTTGTTGTGGTTTAAAATAAACGTGACATCTCTTCTTTGAGGACTACACCTTATAAATATGTGTTCTTGTATTTTTGGTCTCTTTTAGTCTATTTTACTGTATTTTCAGTCATAAGTGAGCACTGAAAGTTTATAAATGCTTGCTGCCAAGAGCAGAGCTGTAACGAGTAATGTGCTGCCATCAAGTGGTGAAACACCACATTACAGCCAAGCTTCTGTCAACTTCTTGAAAACCTCAGAACGATCAAAGAGAGACTTTTTTTGTTGAGCTGACTTATTATTATTTTTTTGCACAGCTTACAGAATCCATGTCAATCAAACCACAGTTAAGCTCCTGAACAGCTTACAGATGGGATACAAGATCCAAGTCAGAGGCCTGACGGAGTTAAAGGTAACTGGAAAGAGAACAGAACCCACGCACAGCCTTTGAACTGACGGTGTTATTAATGGACACAAATGATGATCTGATTTTAGGGAAAAGGTATCGAGACCACATATTGGTTGGTGGGGAGGGAGGATTTCAACAAGCCTCTACCAACTCCTATAGACAGTAAAGAGTAAGATGTTTATTTTTCCCTCCTCAAATGGAGTTACGCAGGTTTAATCATTATATTTATCCAAGCGAAATATGCTTTTGATGATTTTATCGCAATTTAAGTTTACAAAAACTTTTTTCGTCCTGTTACAGTGGCGTAAATCATGGTGTGACTATAGAAGAGATCCCAGCTGACAGAAGACAAAAGTTCTTGGATCGACAGAAGAAGACAAACTAGTCTGTGGTTTAGAAAATTCTGAAATATGTGTGTGATAGAAAGCAACAGCAACAAATACAATTTGCACAACACACACAGCTATGCTCACAATCAGAGGATTTTTGGGATTGTCAAAAAAAAAAGAGACAATTATTTGCATTTAGTTTTATATTTCACAACAAAACCAGATTAAAACTTTAATGTTTGGGTGCAAAACTTTTCCAGGAATTAGCCAACATCAGTTCTGTGTTTGAACGTTAGTTGGTTTTATACTAAAATACATAAATACGGGATAATCTGATCATCAAATGTGTGTTTGTTCGAGTTGTGAGTAACTGCTGTTGTGTTTCCTATCATTTCTGCATATTTACTAAATTCTATTCAGTGTGGAGGAAAATCTGTCATGACAAAACTCAGTTTGGAGAAATGGAGTTTGATTGACAGATTCAGAAGCTAATTTGTTCCTAGATCAAATAATATTACTGCCATCTCAAAATAAGTCCAGTTTTGACCATTTTAAAGCAATTTATGAAAACACAGTTTTACAAACCAATACATAGCCGTCAGTTTTGCATTATACAGTTATTCCAATTGAAGTGTTGCAAAATTCCAACCGGTCATGACCCAGGCTGCACTGAGAGTGTGACATATGTGTGGCAGCTTTTTGTGCAAATAGCTGCAGGATTTTCTGTAACACAAAACTTGAGATTATCCAATAAAGTTTGCGTGAGGCGCTGCAAAGCTCTTAAAACTTCATTTGCTTTAGGATGGCCAATTTCCCACTTTAGAGCACGCTCAGATTTGCTGTTAGTGTCAATCTACTCAAAATCAATCTGTGATTCTCCAAACTCAGGCCATTTAAAGAGCAATCTACAACAGGTAAGATATTGTTTGTTTTTCACTCCACTTCAGTACTGTAAATCTGAACTGTCACTTAGTCTCAGGTAAACATTGGCTCTAAGGATGCTGTAAACCAAAAAGTGTGTGTTGTTTTCGTGTTGTTGTCTTTGTAAATGAGCAAACGATGAAACAAAACCTCGACGACTGTTCAGATGTTTTCTGTGTAGGTTTCACCGACACTCCGTTAGCAGCCATCGATGTTCTGCATGCATGCTCGTTCAGCACCATCTCATAACTTATCTGAAATAATATGTCTGGTCTGCACTGTCGCAAAGAATTTTAGAGCCAATTAGCTGATCTTGTGCTTCAGCAGATCGAGCTTCTTACCTGCAAATCATCATCGTTTGGAGGGAAATGCATGTCTGTCGGAGCGCTTAACCCACTAACTCGTGTTTGGGTTTTCCAGAACTCCAATCGTCCATGTCACTTTTCTTGGGCTCTGGTTTTTGTATATACTGTAAATTTGTACATTGTATCCTAAGATTTTAGAAACGTTTCTTTCAGCTCGGGTTTCTCTGACAGAACAAACACAGGACTTCAGTACCATTGTGTTCAAAAAGCAAGCAGTCGTGTTGCCGGCTTGCTAAATGTCTGCCGCAGGACTCATGTTGAAGCAACAAGAGGCGGACGACACGAGGGTGTGATTTAACACTAAAAACAGGCTGCAGGCCTGTTTGTATTTTTATTTTTTAAACTTGGCAGCTTGCTGCCGATCACTTACAACCTATCCAGACTTGTTGCTGTAGCTGAGTGTACGGACCTAAAAGAAGTGGGACGTCTGACGACTTGATTATCAGATTGCTTGTGGTGTTTTCTTTCACACAGTTAACTGTTTAGCAGTTCTGGCTCTTCGAGCATAAACCCATGACCAAGAGGACATGTATGGTCCTGAATTGAGAAGAGCAACTTAAAATAAGCCACATGTTTCTGTCATTGATGGGTATTTAAAGAACAAAATGGCTAATCCTATTTAATAGGCGCTACTGTACTTCCTTTTTTTTTTTTTTTTTAGATTTATTAACAATTTGCCAAACAGATAGATCACATCAAACCTGAATGGGGTGCATTGTTCATTTTGAAAGTGATCTCAGTGTGTTTCTGTAAATAAATGATGGTTTTAGTGATGGTTGTGTCTGTTCCGCTGCCTACCATCAATTCAGTCTGCTTAATGGTGGTCTGACCATACAGGTGTACTGTGTTATGCTTCACAGTGAGTGAATCAGGAAATACAAAGTTCAATAAGAAAAATGGCTGACAAAGTGGGACTGTTTCACCCATCAAGTAGATCCCTTACAACAAGCTTCAGCTGACATCTTTCCTGTTTCAGCTGACACTCTAAAGCACATAGGTCAAACTCAAGGCCTGGGGGCCAATTGTGGCCCTCATTGACATCTTATCTAGCCCCCCAAGATGATATGCTATACATAAAATATATATTTTTTTTTCACTTTAATTTTTTCAGTAATCTTTGATTATGGTGTCTAAAGTGCAACAGAGAATGTCAATTAAGACAAACTCTTTTTGAGGAACCTGCAACCAAGAAATGATGTTGGGTATCTGATTTGAGTTAATGTAGATTCTGAAACTGGCCCTTAGTTTGAAAAAGGTTTTGGTTCCCTTTTGTGAGTTTGACACCCCTGCTCTAAAGTGTTGGGCTTTTAGACATTTTTGTTTAATTGGTGGTAAACACGACTTTTTAAAAATCAAACTGCAGTAGAAGAGAAATAAAACAAATCAAAGACTGACCATCATCATCAGACGAGAAGCTATACATACTGTATATATATTAATCAACCTTTCTGGAGACGAGAATCTGCTTCAGGAGTTTGTGTGCTGCTGAAGAGAGTGCACGTGGCACTTTCTCTGGCACACCATTGTCTCTACTTGACCACTTCAGGATTAAAGACACCATCTGAGATCATTAAAATTATACTCAGGCAGGGCCTGAAAAGTTTATTCATGTTTTGGTTTGGAGAAGCATTTAATGCATCATTACAAACATTTCCATTGGACAAGCACCATAGGTGATGCTTAGAGGGCATATTAATATCAAACAAACTTATTGACTGTCTTAAACTAAACTGGGATGTAAAACTCAAAAGCAGAAATGGCCAAAAAGATGTAAGGTTCAACCAAATTACTATCTTGGTTCCAAATGGAATCGTCTTAAAGCAAAGCGGCAATAAAAAAAGTATTATGAGGACCCATGCAGAAACTGGAGTGGATAATGGTTAGCCAAGCGCCAGTGACAATTCTAGAAGACCACTTGGCAACAAAAGGTGCAAAACAATATGGAAAGTTGATGTATCCATTCTTTTCCACTTGATCCGGAGTTGAACTGTGGGGGCAGGGAGGTCCAGACATCTCTGTCCCCAGTCAACTGTTCTGGGAGAACCCCAAGTCATTCCCAGGCCAGCTGAGAGACAGCCTCTCTAGTGTGTCCTGTTTCTCTGAGGTCTCTCCCCAGATGGATGTGTCCATGACTTCTGAGGTGTCCAGGGAGCATTCTTACCAGCTGCCCGAACCATCTGAACTGGCTCCTCTGGATGTGGACGAGCAGCGGGTCTACTCATTGTTTCTTCTGGTTAACAACTTCTCACCCTATTTTAGCGACAGCTCAGCCTCCGTGAGAAAATTATTTAGATCCTTTGTATCCACAATCTCATTCTAGTTTCTACCCAGAGCTTGAGACCATGGATGAAAGTAGGAAGGTAGACCTCAGATAAACAGAAAGCTTCTGCTTGAAGCTCAGCTCCCTCTTCACCACAACGGACCAGTACAGAGTCCACACTATGGAAGCTGCACCAATCCGTCTTGTCAGTCTCACTCTCCATTCTTCCCTCACCCATGAACAAACCCTCAAGATATTTGAACTCCTCCACTTGAGGCATACACATGATGGACAGATAGATCATGGACAGAAGCAGAAGGTGGATGCCTTGGCACTCTGACCCTGGCTTACCAACGCTGGCTCTCTGGAAATTTGATTCAAGTCATCTGAAATTTGTAAAAAGTTGTTGAGGGGCAGAAGAAGATCCAAGACTGTCATGTATGTGGTGCTGTTCTCAGCAATGAATGCAGGAAACCACCCCATCTTATTAAACCATGTCCATCCTAAACCCAACCAGTGTTGGGTGTGTGTTCCCTCAGATTCAGTCCAGTTCTACAGACAGTTTGTTGTCAGGAGGTAACAGCACAACTTGTCAAACTAGATCCCGTCTTCTTCCTTTACACGTTCCTTTCTAAAGTTTGTTAAAGTTATTAAGTTTATTTAGAGACAAAGTGTCTTCAGGTTTGTTCTGGAACACATTTTCAGTGGACCTCCAGTTCATCGGGTGTTAAGTCATTAGGTGTCCTCACCAAAGGACGAGCAAGCTACCAATGATCAGACACCGATGATGAGTGTCCCTTGGCCAGATGAGTTGAATGAAAAGTAATGTTTGGATAATGAGGCTAGATTTGGTTTTAGGTTCGATCATAGGCTTACTAACTTTTCAGCTTTAACCAAGATGGTAAATGATAAATGAAGTGTACTTACAAAGCTCTTTACTCTACAGTCTGTGACCTTTACCCATTCATACTAGATCTATACAAAGAAGAATCAGAGCTTTATCACATTTGTACACCGATGGGACACACATCAGAGGCAATGAGGGGTTCAGTGTCTTGCCCAGGGACACTTCGTCATGTGACTGCTGGTGGAATCAAACCCCCAGCTCTTGCATTGGAGGAAGACTGCTCTAACCACTCAGCCACAGCTGCCCCACTATATACAATAACAATAAGACAACAACCCCAACCATTTCTGGCTGAAGTGTACAAGCATTGCTGAGAAGCCATTTAAAAATGGTTTTGTCAACTGATTAATTTTTAAGTCATTTTATGATTGTTTTTAGTTCTTTGTAGCAGGTGTATTTCACTGGGCTGCCACTGTTGTTGACTAGTTGGGAAAGAAAATTGAGAGACAGAGTGCGAATTTGAACTTAGTGTATATACGTCACTGCAAACAAATTCCAACACCACAATGAATGAAATTCTTTTTAAAAATGTTGGTCAAAATTGAATAATGTATGCTTGATTACAGTTTGTTTTCTTTTTGGTCTAATTTGGTCACAGTTTGGTTTCTTAGATCTCCACACTTGTCCTGTGTAATGAGGGTGTTGCTTCAGTCGGTCATGGTGAAGAAAGAGTTGAGTCGATAGGCAAAGCTCTGCATTTACTGGTCTGTCTGTGTTCCACCCCTCACCTGCGGACATGAGGTTTGGATCATGACTGGATCCATGCAACTGAAATGAGCTTCCTCCATACGGTGGCCGGGCTCAGCCTTGGAGGTAGGTTGAGGAGCTCCTCCGTCATCTGGGGGCTCTCATGTAAAGTCGCTGCTCCTCCTCACTGCCAGGAGTCTGTTGAGGTGATTTAGGCACGTGATCATGATGCCTCCTGGACACCTCTTTAGAGGTGTTTTGGACATGTCCTGGAACAGGCCCTAGGGCAGACCTCACAGGGATTGTGTATCTTCTCTGGCCTGGAAATGGCCCAGTGTCCCCCAGGAGGGTCTGAAGAGTGTCGCTGGGGAGAGAGAGGTCTGGGTTTCTCTCCTGGACCTGACTGTGACTGAATAGTAGAAGACGGCGATGGAGAAGAAAGTCAAACCAAGCCAAACCCTCGCAGAGTTCCCACAAAAACAAACCTGGGACACCCGCTTGAGACCCACAGCAACTCTGTATCTCTGAGAGAACGTTGTGACGCAACATTTTCAAACATGTTCAGCATTCTAGCAGCAGAAGCCTCACACGAGGAAATATAAAAAATAACCCAAACATTTTTAAACTCCAAACTCCGTGAACAAAGTCTGTTCAAAAATTTCTGCCAGAAAAACTATTGGACTACATATATAATATAAAGTATTTTTTTTTCAAGTTAATTAGTTTTCTTTAGCTCTTCTCAGAACTCTCCTTTTGATGTTTTCAGACCCACATTTGAGGTCCCAACTCCAACTTTGGAAACCTTTGGGTTAAACCAGTAGTACGGTAGTTTGGTTAAATAGGGAGTGATAGCGCAGAGGTTAGAGAAGGTGGACCTGTGATCAGAAGGTTGCCGGTTCAACTCCCCAGACTGATAACATCATAATGTGAGTGGGAAAGTTGAAGCACCCACACCTGCCCCTTTGTCCCACTCTGAGCCCTTGAGCAAGGCCCTTAACCGCCACCATCTGCTCCCCCTGCACCCTGCATGACAGCCCTCTGCTCCACACAGAGGGCTGTGGTAGCTCGGTGGTCTGCGGTTGTGTCAGGAAGGACATACAGCATATCACCAAGTCTTCATGCGACTCAGTTTGCCGTGGCGATCCCTGAAGAAGGGAGCAGCTGAAAATAAAAAAATTAATAACTGTAGTTTAGTTAGAGTTATTTGAAATATTTCAGTGGAAACTTAAAATAAAATAGCTTAAATTGTTTTTAATGTATTGTGGTGCTAAGAGAATTCAGGATATTTATTATGAAAAGTCTGAGAATTGCAGCTTTAAATTTTTTCAGCTTCATACACTTTCATTTTAGGCATTCATTTGAAAATTATTCACCTAAATTGACCTGTATATTAAATATTTAGGATAAAATGACTTAGAAATCTTGTGAAACCAAAAAGGAAGAAGTGGGTAAAGATAGAGACGAAGAGTCTATGAGTGGACTGTGTCTGTGTTGCTTGCAGAAAACCTTTGAACTGACTTTTATTCTTATTTCTTCCAGTGGTATGTTTTATCAATTTTAGAATTATATGAAACCGTTTTTTTAGTACTTTGTCATGCTACTTTGGATTCTACTTCACAATATATCAGTTTCATAGCAACAACTCTTAACAAAATAAAACTTGTGCAGCAGGTGACATTGAAAATTTTGTTTATCGAGTGTATGGATTATAATCTAAAGAAACATGATTCCTCTCCTCTCTCATTAGATTTAAAAGCTAAACAAACAAACAAACAAAAAACAGAAAAGTTGGATCTGCTTGTCCTTGCTGTGTGTTTGACACTCACCTATAACAACAATGAAGGTTAAAAACATTACATTTACTATCAAAAAGTTAAGCTTGCCTCCTTATTTAACACCAGGTCAACCTGAAATATATTGCAAATGATTCAGGAGGGAAGCAGTATGTGGAGGACCAGCTTTGATTTGAGATTCATATTAAACTGAGCTTAAACTGCAAAGTGATGAAGTAGGTCACAACTTGCTATATGCATGTACTAAATTCTTATCTTATGCTCATTGTTGTGCAGATAATATACTGAGAACTTCATCTTTATTTACATATAATGTGTTTATATTGATAATGTGTGTGTTTTCAGCTGTATAGGGTGTGATGTTTTGGACTGTTGTGCTGGATTAGAGGCCCCAGAATGTCAGAGCACAAACATATGATCATGACAGTGTTCCCAGGCTCCACACCAGCCATGATGCTTCGCTGCATTTTGACTGACACACCGGCTTGGAGGTGCCAGTCTCAAAAAAAAAAAAAAAAAAAAAGGTCAAGTTTACCATTATAAAGCAGGAAGTTCCTGAAACTGCTTGTAAAATAAAAGTGCATCTGTCTTGATCATGTTAGCGTGAACAGTAAGACAAAAACAATCACAAAATGATTTTACTCCATGTGATCAGTTTGTAGTTTAGATTTTTGAGCTGCTTACAAAAATGCTGAAACCAAACAGAAATCTGGAAGTTTTTTTTTTTTTTACTTCTACTACAGAAAACATTGTAGAAACTTGACAACACACGTATGATTATCAGAGCTTTCTGTTGCTTATGACTCATAAACTATTTTTATTTGACTATTGTTTTTACTCAGCAACTGTTTTTCCGAGACTTACATTTTAGTATATTTCTTCTGTCTGCCTGCCATTATGTGCAACATACATCATATGCATTTAAGCTTATCTTACTGCCTGTGAAATACCTATTCTCATCTTACTTGCACAGTTATATTCTACCATGTTGTTGTTATTCTTTTGGACCTTGTAAATATTTATCCCTTTTTGTTACTTTATTTTGTACCCTGCTTTAGTATTCTTGTTTGTTTTTAGCGAGTCGAATCTGTTCTTCTCATCCTGACCATTTCATTGTTCATGCATTGTTGACTTTGTGTTAACCAACAAATAAACAAAATAACATGTAAGTTTGTCGTCGGGCAGTGAGGAACAAATGTGGTGATACAAACAAGCCACTGTAGGCAGCTTTACTGTTTCCTTTTCTTTTTGTTCTGTTTACTCTTCTCGTATTGTATACATCAAATGTAGTCATTTTTATAGCATAAATTAATGATGTCCCAATACTAATACCTGTATTGGCATTGGATATCGGTCTATTATCGGTATCAAGTTCGTATCAGGCTTGATTCCAGCTTCAGTTACTTGTAGGCCTAATAAAAACACTCCAATACTTCAAACTGATACCACATTTCTGTTTGGTGACGTAATCTGCTCTTACACTGACTGAAGACAAAAAGGTAAAAATGCTCATAATTTATATATATACAGTATATATATTAGGATAAACAGAAAAGATCATAAGATAGCAAACTGATTGAAGTTCTTAATTTAAAAAAAATGTGTTTCTTATGTCATTGTGAAACATTTAAGTATTTGTACACAGTATCAGCAAAGGACCCAAACTGAAGTACTACTTGTACTTGTCTGACAAAAAAACTACTACAAGTACCCACCTACTTAAATTATTATTATTATTATTATAAATTACTGTTGAAATTTAAAAAAAGAAATTAAAGTTTAGTTGAAATAAAGAGCATTAGATGTGTTTATTTAATGCCATGGACTTACTGGACTTTCATGCTAATTAGCTAACTAGCTAAATATTTAGATAATAAGCAGCAAGCTAATTAGTATTTGCTATTTCCCTCTGAAATATACAATGCTATTTTGTTCCACATGGAAAATAAAATGTTTATGGTTATCTGAAACGTGGTTTTATTTTTGAAAGGTTCGTGACAGGAAGTGCAGGTTGTTTCCTCCGTCAGCTTGACAGCAGAGGGTTTCCACGGGCTGTGGGCATCCTCAGACAGGTGGAGGAGAGGAGACGTCCTCGCGCGACCGAACCGCACCGAGCTTGGACCTGAGGACTGACGGGGTGCAGGACGAGCGGAGGTGGTGTTCGTGCGCGCTCTGTGCACGGACCCCTCACCCCCCCACCCCCGGCTGCTTCTGGATCCACCATGATCCCAGACCCTTAAAAAAAAAAAAAAAAACATGACGGTCGGGCTGATTTCTCCCATCCCGAGCTCTCGCGCACATGCTCCTTGATGCTTCGGCGAGGACGCAGGGAGGTGTGGGAGATGGGAGACGCCGCCGCGGATAAATGAAGCCTGTTTTTGACCCCCCTCCTCCCTGAGATCCGAACCCGTTCCGGCCATGGAGAACCCCGCGGCGGCCGAGCCGCAGAGCTGCGAGGACGTCCAGAAGAGCGGGTACCTCCGCAAGCACAAGTCCATGCACCGGCGCTTCTTCGTGCTGCGCGCGGCCTCGGAGCACGGTCCGGCTCGGCTCGAGTACTACGAGAACGAGAAGAAATTCCGCAGCAAGTCGCCCGTGCCCAAGAAGGTCCTGAGCCTGGAGACGTGCTTCAACATCAACAAGCGCGCGGACTCCAAGAACAAGCACATGATCGTGCTGTACACGCGCAGCGAGAGCTTCGCCGTGGCCGCGGACAGCGAGGAGGTCCAGAACGAGTGGTACCAAGCCATGCTGGACCTCCAGTCCAACTGTAAGAGTCCATTCATTTCGGTGTTTGTGCGTCATGGAGGCTGGCCTCGCGCATCCCTGACCCCCCCACATGCACGTCTGTTGTCAGCATGTGTTGTTTTTGTGTGTGCGTGTGTGTTTAACGTGAATAAGTGGGTTGTGTTTTGGAGCGGGTGGGGTGGAGGAGGGTGGGGTGGACCATCAGGCTATGGGCGGCATGCGCTGCTGCCGCGTGCCGATTTATCATCACCATCATCCACCATCACTCTGGTTTGCTCCTTCTTTTTTTTTTTTTTTTTTTGTAGGTATTAAACGCC
>JARVGS010000400.1:29859074-29872498 GCA_031762315.1 Hypsolebias antenori | reverse complement strand
ACCTCAAGTTGTCTTTTTGGACATGCATGCATATATGTGTACACATTGTACTTGAGAGGAGATTATTACAGCCTCATCTAAAATCAATGATGATGATGATATTGGAACTGGATCGGTATCGGCCGATATCCAGATTTAAGTATCAGATCGGAAGTAAGAAAATGTGGATCGGTGCATCCCTAGTAATAAGCGCCAACATTTTCCATTAGGCTCAAAACTTTCTTTCTATTTCAGCTGAAAGAAATGGGGCTATGGGCAGGGCTCTGTTGGATTCTGGGAAATGTGGTTGTTATGAGCGGGAATACTGTGTTAAATACTGTGTGGAAGCCTCCAGTTAAACATGGAGGCCTCCACCCCTGTTTAATGAATAGCAAGCAGCCATCAGGGTACTAATGATCAGTCATTAGGCTGATGGCCCTACTTTATCATTTGAACAGCTAGTTTTGTCAATAACAAAGTGGTTGATCAACAATGAGAAGGAACTACAGTAGTTAAAAGACTGAGCTTATTACAGCTCCTCAGACTGACAAAGTCTTTTGGATTAAAGATGAAACGTTTCAACAATTTATTTATTTATTTTACTTTTTGCATCCATTCAGAGGACCTGACTTAACTTTGTTAGATTTTTCTACCTGGATTATTGAGCATGCATCAGGATATTTATTCAGATCTGTTTAATGGTCCACGAGATATTGGAAACACAATAATGGGTTCTATGCAGTTCTGAAAATGATTAAATTTCGTTTTATTATTGGCATTTTAAAGTATAAAAAATTATGGAAACACCAGTGTTGCCAAACTCTATTCTCTGTTGGATTTTTTTTCAACAATAAAAAATTTAGTGTTTTAAAAACTGCTCAAAAACTGCAGAATATTTTCATGATAAAATAAAGATATACAGTAAGTTCATCCACACCACACCAAGCCTAGAGTTAGGCGTTTAGTTGTCAGTTTCTTGGTTTTTGAGTTACTGTTTAAAAACCCATATGTACACTCAGCCTTATAGGTTTCATCAGCCTCAATTGGTTGCCATCTAAGGACGAGTTTATATACTTTTGTTGATGTGTCCTTGGCTAAAACGGTAGAGAACATTAAATTACTTCCAGTAGTTTACTAGTTTAGTGTATACAGTACAGCTATGTATCTTCAGATTATTAACCTGTTGCAAAATCAGATTGCAACTTTTTAGTCACAGCCCACCCCAGATATGTGTAGTTTTTTTTCCCTCTATTTTTTAATAAATAGGAACATAGTTGCATACATGAGCACCATTTTGTTCTGATGACGTAAACCCTGGTTTAAATATTATAAACTAATCTGAGATAAACATTTACATTACAACGGTTTACTGCAGTTCATCTTTTGTGCATAGTTTGGAAATGTCTTAAGTGAAATTTGAAGCATAGAGATAACCCTCCCCCCCCCACACACACACACACACACACACACACACACACACACACACACACACACACACACACACACACAATAAAATAAAGACATATTGACAGTAAATTTGCAGACATGTTGAGATCAAGATTGGACTAAAATTTGACAGAAATAAATTTAAAAAAGGTTAGAAATGTATGCAATAGAGAATGTGTAGGATTCCTGATATTTTCTGTGTAAAGTTAACCTTAAGGTTTTTTTAATGTGTTCTTGTATGATGTGTGAAATCTTGACTTATTTTTTTTGTTGTTGTTTTCTTAGGCAAAACTCCTGAAGATAATGGCAGCAGTGGAGAGTGCAGTTCTCCGTCTCCTATCCCGACCTTTAAGGAAGTTTGGCAGGTCAAGGTTTGGCCTAAAGGCCTCGGCCATGCCAGGAACTTAGTGGGCATCTACCGGCTATGTCTAACTGATAAGACAGTCAACTTTGTCAAACTCAACTCTGATGTGGCCGCTGTGGTGTTGCAGCTGATGAACGTTCGCAGGTGTGGCCACTCGGAGAATTTTTTCTTCATTGAAGTGGGCCGCTCAGCAATCACCGGTCCCGGAGAGTTCTGGATGCAAGTAGATGACTCAGTTGTAGCGCAAAACATGCATGAGACCCTGCTGGAGGCCATGAAGGCCTTAAGTGAGGAATTTCGACAGCGCAGTAAGTCTCAGTCTGTGGGGACATCGTGTGGTGGTGGTACAGCTTCAAATCCCATCAGCGTCCCGAGTCGGCGTCATCACTCAAATCTGCCTCCGAGTCAGGTGGGCTTCTCCAGGCGGGCACGGACTGAGACCCCGGGAACAGGAGGCAGCAGCACGAGCACATCACCTACATCACGCCACGGCTTCCCAAGGGCACGAACAGCAAGCATTGGAGCCAGGTCAGAGGAAGGAGGAGCAAGTGCCAGGGGGACGTGGGCCAGTTCCAGCCCAAGTTTGAATGGATCCTGCTCGACTACTCCAACACTGAGACCAAAGCCAACCCGTGCGCCGACTCCCGCTAAGATTACCCTGAGCCTTTCACGCTACACACCTAACCCTGCTCCCTCTCCTGCACCGAGTTTATCCTCCAGCTCCGGTCATGGATCTGAGTGTGGCCTGGTGGGTGCAGTCGTTGGAGGCATGTCATTGTGCTCCTATGCTCGAGTTTCTCAAAGGGTTTCTGTGTCAGGTTCACCAAGTGACTATGGATCCTCAGACGAGTATGGTTCCAGTCCAGGGGAGCACTCTCTGCTCATACCTAGTCTGTCAGGACATCACACCCATGGAGAGGGCTCCTCTAGCTACATCGTGATGGGGCAGCGGGAGGGTGTGTTTGGTTCCCATCATCACTCCAAAGGCAGGCGGATTCTGCGGCGCTCATCTAGTCGTGAATCTGAGGCAGAGCGCAGGCTTCTAAGTAAGAGGGCTTCCCTGCCTCTGGCATCCCACGAAAGACTAACCCCACATAGAAAAGATGAAGAGGATGAGGATGATGAAGAATATGCCATCATGTCACGTAGTGCCAACAGAGAGAGGGCTGATTCGCGCCATGACTCAGGGAATCCTTCAGTTAGGGGTGGGCAGCCGGATGCAGTCGTAAAAAACAGGAAGAGGACTGAAAAAAGCAAGGGTGAAAAAGACGCAGGAGGGGCTCTGGACAGTGGTTACATGTCAATGTTGCCTGGAGTCACGTCTCCTCCTGTTTCACTCTCTCTGTCTATAGGTATGTACGATACTGGTGCTAAACCCGGGGCTGACGACGAGTACATGGCCATGACCCCCAATAGCAGCGTGTCCCCGCCTCAGCACATGCGTCAGCCCAGCTCAGAGGGCTACATGGTTATGTCGCCCAACAGCAGTAGCTCCACAGACCTGCACAGACTGGGCATGTGGGAGAGCAAGGCCAGTATGGAGAGCCGAGCTGTCAGTGACTATATGAACATCTCACCCGTCAGTAGCCGCTCTGCCTGCAGCACACCACCATCCCAACCCGAGCAGCACCAACTTCAACCAAAAATGTTCAACTCGTACTTCTCCCTGCCACGAGCCTATCAACATACCCTCTACACTCGCTTTGAGGATGACCTAGACAAAGGAGAAGAAATAAAAGACAGCAGTGGGCATGATGGCGCTGGAAGGGGAGGGAGAGTGGGCTACAGCAAGAGAAACAAAATTGCAGTGGGCTCTGCTGGAGGCTGCCAGCTCTCCATGTCTTCCTCTTCTTTCTCCTCTAGTTCCGCCAGCAGTGAAAGCCTTGAAGACAAGTCTGTGTCAGCAGGGAGAGGGTTAAGTTTGTTAAGAACTGGAGCAGAATACAAGAGTGCTGAAATATGCACCAAAGAGGGACGTCACCACCAAAAACGTGGATCAAGTAGTAAGAGCCCAAAGCAGCACAGGAGGGGGCGTCCCCTGAGCATGTCTTCAGACATCACAAAAGCAAATACCCTACCCAGGGTGAAGGAGAACCTCCCACCATCAGTGTCTCAGAGTGTGGATGAGTACGTAAGCATTGTCTTCAAGGAAGACAATAAATATGATGAGGGACGATGTGCTGGCTCTCAGCATCAACAAACCGTTATCCACGCAACCCTACGGCCTTCAAACCAACCACTCCTCTGTCATGATAATCTTGCTAACCTTCCCCGCAGTTTCTCAGCACCACTTTCCACCTCTGCTGAGTATGTCAACATGGATCTAGGAAAGTCCTCAACACCCCAGACTCATGTTAGATCCACATTCAGCACCCTACAGGGCTCACCAGCTGTTGCCAGTAAGACTCGACATGAACACAGCACATCCTCTCCTCTGGCAGCAGAGTTAAACGCAGGGTACAGAACAAAAATCAAGTTGCCAGCAGATGTCCCCACTCCATTTATCGACAGCAAAGGAGCAGACCACAGCATTTCAGCAAGACCTGCCATCCACCCTGGTCCACCCTTGTCTGTAGAGCAGGAGATGAGTTTGAGTTCTTCCCCTGTAAAGTCCTTCCGGTCTCCTGACCGGGGTAGCAGATTGGTCCAAGGTGACCAGCAGGGACACTTGAGCCACTGTTCAGAGACTTTTAACTCACCACCATCTTTACCACGATATGCATCGACGTCTACCTCCCTGTTCCCAGACGGCAGCCAGACAGTGAGCAATCGGCAGGGTCTGGACTGCTCATTGTGGGAGAGCAGGCAGGCTGCTGGTTTGTCTGCCACACCTCCACCTCAAGCCCCCACCTTATCCACGGAACAAGGCCTTAACTACATAGACCTTGACTTAGCCATGAGGGAGGACCCTGAAGCAGGAGTGGAGCACGCCTCTCCGGTCTACAGCACCGGAGGAAGCGCTTTGGGGAGCAGTGCTGGCTCTGGACCCAACACTTACGCCAGTATTGATTTCTACAAGTCAGAGGAACTAAGAACAACTCAGAAAAGTAGAAAAGATGGTCAAGGTGAGTGCTGCGGGTCTTTCAACACAGTTTATCGCCAAATATCTGTCACCTGGTAGATTATACAATGCCTTTGATATATTCTATAGACTTTGCCTTCATACATTTATAGACATAAACATGTATCCTGGTCAAAAATGCACAGCTTAATAATATTTAATTACAAATATGTATGTGGTGCTGTTCTAAGACATATACTCATTTTACAATACTGTACTAATAAAACAGTAGTTTTGGCAACAGGGAGTTGCAGACTCTTCCACGGGTTTCTTGCTTCATTTTTGAAAATAAAGGAAGATACATTAAGCATAGGTGGAAAAAAAAAGTTTTTAGTCATATTGGTCGAAATGGATGAAAGTTTTAAAATAATATGAAAAATCCTCAGACATAAATCCACGACTGGGCCTTAGTCACTTCTCTTTTCATCGTGTCCTGATGTGACTCGTAGCTGGTGGGCAGCACAGAGCTTTCAGTCGGTAGGCTGTCTGTAGAGTCTCTTATTATCACAAGTGGGTGTTCAGAGAGCAGAGCCAATTGATTTGTCTGCTGGTAATGAGCCATTGCACATGAATGAAGACATAGGGGACAAGAGCCAGGTGTTTATGTTTATGTGTGGGCGGGCTGCTGGCTGCAGGATGGCAGCTTCGAGGTTTCCCTCATATTGCAGATGTGACAGTTACCTAATGGTTAATACTTTTGTTTTTAATGAGCGGCTGCATGTAAAGACAATATGCTGTCGAGTGAGTATTAGCCAAACAGATCTATTTTGTTGGAAGCAGCATCACTTACTCAACTGATTTTTCAGTTTATTTCCAGACAAATGTTTTAATAACAAAGAAAACAAGGATCTGGACACATTTTTAATGCATATTGACCACTTCTTTGTGTAAAAGCCACAAACTCACTTGTCTCAGTTTATATAACGCGCAAACATTTTTCATAATCTCATAGATGCAATATCCATAGCCTTGCAAAGCCTTTCTTAATCTCTGCTCAGAGTTTGCGGTGTGAATGACTCTGAGCTACCACCACATCAAGTTTTAGGTTAGTATTTGTAAAACTGACTGCGTGCGCAGTAGACATTTTTGTCATGGAGACAAAAGAAGATTGGAAACATCCTCCATCTGTCCGTCCGTATCCATCTTGTGAGCATGAAAACTTGAAAAATAAGTTAGGTATCAAATTCCAGTTTGGTGTGTGGCTGCATCTAGGCCTAAGAAAGTTTCTTATCGAAAGATGGTTTACCACATCAAAATCCAAGATGGCCACCACCAAGAATATGTAAACTAGCCACCCTGATCGTTTGAGGAAACTATGGTTTCTAGTTTTTATATTGCTCGAAAGTTTCTTCTATTAATCTATGGTGGCCAAGGCCACCGTTGGCCACCCCCTGGCTCCACCACTGCACCTGGTGGTGGATAAAATTGCTCCCTCGGCACACCAGGATCTGTCACTGCACTGCCTCAGACAAGCAACAAAAGCCTCTTGTTGTGTTTGCTATAGCTGATTGTAGCGGCTCCTGAACTTAATCACTTGTAGATGATTGTCTAATGATTTCTTAGAGTTTCATTCTAATCCATCCAGTGGTTTATGGGGTATTTTGCTAACAGACAGCCAAATTACCACACGCAAAAGCCATTGCAATATTGCCCACCTTTAGTGGCAGTAGATGATAACAAGAACAGTTGCCAATAAATAAACTTGGTCCTCAAATGTCCGATCACGTCCTGCAGTTCTGTTTTGATGACCCAATCCGAAGCTGATCAACAAACTGTTCGTGTTGTTAAGGAGGATCGTAAAGAGCAGAAACAACGGCCGAGCGCGATAAAGCTGCCACAAACACACTGTCCTCTGCAACAATAGCCATGAGACCAATCAGAAAATCCTTCCACAAAGATATCGAGCGTCATGTGATATTTACTCAAGCTGCCAGCAGGAGCTCTAGATTAAACAAGAGCAATACGCTGAGTTCATCAAGGCAGAGATGACTTATCTTCTGTAATGTTCTGGAAATACAGTTTAAGCTGCATTCATGGGAAAAAAAAAAAAAACCTTTTATATCATAAATGTGTGTAAAGTTACTTCCTGATTTTGATTTTCTCATTCCAGACTGCTGATCTTTGCCTCGGGTATACGAGCGTGACGCTGGTGAGATGGCTTGACTCGTGAGCGACGTCCCGACCTGTTGGCCCAACAGAACCGAACGCTGGAGTCTGAACACTGAAAGCCCTGAAGTCTCGTCCTCATCCCGTCTGCTGATTTCTGTCAACCAAATGTGTGCCAAACTAACACACACACTCACACACACACACAAGACACAAAACGTAAGGAAAAGATTTGGTTCGAGGATGTTGTTTGAAAAAATAAAATAAAAATAGACATTTGATTTTTGTTTAACTTCGTACAGACGAGGCATGACTTCACGGTGATATCGTATTGATTGCTGCTCCTCTCTGAAACGTCCTCAACACATCTATTTTAACACGACTTTCAGGGAATGGTACAAAAGGCAAAAAACACAAAAATAAGTAAATGTGTGTATCTTAATTTATCCTGCGAGCGAGCCAATTTGTCAGCGTTTGGTAACTTGAGGCTGGAGGAGAAAAAAGGAAATGGCAGCTGCTATGTTGACACAATCTCAGCAGAGTTTGGGGATTTAATTAGTGTTTTTATTCTAGTATTTATTGCCTTTTATGTCTCATCCTCATTTGTGCGCAAATTAAATGATCATCACATGTCGTTTTGACTCAACTAACAAAAGTACAAGGTGACAGTTTTTTTACACGCCACCCCACTATAAAAGTTTTAAATTCCTATACATATACAGTACTGTATATNNNNCAGTATATATATATATATATATATATATATATATAAGAAGTTCCCCAAAAAAATCATTTATAGTTATTGACTACTGGTCTTGTGTTACTGAAATACTTATCATTTTCAAATTTTGTAATGAAATTGCATTAATCAGTTTAAATATAGCAAAATGGCTGTTTTCACTTGAGAAATCCATTTAACTAAAATGAATTATTCAGAATTATCCACAGGCTGTTGAATCAGAGCATTTTTTTTTCATCTCTAGCGGTTTTCACAATATGGATTTCAAGATTAGAAAGTCAAATCTCTTCTAAATCTATTTTTTAGCATTTTATACTCTAAAAACGTTAGCTAATAACCCCCAAAATTTACACCAATAAGATTATAATCTTCATTTGTTATGACACTAAATTTAATATTTGGGCAAATATTTGATAAAGTTTAGTAAAAGAAAAGTGGAGAAATAAAGAAAAAGTTGTACAAAGCACTAAGGCCCTAATTAACAAAAAAATGTGCAGCGCCTGGTTTTAGCTCCAACCTTTGTGCATCATTTGCACCTGATATCTGCTCCACCTCAGTGTCATATTCTCAAAGCAAATAGGATTCATAATTATGTACCGGCACAAACATGGCGATGAAGTTCAGCAGGTGTGAGCATTTTTTTCATCAAATATTGGTTGTCCTCACTGCCTAATCTAAATATAACAATCTTCAGCCACAAACGCAGCGTGCACATATATGCCAGAAAGTAAAAAAAAATGAAAATTGTTTTCTCATAATGAGTCCTAACGGATAAAGTCTGGTGGTCCACCTAAAATCTGCACGAACGTCTCTTTTTATCAGGGAGGAATCATGTTCAGGATTTCATCTATAAATCATTAGTGAACAGTTTGTGCTTCCTTGCATCCTGTTATTTTAATTAAATAATTAAATAATGAGTCTTTGGTTATTGCCCTGGACCAAGGGCAGCTTGCTGCATATTCTCTTCCTGCTTGGGGAGTTAAAACTGGGGAGTTGTGATAACTGTTTGCAAGATAACTGGTTTGGGTTATGTTTGTTACTTTGTCAATTTTAGATGTGAAGCACTACGTGTTAAAAAGCTCTACAATCCTAATGTATTGTATTCTGAGTGTAAAAGCAGCAGCATGATTTTCCAAACATTTTTGACATACAGTATTTTTGTAGCTGCAGCAGCGTCCGACACTCATCACTGGAGGAGAGGATGAATTATACTTTCCCTGATATGAAGTGAAGGCAGCAGTGCATCAAACTGCTCCTCTTCCTCTGTCTCCTCTGCTGAGATACAAATACCACCAGGTCCAAGGAGACGGGAGATGTTGCAAGATTGTGTGTCGCAAACACTGCTTAGTTTTGAGTATTGAACTTGTTTAGACCTGGCAGTTATTTACATTCATTTAACCTTTATTTATATAGTCCTAATCTTTATGCACCTTTCAATTGGGTTTTAATTGGATTTCTACAGAGGCAGTGTGGTTAAAAATAATCAATACATGTTGATTAATTTGCCCCCTAAGCATTTTAAGGCTTACTTTTACATAAGTAAACACTGATTTATATATTGGTGCACAATATATGTCTAAAAATCTCAAATAATCACAAGCTGCTAACCAAGAGTTAGCGTGGATGCTAGCTTAATAGCGAAAATGCCATAGAAAAGCTACCCTAACTAGCATTGTGAAAATTTATACACAAATCACACATTTCAAAGTTATTACGCAGGACAATCTTAATATTATAATGTTAATATTTATTTCAGATATATTAACTTCATAAATCCACTTTGACATTTGAAATCATGATGCATATTGCATCTAAAAATGCATTTTACCTTCTGTCCCTAATTAATTTCTTTTTTCTAAATGCATGCATCAATGTTTATTTAAATTTTAGCAAAACGCACTAGCTCAGAGAGAAGCTGTTTGATAGACAGCACACGTTGAGGCACACGTCTCCCTTTGCAAAAGTTTTGAGAGCGAGTCAGACAAACGTGTAAAATTAGTTTTGCTCTCAAATAGGGTTGCAAAAGCTGCACATTTATTTTTTGAATCAGGGCCTTTATTTATTCATATTGACAGGGAAAAACACAAGTGTATTATCTGACAGATTTCTGAAAAACAGCCTATTTAGCTTTCATTTTTGTTCCGATGACCGAACCTGAGTACGGTATACATTTCTTGTCATGGGAAGCTCGTAGCCAAACGAATCATATGTTCTTCCTGTGTGACATTTGAACAACGCAAGCTAATCTAGAACATATGAGCGATCTACAATATCAAAAGGACTGAAAGACGTAATTTTCTCCACTTCCAGATTCTCATTTAATAACAGTATATGAGCTCTCTCTAATACACGGCTGTCAAATCAATCATACAATGTCTGAATCATAAAGCCTCGCCCGTTAGGAGACAATGGAGACACAGGCTCTGTTTAAAGAGGAAACAAAATAATAAATCATGTTTTTTTAAATAGCTTGTAACCATTTTGAGCTAATGAGTAACACAGAACCATTAGTAAACTATATAAATGTTTAATTTGGGTGAGATTTTCTATTCCACTGGTATGGTACTATGGTATCTACCACATTAATGCAAGTAGAATGACAGAAACTATAGTATGTGGTTAGTTTTCCTCATTCACATAACAGTTTTATTATAACGGGACACATTACAATGGTATATAAATTATACAGTACAGTATACGAATTTTAATTAATACTATATAGCCTAGATATCTATATACTCTTTTATAAAGTGCCTCATTTTTGATTGTAGCTGTTTTTACACAGGTGATCCTAAAATGGGTTGAGAAAATGGGGTAAAAAAGATAATAATAGTGATAAAAAGCAGTTTCTTTTCTTTCTAAATTTGTACAAGTGTTGAGCCGCAGAGGACTGAGCAGAAAGGTCACATCGCTGCCATTCAACATCAGTCAGACTGCCTTATCGGAAAATAACAACAAAAAAATGAGTTTGACTTTATTTGCAGTGCCTAACACTTGAGCCGCATTGTAAGCACATGCACCCTCGTTTTGTTTGTTTGGGGTATTATAATATTTTGGCTTTGTCAAAAAAAAAACTTTTTATAAAAGTTTCTCACTCTGCGATTTGTTGAGGCATGATCCCATTTCTATTTAACGTGTTCATCATGTCTGATGGGGAAATCTCTGCCACGAGTGTAACAGGTAGCTCAACAAGGAAAAACAATTGTATGATTCTACAATGTGTAGACTTTAATGTCAAATCTTGTTTAAATGACGTCTTCTATTTTAACTTCCCCTCTTTCTACAACAAGTCTTGTATAAATAAGTTAACTCAGTAACGGTGCTAATCTTTTCTTGTCTGAGCCGTTGCTATAGATGTATAATAGTTTGTCGACGGCATATAATGTGCCGTATGCGCTACTCTTGTTGGGTAAAGGAGAATAGATGAATATGTTGGTTTTGCCATGAAAATGCTCCAAATCTCATTAATTACTGAGGTTTTTGGGGTTTGTTTTAAGACGTCACCAACCAGCCTTGGTCTCGTTCAGACTAGTCATTTGCTCATCAATTTGGCCAGAAAATACTCTCTGTTACTCCAAACTGAGCTTGTTCAAGAGCTACCTACAACAGGTAAGATGCTTATAGCCATTCCACAGAACCCCCCCTTCTAAATACATGAACTATCACTTTAAAATAACTATACAGTAATTTATTAATTAGAATCACTCAGTTTGACTTAGAAATTAATGTTTTACTTGACAGCCACATGACCAAAATAAAATTTGGATTTGGATTTGAATCAAATTTTCTTCCATTTTTTATTAGAAATAGGAGCTAAAAAATAATCAAAGTTGTGTTTTGAACAGTTGTGTTTTGACTGGTTGTTGTCAGAGCCACTGGCGGCAGATTCGGCCTTGTGGTGACATTGCTCAGACTGTACAATAACTTAGAACGTGTCAGTTGCAAATATATAAAAATTATTTTCTGTATTTGTGGAGCTGCAATGTCAAACCAAACTCCTGCAGGGCTCTGGCTGTATACAGGGTAAAATCCACAGAATCAAAGGCTTTCTTCTTGTATTTCTCACATCGGTAGCTTTTCCCACATTTAAATTTTCTTACGTGTGCTACGAGATATATATATATTTATTTTTAAATGACCATACATGTAATTTACTTTCCAGAGAGCTGAGGTGCTTTGCTGACTGCCCCCATTAACACAAAGTCTGGTGCCAAAATAAGAAATAAAAGTGTGTTTTGTGTTTTTACACTGGGACGTTTTTGTCACAAGTCGAATACAAAAATTTTCCTCAACTTTTGTCATCACAGGTTCAAATCTCACTCCTAAAAAAGAGTTTATTGATGAAAACAGTTCTTTAATCCTGACAGAGTTTGTGCTGGACGTCGACAATCTCAACAAATCCACACATATAACAGGAGCAGCTCCGCTCTTTTTTTTAATACTGTAATCTCATTATTCTTCACTGCAGCTCTTTTAATTGGGTTGTACGGAGACTCCCTGACGGCACCTGGTAATCTCTAATCCGAGCAACAGTTGCTGTTACTTTAACAGAACTCACAGATTTGGGTAAATGTTACTGTAAAGTACTTGATCTCTGCAGTTTCTGCTCATGAGGTTTGTTATCGGGACTGTGCTGAGGGGTTTTTCATGATCGGGGTGGAAAACAGAGAAGCGCACCTCTGAATATTTTATAACGGCACGCTGTTTAAATAAATCAACGAGCTCTAAGTGTGGGAAACGATACTGTGTTTACAATCAGGAGAGGAGGGAGCACGACGGGAGGACAGCATTTGTATTTTACAGCCAATGATCCTACTTTGATAACGGTGTAAATGTAAAGGATGAACATGTGGGTGTAAAGTTTACTGTGTATAAAGACGCTTGGGGAAGGACAGTGGGGAGGGGGGAGGTTTATTCTGTTCTTGGCAACAACAACAAAAAAAATTGTTTAAAACAAAATATTGATGATTCTTGTCTGTGATGTAGACAACGTCAATGTTTTTTCTTTTCTTTTTGATAAAAGGCAAAGTGATAATAATTAAAAAGGTTAAATGTGAACTTCCTCGACTGTGAGTCTGTTTGGGGGTTCTGCATCCTCCGTGGGTCACCATTGGGGGGGGACATGTATTTAATCCCAGCCTGTTCAACAGATGGTATTTTGTCAGCACTTCATGGGTGAAGAACAACAGATTTTTGTATATGAGAGGAAACATAAGGGACAGGTGAACGATGAAGAGCTCCCCACACCTGCACACCCCACAACTGACCGGCTGCTCCCCAAAACAAAGAACAAACTCACGGGGGTTGAGGGGGCGGGGGGGTCATGTTTTTGCTGTAGCAGCTTCTAAAATGTGGTTTCCTCTTCACTGTCTGTTTCTAAATGCACTCCTGAAACCAACTTTTTAGTTCCCCGATGTGCAGCGATGAGGGAACTGAAAACACCCTCCACCTGTCCGTCCGTCCGTGTTGTGAGATGGATTACAGAAAATGAGTGAGCTGCCAACTTCATTCTGGTGTAGGGCTACATGCAAGTGTGGGAATCAAAACTTGGGTTGTCATGCCAAAATCCAAAATGGCCACCACAACACACAGACAGAAGCATTAAAAGAGTTTATTGTAATACAGAATTAATTTTATAATCCTATGTGTAGAGAGGAGGAGTTGAAAAGTTTGATAGCCACAGGGGGAAGGACTTCCTGTGGTGTTCTGTGAAGCACCTCGGTGGTCTC
>JARVGS010000400.1:29816529-29830970 GCA_031762315.1 Hypsolebias antenori | reverse complement strand
TTATTTCTTTTCCCTTTATTTAGGGCCACAGTAAACCATTTTTTCCACAAATACAGTCGTTTAGTGTGATGTCACACCATGTGCAGCACCTGGTGGCTTTTTTCTGCTTGACATCCAAAATGTCTATGCACACCACTGTCTTCACGCTGTCATTTATGAAAACTGCTTTCATTCTTCCCTTTGTTGTTTCCTATGTTGTAGCTTTTTCCCAATAGCATTGCATGTCAGGACAGCTCTGGCTACTTAGCATAGCCACTGATGACTGCAGATAAACTGTTTTCCTAGAACAGTACATTGTTTTTATGCCATTATCACAGCATTGAGACAATCTCCCGGCTCTGAATGGTTGGTGAGGAGTGCATTTCTGCAGATTGCAATAGCAGAAGTTGGAGAAGAAGCCAGATTATTATTTTTTTTGCACAGATGGACTGTCTTATACTGTATCATACTCTACTGAAATAGTTACAGATTTGGAAAATATGTAAAAAATAAATTCCTCTTATGAACCTTGCATACTACAGATGCAAGTGCACAAACCTACCTTGATGCACTGCTATGAAGTATTGAAAAGAAGTGTTGATGATTACTCTTGATCATAACATTGAGCTCCAAATGGCTGAGTAGATGCCAAGCACATGTTTGGTTTTATTATTTTTTTTATTTAAAAAGTAGTTTGTCTAATAGCACCCTCTAGTGATCAGAAGCTAAGATACAGGTCACCGAGATTGTTTTGGGAGGTGTTGTACCAACCTGTTAATTCTAAATAAGCAAGACCTAGTTTGAATTGAATTTCTTCCAGGTTAAAATTAAATTATTCATGTTCTTAGGTTAGCAACTTATAATTTGAACGAAATCCACAGTTTCAGCATGAACAGATGTTCATTGACCTTTGATGACCTCTAGAAACATTTCTTTATAACTTTAAAATGACAGAGGCACAAACGAAAATTTTTGCTGCACAAACCAGCACAAACATAGCCGAGTTGATTGCCACCCATTTTGTTTGATTTGAAGAAGGTGGGGGGGCTGGTTGACCTTTGATGACCTCTAGAAACATTTCTTTATAACTTTAAAATGACAGCAGCACAAATGAAATTTTTTGCTGCACAAACCAGCACAAACGTAGCACAAACGTTTGACACCAATTTCGTATGATTTCGAGAAGGTGGGGAGGGGGGGCAACTTCACTTTGCTCTATAAGTCACAGGGCATGCACATTAGGCAAAAAGGTGTGACCTATCAGGTGGAAAATACGGTAAATCATCAATCAGAGTAGGTGGTACCAGACAAGTAGGTGGCAAAATAACCATCTGCCACCTGTTACTGAGAAGGCAGCTTTGGATGGTTTTGACCCAGGAATGTAGACTGAGGACAGAAAACAGGTGAGAAGAGGCGTGGCCGGACTGAAGCAGAGGAAACTGGCTGAGGAGGGAGGTAGGGAACAAACTAAACACTGTAAGGAATTAAAAAAGAAAAGAAAATTAAGCAATGACTGAAATGCTGTGGTGAGACCTTAAAGAAGCTATGCAGAAACTAATGTCTGGAAACGTCAATGAACTGAAACAATGCTGTGAAGAAGAATGGACCAAACATTATTCCACAACCATGTGAAAAACTAATAAAGTCCTACAGAAAATGACTTCTGAGAGTTGCTGCTGACGAGCCTCCAAATAGTGGAGGTCTGCAGGACACTGCAAAACCCAACAACATACCAGGAATAGTACTCAAGGAATGTGCAGACCAGCTTGCCCCTGTGCTGACAGACATTTTTAACAACTCCCTGAAGCAAGCCATTGTTCCCTCCTGCTTCAAGGCAGCCACAATCATACCAGTGTCTAAAAAACAAACAATGGGCAGCTTAAATGACTTTCGCTCTGTGGTTCTTACGCCCATCATGGTGAAGTGCTTCAAACGTCTTGTTAAGCAACACGTCACCTCGAATCCTACACTCTCCTTTGACCCATTCCAGCTTGCTTGCACCCCAGCCACTCAACAGAGGATGCCATTGCCTCAGCACTCTACCTGAGCCTGCAACACCTGAAGGAGAAAAACACCCATGTGTAAATGCTGTTTGTGGACTTCATCTCAGCTTCAACACAATCGTCCCACAGCACCTGGTCAGCAAACTGGCCACACTAGGCTTCAACGCCACCTTCATGGATCTTTGACTTTCATTCTGACAGACCACCTTCAGTATGTGTGGGGAGGGACACCTCCTCCATTATGAGTCTGAGCATGGGCATTCCCCAGGGCTTTGTTCTAAGTGTGCTTCTCTTTACCCTGATGACCTATGACTGCATTGCCAGGTCTGAGACCATCCATGTCAAATATGTGGATGTTATTGGTAGTGGGTCTGATTATCAACAAGGTTCAGGCATATGGGAAGAGGTGGCACACCTTGTTAATTGTTGTGGGGAAATAACCTGGTTCTGGATGTCAACAAAACAAAAAAGAGACCGTTATTGACTTCTGAAAAACAAAACCACATCACACATAAAACATAAACAACACAGAGGTGGAGGTGATGGAGAGCACCAAGTTCCTAGGGGTGCACATAACCAATCAGCTGTCTTGGTCAAGAAACTCTGGGTCCCTAGTGAAGACCAGGAGCGTCTGCACTTCCTCCTATAGGCTGAAGAGATCACACCTCCGACACCATGTCCTTACCACACGACCAGCTGCATCTCTGTTTGGGAAGGAAGCTGCCCAGCTGCAGACTGGAAAGATTTGAGGAAGGTGGAGAGAACAACTGAGAAGATCATTAAGACACCCCTCTCATCCATCCAGGACATTGGTCTCAGACGCTGTTTGAACAGAGCAAATAAAATTAAAAGAAACATCTCATACCACAATATGGACTGTTTACAATCCCAATTCCTAATTGCTCCCAGGGCGCTTACATAGCTGCCCACTGCTCCACCTGGGTGGATCCCATGTGTGATGGGTTAAATGCAGAGAACCAATTTTGCCATTGTATGGCAACACACAATGATGACGTCACATAGCACTTTATTTTACTTTACTTTACTCTGTTGACCTCTGGCAGGAGGTACCACAGCCTGAAGACCAAAACCATCAGGTTCTGCAACTGTTTCATCCCACGCGCTATAGACTACTGAACTCAGGTCACTCATGAAGTGACCACAATAGCAAACACACATACACAGCCACAGATGTACCTTTATGAGGTATGTCTGTTTCGTTTGTTTAACATAACCTCAGTTTAAAAAAATAAAAAAAAAAAACTTACCCAAAACTACATATATGGGAATTCACTCAGCTGTGTGTATTGTGTATATATGTATATATGCATAGATATAAGTACATGCATGTATAAATGTATCTATAGTTAATTTATGCAGGAAGAATTTTGACCTTGTGCCTTTTATTAATAAAACAAAATGACATAAGTGAAAGATAGCAACTCAAAGATGCAAGCTCAGTCAGAAATAAAGTAGTAGCTTATGGTGAAAGGAAGAAACAGGAGCAAAACTAGAATCTGCCCTTAAGGGGTTCTTAGCCCCCAGTGCTGACAATGGCTTGAACAACGCAGTGCCCATTGGCATCAGAAGCATTTGTTGGGGGAACACACGGTGTCGGTGGGTCCTCCCCCAGAACGAAGTAGATGCCGTTTTCTGCATTCTGCTGTACTTAATGTTTTTAAACATCTTTGTTTACCTACATAAGTAAACACTTGAGTCAATAACTATTTTAGAGAGCTTGGCACAACATAAGTAGTGGTAACCTAGTAACATGCAGTGCATACAGATGTGCAAGCTATGCTACAGGCATTGCACTCTGCTTTACATTACACAAACTACTAAAGGCTTTGCACAAAATCAGTTTATTGTTAACTGATCATAACAAACAAAGACTAAATCTATGCAACCAAAAGCTGCAACGTATATCTACATATAAAACACAAAAAACAAAGCACAACTAGCATTAACCTTTAAAAGTACAATGACAAAATATTGTGACAAAAATGGAGGATTTACCTGCAGTTACCTTCGCACAGATGAACATGTGGTACTTCCTGTTTATCACTGAGGTATTCAGGTGCTCATGAGGCCATCCACCAGCCTTTATCATCTTTTACATTTTTACAGACTCAGTTTAGGTTTTGGAAATGGAATAAACTGTATTCCACTCTCCAAACACTCAGGGTAACATGCGTCTGAATCACATGATCTCCGCTGACAATGTTTAACCAGTTTTCTGATGATTTTTCACAAAATTAATCTGACTGCAAAGTATTCATAATGCAAAACCCCGACAAGAAGAAAAAGAGGGTGCAGCTCCCGCAGGTAGAGGGCGTTTCACTTTGGGACAAATTGAGATAGCTGATTGGTCAGTTGCTGATAAGCCTGCTGTTGAGGATCCAACTTGTGCCAAAAAAAAGTCATAGATTTTACTGGACCCTTTAAGACTTTCATGATTTATTCCATTTATATTCCAAATTTATTCAGTATTTTGGTGAAACTGAGGTTTGAGAACTGAGTTTCCTTACAGAATCCTAATAATGGCTCTTTATTTTTCAGGTGTGCCGAGTTAAAATATAGGGTTTTTTGAGCACCTCCAAAAAGCAGCTAAAATTGCCATTGGGAAGAAGTTTGTAAGTTGCTTTTAAAACCTTTGTGCACAAGCCAAATTACAAAGGTTACAGAGATTAAAATGGAGTTACTCCTTGCAATGTGATGCACTGAGTTTGGTTAAACACTTCCGTCTATCCTTCAGACGGCTGTCCGGAACAAAATTTCGCTGCATCTGTACAATGATAATAAAGTTGATTCTGATTCTGAAAAAAACTGACAACAACAAAAAAGGAGAACTTCAAAAACAAATACTAATATAAGAAGCATCATCCATCAGCTCCTCCAGCATAAAAACAGTCAAATAACTACATATCAACCACTCTGAACAATTTTAACCATTCTTAGTAGCAATTTTATTAAGATGTTGTGATACTGAACTCTTTGTGAGGCCCAAAAGCATTTTGAAAGGAAATTTTTTTAAAACTTTTTTTAAAAAGCTTGTGCTCAAAATACAGTTTCAAAATATGCATTTTAAGCAGAAAAATGAAGCCCTTCACTCAAACTCTCAGCAGATTTCTCTTCAGAACGCCTCCTCACCTTCTCATTCTTTCTGTAAATGTAAACAAACAACAATCAAATACAAAAGAATCAAGAAAAGGAAGAGGAATCCAGATCGTTTGTCGTTACTGGACTCTACTGACCTCTGATTCATTGCAGGTTCCACAAAGACATCCAACGAAGCCATTGATGATCTGACTGATGCAGAGCAGCGCCTGCAGGATGCTGGCCATCATCAGAGTGATGAACAGGCCCATGTTGAACTGGACCACCTTCTTTGGCTCTACGCACTGAGTCCACATGTGGAAATTAGACATGTAGCTGAAGTTGCTGTGTAAAAAAAAACAAACAAACAGCTATAAGAAGACCCATTTAAAGTCAAATAGAGGCATCACAGAGCTACCCATCACCTTGCTTTTAACGGTGTTTCCCAGAGCCCATCCTCAGTTTTACACAGAGGCCCGTTGGAAAGTCCGAGCAGCGCCACAATGAAGCTGTATGCGGCGCCGGCAACACCTGCAGCTGCAAATATGATGGAGATGAACATCTGCCAAACAAAAATGAGAATGACAAAACATTTTACTGCACATTTTCAAACCACGCTCAGAACATGGGCTGTGAATGACTCTCAGCTACTACAATTTCAATTCAGTTTATTTATAAAGCACCAAGTCACAACAGAAGTCGTCTCAGGACACTGAACAGAAACATTCATACAATAAAAGTAAGTTAATAACAATATTTATCTGATACAATTACTGTGCTAAATACAGGCAGTGGCTAAATGTCTGTAAAACTGATAGCTGTTTCTCTGTTTTCTAAGGTGAGCTAGTTGTGGCAGCCATCTTGGATTAGGTTGGCTCCAGTCATTGTTTCCTGAAAGTCTCATTGAACTCTGTCCTGTTGTTTATGGAAAATTTTGCTATGGCAACGATCTCGTGCAATTCATTAGCACTCAGAATACATCTTGAGGATCACTAAGCTCCATCTAATTTTAGATGAATATCTGTAAAATTGAGTTATAGCCACACACAGACCCAGCTACATCATCTACCATTCTCCTTTAGGCAGCGAGCGATAATCAAAACACTTTAAACAATATTTCACTTTTGCATTGTCTAATTTACAGTTGAATGTAAAAGTGTGAATGTTCTGCAAATTAAAGTGTTAAAATGTTCTAAGTTGGAAGATGTTCATTGAAATAAACAGCACAAAAAGAGAAAATTTGTGTTTGTTAAATTTTAATTTTTGTAACACTACTTCTTGGCAATAAATCTATTGTTAGAAAGCCTGTTTATTTCTGCTAATTTGTGCCAAATTTGTGAGAAAAATCTGTCGACTGAGCAGCAGAGTTGAGTTTGTGGTTTGCACCCATGAAAAACGTAAAAAAAATCTTCTCTGACACTTCTGATCCGCAGATACAGGTGCACAGATTTTTCTGCTACTGCCTCTTATCGATGTTGTTTTGTTGACTGAAGCCTTAAAAAACAAGACATATTGGCAAGTTAACAATGCATTCATTTAACAAATGGGTCTCAGTAGCATGCGGAAAAACCACACACAGCCACAAAAGCTTGGCTCCTCCCACTGCTGCTCACCAGCTTGGTCACACTGCTGTGGGGTGGCATCTCAATGTTTAACCAGTCTTATCTTGAGTCAGCCAGAGTGGTTGTGTTGGTCACTCTGGAACAAACAGCACACCTAGTGTTCAATGAGGGTGAGGTCAGGTCTGTAGGCAGCCCCTTCCATTCTCTCTCCAACAGAATCCATAAGGTAATCTCTAATGAGTCCCCCACCTTGTAGGGGTAAGCATTGTCATACTGGTTAATTGAATGATAATGTTTGGCTTCAGACTGAACATACACAGGTACATCTAAAAAAAATTGAATATTGTGAAAAAGTACAAATTTCAAGCCTTTGTTTATTTGTTGTCTAATCTGTTTAGATAAAGGTTGAATGAATTTTGAGGATTATGGCTTATAATTAAAAAACTAATTCAGTGTCTCAGAAAATTAGAATATTGTGAAGAGGTTCAATCCCCAACCAGGATAATCACTGTGAAAAAAATCCCTGTAATGCCACTTGATTGTTGATATGTGCTGCTGATTATCCATGCTGCTGATCTCATGCTGCTGTGTTCATTCGTACTCATCTGCTCACACAGATTCATGTTCATGCTGCTGTTCGGCATATTGTTTTTGCACTATTAGTGCTAATAGTGTATTCTTAGTTTAGCATATTTCTTAGTTCATATCTTAGATCATATTACCGTTTTTCTTTACAATTTATACTTTTGTTGGATGTAACTGGGACCCTGTGTACACAATTTTGTTCCACCACATGTATCAAATGTGATGTGTATGACAATTAAAGGAACTCTGACTTGGACTTTGTTTGTAAACTCCTGGTGTCTCACCCTGATCAGCTGATTACTCCTAGACATGAGCTACAAATGTCTCTGTCCTCAAGTCCAGACACTCCTGAACCAGAGACAACATCAGACGTGTCTTAGCTACTGAAGACACAAAAAGAACTGGGCTGTTGCTCAGTGGTCCAAGTGGTCTCAGTGGTTTTCAGATGAAAGTAAATTTTCATGTCATTAAGAAATCAAGGTTCCAGAGTCTGGAGGAAGAGTGGAGGTCCAGAATCCACATTGTTGACGTCCAGAATGAAGTTTCCACCGTCATTGATGGTCTGGGTCCATGTCCTGTGCTGGTGCTGGTCCGCTGTGTTTTCTGAAGTCCACAGTCCACGCAGCATCTACCAGAACGTTTTAGAGACTTCATGCTTCCTTCTGCTGACCTTCATGGAGATGCTGGCTTCATTTTCCAGCTGGACATAGCTTCTGCCCACACTGACAAAGGTACCAAAAGCTGGCAGTGGAATATTTTCTGAGACCTTGAGTGAGTTTTAGTTTTCATTATTCTGGTCAAAGCAGATGCTTGTCCTGAGCCTGGTTCTGCTGGAGGTTTCTTCCTTTTAAAAGGGAGTTTTTCCTTAGCACTGTTGTATTTGTGCTTGCTCAGGATGGGAGACTGCAACAAAGTAAAGATTTAACGAGTCTGCTGGCTTCCTAGATAGAGAACTTTACTAATTGGCTTTTTTCATGTGAATGTTTCTGTAAAGTGCCCTGAGACTACTTTGTTGTGAATTGGCACTCTATAAATAAACTGAACTGAATTATCCCTAAGACATGATAATCAAAATCACAAGAAATAAAGGTTTGAAACATCTCCCTCTGTGTAATGAATCTATGATATACAGTATATGAGTTTCACTTTCTGAAATGACTGACAAAAAAAATTTGAACATTTCACGATATTCTAATTATATGAGATGCACCTGTATGGATTTCCGCTAGTCCTGTCTTGACGGACGCCCATTTCATGGTCTCTCAATAACATGTCTGTTGCTTATGTGTTGCTTGATTTTTGTTTGTTTGTACAGCACTTTGGTTGGCCTTATTGCTGTTTTAAGTGCTCTATAAATAAAATGGTATGGTAGGGTATCCTCACTGAATAAAATTTGGCCTTCAAAGTGAAGATGGGACTATTTGTTAACTCGCTCCAAACAATGCTTCAATGGATTTACAAAAGACCAGCTTGAACTTGCCCTTGAGGACAGGCCCTATCCAGCAGACCCTGTAACAAGGACACAGCCACATGTGCTGACAGTCAGGCACTAGTCAGGCCCCCGATTGTCAGCATCTGGAATATGAGAAGCTTCAAACAAGAGTGAGTAGCAGAACAAGCTGTACGAAATGTATTCCCCAGAAGCATTGTTACAACATACACTTGACCAAACACCATTTGTTTTAACTTTTTGTTTGCCATGACAATTATTAAAATTACAGCTTTTACAGTGAGCTAAGTTCTGAACCTGGAAAAAAAAAGAGAGGTGTTATGAAATGTTAAACTGTGGTATTATCTGTATAAAATGGTGCATATGTATTGTGCAACAATGATGAAGCAGAATTTTTCTTCTTCTTTCACAAGATTGGGGTGCTAAAATAATCTGTCTGCAGTAAATAACTGAGTTTAGTTTAGTTTGTGTTGCAGATCTCCCTGAACTTGGATACGAGTTGAGTTTGTGATTGATTTATTTTTTATTTTTAATCTTTAGCAGGTGAAAAACCATCTAACTCACCCCAAAGCGATTTGCGCAGCAGCCCTGTTCTCTGGTCAGATGGATGTAAAGAGCTGGGATCAGAGCCTGTATTCAGGTGACATATGATCAAAAATAGCCACAAAAATTCAGCATCTCAGAAACTTTTCAGACATTTTCATATGGTTTTTTTTCCAAACATAAGCTAATTTCTTATAGATAGATGTGAACTCTGATAAAATTTTGCTTTTTTAAAAGTTTATCTATTTACTGAAAAAGATATGCAGTTTTTTAATATTCAAACAAACAAAATCCTCTTAAAACCTCTTGAAAGCTATGTAAAATATTTCACAAAGTTTTTTTTTATATCAACCAAGAAAAAATGCCCAACTCACCAAAACACCCCCTCCGATGAACCCCCCCATGTACTTCACCTCCTCAGTTATGTTTCCCTCTTTGGCATATGTGACCTTCCAGTCAGGGAAGAACAACAGAATGTTGCAGATGACGGACAGAAGCACCAATGGGTACAGAGTGATGGCGACGAAGAGGGAGCATTTTCCAGTACACATGTTGTCACAGTGAAGAGCAGGCAACTGTGGTAAAACTCTTATGTTCTGTAACATTTAGCTCCGATAGTTCCTGTTTTTTGAACATGACCAAAAATGACCAAGTTGCTTGCTTAATGGTAGAGAACTGTAAGAGTGGTGGAGATCATTAGGTGATGAACGAAACTCATTAACAAACTCACTTAAGTAGCATCTTTTTAGGAACGTGTTTACTGGAATCTTTTAATTCTGTGTTAGTATTTTGCAGGTCTGCGTTTGGGGACCGAGAATTGACCCATGTGGAACGCCACAAATCTGTGGAGGTGGAAACATTATTCAAAGTGGCAGAAAGGGTTTTGTATGAGTAAAATAAATTAGGAGAGAGTCCTTAATTCTGTTTGTTGCTATTTTTTCCCCCTCTATTAGCTTTTGTGTTCCCTTGAAACATTTTTTTCATTCTGTAGTAATAGGTTTTTTTTTTTTAAGTTTTCTCGTGATGCGATTTGCTATTTTACACAAATGTTTTTGTGTTCTTTTTGCCACAAGCTTTTGTTTTCCATCGCCATAGTTTTTGCGTACTCCAGTGAAAGTTTTAGGCATTTCCTCAGATCATTATGCCTCTTCGAGATAAGTTTTGCTTTTTTTTCACAAAAGGTTTTTGCGTTCCTTCACCATCTGTAGTTGAGGGTTTTTTTTTTTTTTAGATCGACAACTGCCAGACAAACTTTGGGTATGTGATCAAAAATACAAGCTTCTGGATACAAGCTGTCTAAGTGAGTTTTCTCTGCAGGGTAGCTTGACTCTCCTTTGGGGATTGGATGAGAAGTTTAGGTATTCAGGAGAGACTAGGAGTAGAGCTGCTGCTCCTCCACATCCAGAGTTGAGGTGATTCAGGCATCTGGCAAGGATGCCTCCCCAAAAAGGTGCAGCGGGCATGTCCAACTGGGACGCGACCCCAGGCAAGACCTAGGCTAGAACACGCTGGAGAAACTATGTCTGTCAGCTGGCCTGGGAAAACCTTGGAGTCCTCCCAGAAGAGCTTGAAGAGGAAGAGCTGGCTGTGGAACAAGATGTTTGGACCTTTCTGCTCAAGCAGCTACTCCCATGATCCGACTCCGGAACAAATGAAAGGTAATGAATAGATGACTTTCTTGTTTTCTACTAGAGGTGACATTCTTTTCCGTCATCCATACAACCCCATCATCTTCATAAAGTGTTGATATGATACATAGGCTAGGACTGGATATTTTTAATTTACTAAATGGTACTGTGCTCATTATTCTCCTTTATGGTATGCACATTTCCACCTTGAATCTCTTGAATGGTAATTCTCCAACTTTTCAGAAATCCAATTATATATACATCCTTCCACCTATCTCGATTTGATCTAGTTTTATGAGCAAGACTTTCCTTCCAAATTGAGTAAAAAGTATTTTCCATGTCACAAAATACAATAATAATTACTTTTTAATTTTAATAAAAAAAAAAAAGATCTTACTTCAACTAAAGCATCCACTGTGGGCCAGGCTGTTTTGAATCCACACGAATAATCACTAACTATTTCTCTCTGTCCACTGATATAGAGTGATCTGTTGAGTATTATTTTCTCCTTCCATTTACATAAGTGGGATGTTAAAACTATTCGTCTGTAGTTATGTATTTGGGTCAGAAGAATTCTTCCCCGGCTTATTAAACAGTCTCAACTCAGCCTTAAGTCTCCCTATAATCAGGAGCAACAGGAAGCAGCTGGATAGATGCAGCAATGAGAGCCATAAAAGTCATAAAACTCAAACAAAAAGAAAACACAAGTGCACAATACAGTATAAAGCAAAAATCCTGATTATGTTGAAACAAATAATCCTTTTTATTCTACCTTTTTTAATTTTGCTTTTGTATTTCATGTACAGTACACATTTTAACTGGCTATTGTTTCTGTTTGTTTAAAATAGTTGTAATTTTGAGTGTAACCCAGTCTGTAAACTCTGGTTTTGTTTTGTGTCTCTTCAAGTCTTCTTCCATTCGTCTTTACTGAGTGAATTTTTTGTACAAATAACTTTATTGTTCCTAAATTTTGACAAATTTAAAAGAAACCCTCGAGGCAGACATGGAAACAAGATACAATTTTTAGACACATAAGTTTCCTTTACATTTTTTATGTGCACATTTAATTTTGTGTGTGTTTGTTTTAAATAAATAAATAGGCTACACTCTTCATCGTTGACTTCTATATTACCCATTAATAAGCAAATCAGTGTTTTATTTTCTTTGCAGGTCATGTCTCTTGTAATTTTAGGATAAACTCACAAATTATTCAAAGATATTGCAGCAAAACAGCAAAGTAAAACATGTGCTTGTGGAGCTATTAAAGAAGTAAAGTTTATTGAGGATGTGAATTTAATATTTTAGAGCATTTAAAAGTTTGTAAAGCATTAAAAAAAAAAAACAGAACTTCATGATGTTTAAAAAAATCCCTTACTCATCAACATGAACCTAAATGGGAGAATTAACCTTCAATTTTTGTGTGTGTATATTTAAAGAAGTTAATATTTTAGCGTAGATTTGTGAGTTTACATAGTCTTTAATGCACCATTAGTATTTTTCCCACTTAAAGAAACAGGTCCCGATGACATGATTTAACCCTTGTTGTGTCACCACAAAATGGTGTGTGTGTGTGTGTGCAACATTCTTTTTTGCTATCAAAACATTGCATGAATGCATATTTTATCAAAGCTGAAGGCCCAGTTCTATAAGTCTACAATAAAATAATAAAAATTAATTTGTAATCAGTCAGGGAAGTAAAGGGCCCCCATGTCTGTACCTTGCCCAGGACAACAAAATTAATAAATCTGCCTCTGGTGTCATTATATTATATTATTATATTATATTATATTATATTATATTATATTATATTATATTATATTATATTATACTATATTATATTTATTATATTATATTATATTATATTAATTATATTATACTATATTAATTATATTATATTATATTATGTTATGTTATATTATATTGTACAAAGTATTATATTGTATTACATTCTGTTATATTATCAGTACATTATATTATATGATGTTATTTTATGTTATGTTATATTACAAAGTATATAACATTATATTATATGATGTTATGTTACAAAGTACATTATACAAATTATGTTTATTTTAGTTAAGTACCGTAGTTTAAACGCTGTATTAAATTCTTCAATTCAAAAATCAAAACACTCCCTAAAATCTATTTACAGACAACCTTTACAGCCCACTCCTCCCCTCCAAACAAAAGGTAAAAAGGTGAACAAACCTCTGTCCTTTCCGCCTCCATGTAAATATTCAGGGACCTTTGGACCAGTCCTCTAAGTGGAGATCCTTCTGGCCTACAGACCCACTATGGGCACCTCTTTCCTTTTTAAAGACCTCCTTGTTGGCTATTTAATGCCAGAAAAATGCTTTGAAGAGTTATTTGTTCACTTTCACTTCCACGGTGAGGCTTTCAGCTGTGACAAATCCATCCAGACGTTCAAGGAAACGACTAGAAAAGGGCTGGAAGATGTTTGTTTAGGACATAGTTTAAAAAAAAAAAACTGTTTTTAATTTTTTATTTCTTTATCTTAGTGCCATGTTTGAAGTTTGTACTGAACAGAGCTGCTGGGTTCTGGATCCTGCTGGACACATTTCTGGGTAAGTCTTTGACAACAAACACCACTTTAGTGTTTTTCATGCACACGTTTGAGAATGGTCAGATAAACGACAAAGATTCACTCAGTTGTTGATAAGAAAATGACTTCATCAGAGGGGGAGGGGGTCTTCTACATGCAGAAGTTTGTGGAAAACTGTCATGTTTTAACACAAAGTCATGTTTTTATGATGAAACTCAGTTCAGAAGAAGCGTAATGCACTGTTTATCAGGCCCATCTCTTCAGCTGCTCATCAACACAACTAAACATGTCTAGACCAGGTGAAGATGGTAAAGTGTTTTTTTCTGGTTTCCCCCCACCCTACACTTCTGATGGTTGCAGCCCAGCTGCCTCAGCTGCTGAAAATCTTATGGAGAGGAAGTTCAGAGGGTCTGAGTCTGACCTCCGTCCTGCTGCAGCTTTACGCTCTCTCATGTCCTGTCGTCTACGCCATCGCCAACAACTTCCCATTTTTGTGAGTGAGAATCTAGGAATAAACCAGATATGATGCAGGACTCCTTCATCCTGTGTAATGAACCTCATCTCCTCTTTACGGAGACTCTGCTTCCATTAACGTCTAATCAGCAGCTGAAAGCATTGCTTGTGTTTCATTTGTATTTGTTCTTGAACCTCCCTGTAGCTCCTGGGCTGAGAGGCTCTTCGTGCTGACTCAGACAGCAGCCATCATCTTCCTCATTCTTCTTCATCGTGGCCATGCCGTCAAAGGTCAGCAGCTGATGCGACCTAGAAATAAAAAAGTATTTCTGTGTTTTTGAAAGGTTCAGATTAGTGACTGTTTTAAATCCACCAACAAAATGTAAGAAAAGAGCACATGGTTGAAGAATAGTTAATTATTTAATGTTAATAGTTAATTAATAGTTAATGTTAATAGTTAATTAATTAATTAATGTTAACGGTGAGAAATACACAGCTCCTGTGCTAATGGTTAGTTGCGTCATGTCCTTTATAAAAGTGCAGTGGAGACATATACGCCAACAAAAAAACATACTTAAT
>JARVGS010000400.1:29717800-29729321 GCA_031762315.1 Hypsolebias antenori | reverse complement strand
TAAAAAAATACCCCCCCCCCCCCCCCCCCCCCCGGACTAGGATGCATTTCCTGGTGAGTAGATGGAAAACATTTGAACCACGAGAGGCGGGAGGAATCAACCGGAGAGCACGGAAACGCGATGGATCTTCTTCTTTTTGAAATAATTCTTATTCCGACCAACAGTGTGAACGTTCATGAAGCTTTCACACTGTTGAGATCCATTTTTCTTCCGTACGTTTTTCAGCGTCTTTCTCGTTCCACAATTTTTGTGCAGTTTCAGCAAATCATATATCAAAACATTCGGCTCTTTCAGGACAATCCTTGTATGACTTTTGGTATTGGTGCAACTCTAGCTTTTTGAAATATTTAGCCTTTTCTGCCTTTTTTTTTTTTTCTCACAGAAAATAAATTGAGCTCCTTTTACATTCTTCACATCTTTAGACGTGTTTACAAACGTTCACTGCTCTTTCCACATTTTGTTTTGTTTCAGCTTCTTTCAGCTTCCTTGTGCAAATTTAAACTTTTTTTTCAGCTACTTTCAGCTAATTTCAGCAGGTTTTTTTTAGCTGTTTTTTGCTTCTTTCAATTTCTGTCTGCTAATAACATTTTTGTGCTTCTAATTTATTTCTGCTAATTTCAGCTTGCTATATGCTCCTTTCATCTAATTTCTGCAAGTTTCAACTTTTTCTGCTATTTCAGCTACTATTGAGCTCTTTTTATGATAATTTCAGCATTTTCAACTCAATCCATGTTTTTTGCACTCATTTCAACTATTTTCAGCCTAATTCAGCAAACTTGTGCTCTCTCCACTTCCTTCTGGTAATTTCAGCTTTTTTTTCTGCTTTTTAGCTACTATTCAGCTGTTTTATGCAAAGGTCTTTTTTCAGATAATTTCCACTTTTTGTGCTCATTTTGTCTTTTTCAACCTAATTGGGCACCACTGTGCTCTCTCTACTTCCTTCTGGTATTTTAAGCATCTTTCGGCCTTTTCAGCTAATTTTCAGCTATTTTTTTTTTTGTTGCTAATTTCAGCTTTTTTAGCTAACTTACTAATTTTTATGCTAATTTCTGTTTATTTAAACTAAATTCAGCAAATATGTGTTCATCTGCTTTCTTCTGCTAATTTAGGCTTGTTTGTCCATTTCGACAACATTTCAGCATGTTTTTAGCTAATTTCAGCTGTTTTTCAGAAAGATTTTCAGCAATAATTCACACTGCATTTTCACAGGGAATACAATTTCTCTTGTTATTCCAATAATTAGAACTTATTTCTACCCTGGCCTTAAACAAAACACCCAGTTTGCTGTTTAGTGGGTTTCTGGGATGTGTCCGTGTGTGGACCCGCAGAACCCACGTCAGGTCACAAACGGGCCTTTGACCTCGGTGTGGGTGGAGGCGTCAAGTTTGAACCTCGGTGATTAAACGGGCAATGGGTGGAGTGACGCTGCTGGTGCCCTTTCCAGCTTCCTGCCTCCTTTGTGCCGTGGAGATTTCTTTGTTTTTCCCTCTAAAATAATATGTGTGGTGGCCCAGTAATCATAATACCTCTGCCACCAGAGCAAGCGGGGGCCGGCCCCCAGGGGACGTCGGTAACAGACTTTTAGCACTTTGCTGTTTTTCTCCACGAACCGTGACGTTGATGGAAAAGGAAGTGACACCCTGGAGTCTAACCGGCCCAGAGGGTCTCTGGTGTTCTTGTCAAAGATCTGTAGAAACTTTTTTTTTTTGCCCTGCAGGTTCTTCAAACCTTTCGGTGGTGGTTCGGCTCGTGTTTGGAGCGGCAGGTCCGTTTGGCTCCCTGCTGCCTGACGTTTGTGTGCGTCCACAGTGGAAACAAGCGGCCGATAGCCCTGATGAACGAGTTTACTCAGGCAGGCGGCGAGTTGGAAAAGCCCACCATGAACGAACCCTTTGTAGATGAACAAGTCCAAGCTGATCAACGTGAGCGTCACTGCTGCACCCCCCGCCACCACCAAAAAAAACCTCTGGCTTTATTAATAATTAATGTTTCTTGCAACGCTCACTTTAAAGTGTTTTTAACCATCGTATTAGTAATTGAAGCCCTGGAGTTCCTCAAAGAACTGTGTCTCAGCGTGGACGCCATCAGTTAACATGAAGTGTGGAAGCACATTGATTAGGCCTGGTGCAATAAACAATAAATCAATTAATCACATGATACATGAAAATTATCAACCTCATTTTTATTTATCACCTTTATCATTTCTTCGTCTCTCTCTTTCTACTGAAGACACTGGATGACAAAAGGCTCAACTCCGGTGCTCTTCACTGACCCCTCCATTTCTCTTTAAAATCTGTTTTACTCATCCAAAATTGTATTTTTGGATCGTTAAAAGCAGCTAAGCTGAGAAGCTAAGCTACAAGCTAAGCTAACAGGTCGGCCTCGTGGGGGGGGGGGGAACCTCCGTCTTGTCCAAGTTCCAAAATTCAAAGTTGAAACTCGTGCCTTTGTGTAAAAAGTTATTTTTCTCTGCAAAAAGAAGCTGAAAACTTGTTTACTGGTTGTTTATTAAAAGCTCTGTGTGAAAAATGTTATGCTAAAGAGCTCAAACCACACCGAGCGTCCGCCATTCGGACAACCAAATAAAGGAAGGAGAGAGCCCATGTCACATCAAGGGGCCTCCCCCCATTTTTCTTAAAGAGACACACTGCTCGCTCCCTTACTATCCATCCTTTGGTTCAAACAGTCTTATACTGCCATCTGGTGGTCAAAACAGGTACTACATGCAAAATAAATTGACCAACATTTCTTCTTACATTTGACAATAATTACTAATTATTGTCAAATTCAAACAGTAGTATTGTTTATTGCAATAATTTGAGATAATTAATCACCCAGCAAAATTTGTTACATGTATTTTAACAGGCCTAACATTGATCAGTAATCAGTGCTGTGAATGAACCTCAGCTACATTTATACAAACTTTTAGCTCGTTATCTGTGAAACTGGTTGAGTTATAGCCTTTTTTTGTGTGTTTGCTTAGTGGCAGCCATCTTGAGTTTGGCTGCACGACAGCTCAGTGGTTAGTACTGTTGCCTCACAGCAAGAAGATCCTAGGTTCAATCCTCGATTGGACCTGGAGTCTTTCTCTGTCGAATTTGCATGTTGTTCTCGTGCTTGTGTGGGTTTTCTCTGGGTACTCCGGTTTCCTCCCATAGTCCCAAAAAAAAAAAAAAAAATACATGTTAGGCTGTCTTCAGGTCCAGGCCTCCCTTGCAAAAGAGATCTGTGAACTCAGTAAGCTTTACCTGGTTAAACAAAGGTTAATAACAATTAGCTTGACACCAAAAGTCAATACGCTGCAGAGCTACATCCATTGATTTATGTCTGCAAGATTCAAAGAAGGTCGGACACAGAAACAAAGACGAGGGCGAAAACATTGTCCATATTATAATAATAATAATTTAAAAAAACTTTTATACAGTTTTTACTGTCTGAATCTACGTCTAAATATGCAGAACTTTCCCAGAAATCAACCACTTGAAACGAGTTTTAAATATTTTTATTTCCAGGTTTATACATTTATTGTCCCCCGAAGAGCAACGATGAGGCTTAGACATAACCTCAGTTTGTTTTGTGACAGGCATGAAAAATAAGCAACGGGCCAACTTCCATTTTGGTGTGTGGCTGCAGCTGTAAGAAAGGTCTCTACTGACCACTGGGTTGCCAGGTCAAAATCCAAGATGGCTGCTGTCATTATAAATGTAAAGCAGATACCTCGATCATGTGAAGAAACTAAGCTTTCAAGGTTTTATATTGCTTAAAAGTATAGTTTCATCCAGTGAATGGGGTGGCTGAAGATATGATAACTAAAGCCACTCCTGGCCACCCCCTGGCTCCACCACTGCACCTGGTGGTGGATAAACGTCTCCCTCCACTCGCCAGGATCCATCACTCTATGCTCCCTCGGACAAGAAAAAAAAAGCCCCTCTCTTCTTCTCCACGGTGCGTCTCCTCCCCACCTGAACATCTTGCACCAACATGAAGGTTTTACTTGCATTGTCTGTTCAACTTCAGTCCAGAAAAACATTCATCTCCACAACTGCAAACGTGCACTATTCAAATCCTTCAGCGACGGGGGGGCCATCGGCAGAACGACACATGACACAATAGAACAGAATGTCAAAGAGCAGGTAGGAACTAGGTGTCACCTGAAAGAAGGCGAGAAACAATTAAGAATCTGCCGGCGGAACATGAATTTGTTGAGCGCGTGCAGAACACCCTCCTCGCAGCGCCTAACCGCGACAAACACCTTCATCGCTTCATGCAAATCAGAGGAAAGAAGTGAAGTCGAGCAGAGATTCAGTGAAAGGACAAGCCACTTCCTGACGACGTCTTCCTGTGCACCCCCCACCCCCACCCTGACCCCGGGTGTGTAAGCGCGGGGCCTGTAGTCGTCTGTAACGAGGCGGTGAGAAGAAAACACTGCGGCTCCTCGTGGGGAGGCCGAACCCGGACGCAAAGCGCTCGAGGAGCGCCCCATCTGAGTGACCCGCTCCAGCGAAGCAGCAGAGCGCTCCACGCCGGAGGTCCAGCTTTAGAGAAGCAACGTGTTGAGGGATGGTGGAGCCCTTTTAGTCCAATCTTATGAGGGATAGGTCCGTTAGCGGTCGGGTGTGTGTTGCAAGTGAGCGTCAGCTACTACCACACCGAGTTTTAGCTAGGTGTCTGAGTTGTGGCTACTTTCGGGTCGGCTAACGCGATTAGCTGCCAAGAGATGGGGATAAACCCACTGATTACGTCTTGAATGTTTCATTAAAATCTCTACATCTATTCTTGAGGTGTTTTGCTAACAAACCAACAAGACCAAGCAGGCGGGCAAAAACATTATCGCCCCCTTCGCCTCCGGGCGACCCCAAGGCAACTGAGGGCTAGAGCAATCAGGACGTTTTGTTTTGTTCGTGGTTTCCTCGCCCTTCACTGACCCCGTCCATTTTACACGACGAACTTGGCCGAGTTGTTGTGAAGAAAGCAGCGGGGGCTTATTATTATTATCCTGTGAGCGCCGGAGGACAATGGAGGGATCCACATACCACAGATTCCTCCCACTCGCGCGTGTCCACGGCAGACTGAGCGCGGGCCTCCGTCCCGTCAGCTGACGGCTCGCCTCTTTAAAAAGCCAGAGCCCAGTTCTGTCTGTGCTCATGGAGCTCCACGGAGGCTCCACGGGCCTCCTCAGCTCATACCAGACGTCAGGACCAAGATCTAGTCCGGCTTTTTAAACATATTTGTCTGAACGTTCATGAAGCGTTCACACTGTTGGGATCCATTTTTATTACATACATTTTGCAGCACGATTCTCATTCCATAATTTTTGTGCCATTTCAACAAATCATAAATCAAAAACATTCAGCTCTTTCAAGACAATCCTGCTATGACTTTTTGTATTGGTGCAACTTTAGCTTTTTGAAATATTTAGCCTTTTCTGCCACTTTTATCCTCATAGAAAATGAATTGAGCTCATTTTCCGTCCTTCACATCTTTAGACGTGTTTACAACATTTTACTGCTTTCACATTTTGTTCTGCTTCAGCTTCTGCAAATTTAAACATTTTCAGCTACTTTCAGCTGTTTTTTCAGCTGTTTTGTGATCCTTTAAGGTTCTTTCTTCTAACTACAACATTTTTTGTGTTTCTTCTAACTTATTTCTGCAAATTTCAGCTCGTTATGATGCTCCTTTCAGCTTCTTTCTGCAAGTTTCTGCTTTTTCTGCTATTTCAGCTAGTATTTAGCTGTTTCATGCTAATTTTAGCTTTTTTGGTTAATTCCATTTTTGTTGCACTCATCTCAAAAAATTTCAGCCAAATTTAGCAAAAATGTGTCCTCTCCACTTCTTATAATTTAAGCATCTTTATGATATTTAGCTACTCTTCAGCTGGTTTTATGCTAATTTCAGCATTTTTCTTTTTCAGGTAATTTCCACTTTTGTGCTCATTTCTGCTTTCTTTTAATAATTTAAGCTTGTTCTACCTTTTTCAGCTAGTTTTTTTAGCATATTTTAGCTAATTTCAGCTGTTTTCAGATAAATTCAAAATTTTCAGCTAATTTCAACATGTTTTTACTTTCAGCTTATTTCTAATAGTTTCAGTTATTTCGGCTACTATTTAGCCATTTTATGCTAATAGCTTTTTCTGCTAATTCCACTTTTTTATAATCATTCCAACTTTTGTGTTATTTCTGCTTTCTCCTGCTTATTTACTCTTTTTCTTGATTTTCAGCTAAGCTTCAGCTTTTTTTTTTTTTTTTTTTTTAGCTAATTTCAGCTGTTTTTCAGCAAGTTCTTCTGGAATAAGTATTCACGCTGCATTTAATGCAATTTCCATAGTTTATTTTGCCTCTTGTAAGCTGGAACTCTAAAGGTATAACTAGAACAGATTCTCTTGAAGCGTGGTTCTTTGAAAAGCTTATGAACAGTTAATATGTTACCTGTTCTAGATAAATCAGACCAGGCTCAGGAGCTAAAGGTTAAAGTGGCATGCTGCTGTAAACAAATGTTGAGCCGATGTCCTCTGTCGCTGAGGGACTTGAATAGTGAATGTTTGTAGGTTTCAAGATGAGTGTTTTTCTAGCCTGGAATTGGACAGGGGGTGCAAGTACACCTTACAAGATACGGTGGAGAGGTGGACTGATGGCTGGACACCATGCAGTCACTGATTTGAACCCTTTGTAGACCAAAGTATTCTGAGGACTGAAACTTTGCTTGGTGGGTTTTGTAAAACTCAACTTCCTTGTTTGAGAAGTTGCCGCTCTCCAGCGGTCTGTCTCCTGGGAGCACCTCCGTCTTGTCTGTGGTCGTGTCTCCGGCTGTCTGCAGCTTTTTTGGGGGGCTAATTGTGAGTGAGGCCACTTTCTCTGCAGCTGCACCTGTTGCCCGAGTTGGACCTGTTTGTTTGTGCACTTGCCCCACGACCGTTACTCAAGCCTCATGCTTCACTACACAAGAAACAGCAGCTGTGCCGAGCCCGTTTGTTGTTGGAGGCCGGCGAGGGAGGAGGACTCGTTTCACGCAGTGGCCCGACCGCGCTCGGCCCAGAGGCTACAGGGTCGCTTTAAAAAGTTGTAAAGGTGACGATGGATTGTCCTCAAGCCCGAGCTTTGGATGAGCGGTCTGTGTTTCGGTGGATTTACACCAGACCGGCCTAAAGGGGCTCAAGCTGAAGCTGTCAGAGGGCACCTCCTCCTCCACGTGGGGCGTTCCTAAACCAGCAGGTTGTGGATGTATGCTGGATTGTTTTTAACACACCTTCTCCACAGCTTTGAAAGAACACATTTTAAAAATGTATTTAAACTTAAAATTTAATCAACCTTTATTTAACCAGGCAAATCATAGAGATGGATGGATTAATACACTTTTGCACATTTATGCACATTTTAACATTTTTGTCACTCACAGGCTTCCATACTTTTTACATGGGGGAACTTCCCTCCAAAATGTCAGTGAGTTGATGCCCTTTATTCTGTTAACCACAGCAGAAAAAAAACATTTAGCACACCTTTAGCTGTTTTGTCAGACTTTATAAATAACATTCTATAATCTGTTAGCGCTCCAAGTATGTTTTGTGAACAACTCTGAGCTACCATCACACCAAAGTTTAGTCCAATAGCTGTAAAACTGAACTGGGATGTAGACGTTTTTGTGTATGCTACTACAGATTAGCTCTGGTGGCCATTTTGAATTGGCTTGACATTTTCGACAGATATGCAGTGGCACTGGCCACCCCTAAAACATCAGTGGCCTCCTTGGCCAGACTGTTTGATCATCTTGAGCCCCAAGTCTTTGCTTGATGTGCATTTTTCATTTCCCCTAGACGTTTAGGATTAGTAGAACCTCATAAAAAGTAAAAACAAGCACTATTTTCAAGCAATTATGATTTAAAAATATCAACACATAACTTATATAAAAAATAAAAATAAAATAAATCTTCTAGTCCCCTTGAGTAAGGACAACAAATGTAAAGTTATTGTCCTCAGCTACGCCTGTCACGATAACACATTTTACTGGGCGATTAATTATCTCAGAAATTATTGCGATGAACGATAATATTGTTTGAAATTTGACAATAATTAGTAATTATTGTAAAATTTAAGAAGAAATTGTTAATTTTATTTGTGTAATAACTTTTATGACCACTAGATGGCTGTATAAGACTGTTTGAACCAAAGGATGGATAGTGAGGGAGCGAGCAGCGTGTCTCTTTAAGAAAAATGGGAGGGAGGTCTCTTGACGTGACATGGGATGTCTCTTCTTTTCTTTGGTTCTCAAATTGGCGTATGCTCGGTGTGGTTTGAGCTCTTTGGCATAGCATTTTTCACACAGAGCTTTTAATTAAACAAGTTCTCAGTTTCTTTTTGCAGTGAAAAACAACTTTTTACTCAAAGACGTGAGTTCCAACCTTGAATTTTGGAGCTTCGACAAGATGGGGGTTTTTTTTCCCCGAGGTCGGCCTGTTAGCTTCTCAGCTGCTTTTAACGTTCCAAAAACACAATTTTGTACAGTTAAAATGGATTTTAAAGAGAAAGGGAGAGGTCAGTGAAGAGCACCGGAGTTGAGCGTTTTGTCATCCAGTGTCTTCAGTAGAAAGACGAGAAACAATAAAGCCGATAAATGAAAACGAGGTTGACAGTTTTCATTCATCATCCGATTAATTGATCTATTGTTTATCATGACAGGCCTTCTTCCACATATTGTAAAACACGCAGGCAACAGTAACAAACTTAAAGGTTAGTTTCATCTCTTCTGAGAGCTACAAGAAGCAACACATGCCAAGTGTACATTTAGAAAACTTTTTTAAGCAGCTGCTTAAAGTTGTACTTTTACTTTAATATCACCATTAAAAGCCACAGAGTCATGCTTTTATTTTTTATTACTATACAAAAAGCATCCAATATAATGCTGCCGTTACACTTTGTTCTCCTTCCCGTCATGTTAGCAGCGCTTACACGCAAGTATTAAGCCGACTCTGTGCCTTCTGCACTGTGGAGCTGCATCTTCCTTCCTGTACATACCGTAGATAGAAGCGTAGGTTTTATTGTGGCTAAGGCGTCATTCAAACCCCTTTTCTGTCTTCAGTGGAACTGCTGTAAATGAACTCGAGTTTAAATAAATTGTTTCAAAAAGTTCAATGACTTTTTTTTATCTGTCTTTACACTGTTGGATAAAGGTTAATTCATCCATCCAGTTATCATCCGCCACTGGTTCTGGAGTCTGGTCGCGGGTGCACCAACTTGAGCCCAGACATCTTTCCAGGAGGAGGAGGAGCAGTGGTTCTACTTGGGAGTCTTTGACTGAACATGATGATTTCACTCATCCCATCTCTAGTCCAGCCACCCTGTGGAGGAAGATCATTTCCACGGCTTTTATTCCCGATCTCGTCCCACAGTCTCTACCCAGCTTTTGTGACCATAGGTGACGTTAGGAACGTAGACCGACCAGTAAACAGCTTCTCCTGCTCCCTCTTCACCAAAATGGACCGGCACGGAGTCCGCAATACTGCAGAAGCTGCATCAATCTGTCAGTCTCATGCTCCTTTCTTCCCTCACTCATTAGCAAAACCCTGAGATCCTTTAATTCCTCCACTTGAGTCCATGCTGTGGGTGGAGGTGGGGGTGGGGTGGTACTCTGGCCTTAGCTTACCAAAGATAAATTATTTACCTGAGAAAATGAAACGGTTTGCTCCTATATTGAGGTAAATTTACTATATTAGGTGACAAAAAGTAAGTTTTAAGATAATCTGTGTGTGAATATGGTGTTTTAACCCAACACATAAAGGCAAATGTTAAAGTTTGTGTCTGTTAGCAAAACATCTCATGACCAGCTGAACAACTTTTAATGACACTTGAAACTATAGGACTTTACCTTTTAGAGTCCACCTGATCCAACGGCTGCCACAATAACTGGCCTTAGCTAATGCAAAGATATCTATTCAGTGTTTAACTACTGTAGTAGTAGCTGATACTGATCCATAACACAGTAACAGTTGTCGTTTAACTTTATGCACTGGATTGGACTCAACACTGAACATCAGCTAAATATCTCGTCAACCATTGGATGGATTTAAATTGTGTGAATGTTTATAAATCATTCGCATCATTGAGGTCTTTTTTTTTCTCGTTTGTTTTTCAGTTGTTCCTCAGTTTCTGTTTCAGCAACTCAAAGTGTTCAGCTCGTTCGGGACATTCCTGCTTTGACTTAGTATTTGTACAATTTTAACTTGAAAATTTTCATCCATTTTTTTGTTCTTTTTCATTGAAAATTAATGGAGTTCTCCAAATTTTACAGCTTGTTTCATCTTTTATTCTGGTTCAGCTCCTGCAAAATTCAGCCTTTTTTCTGCCTCCAGCTACGTTTAGGTATTTTTCTACTATTTCTGCTATTTCTTTTGTAATTTCTACCTTTTGTGCTTCTTTCTAATTGTTTGAAATTTTTATGCTTTTCTTAGGCTTTTTCTGCTAATTTCAGCTTTTTTTGTTATGTATTCTGCTTCTCTTTGCCTATTTCAGCTTATTCTGCTAATTTCAATACGTTGTTGCTCCATTCAGCCTCACACATTTCTGCTACTTTGTGCTTTTATTTTCCTGCGTTCAGCAAATGTCAGCTGTTCAAATTTTACTTGACAGTTTTCAGCTGTTTCCACTTCAGCAGCTTTCAGCAAAACTCATCCAGCAAAGCGTTTACACTGCATGTTTCAAAGGAAATATAATTTCTCTAGCTGAACTTTTGCGTAACAGTTTATAGATGTACATCCTCAACTGATTAATCCAATCCTAATCCAGTTCAATATGACCACAACTCACCACACAAAACACAAAAAAGGCAAAGGCTCAATCAGTTTTACACATTTTGAGCTAAACAGATGTGGTTGCTGAGAGGTATAGACAAAACATACTCTTAATTGGACCTTTTTTTTTTTTGAAACTGCTAAAACTCATTATTTCTCAACATAAGATGATTTAATTTAATGCATTCCTTTAACGGTATTTTTTATTACATGCATCCTTCCTGTTTCTATGCCCTGATTTTAGGATCTCGTGCAGCAAATGTAAACAGCTCTCGTCAGATTTAATCCTTCCATCACCATTACAGCTAAAAACTAATAATCTTTGGCAGAAGCCAGCTCTGTCCCTGCAGCACATCTGGACAGTTTCCAGGCAGATTTGAAGCACAGTAATGACGGCTGTCGGGCCAACAGAAATGGAAAAACAGCATTTATTGGCCAAAAGTAAGCAGTGCACCCTTTTTTACTGTGTTACATGTGTTATAGAATACTTACTCCAGTTGAGGAGTGTTCTGCCAAATATCAAATCAGTTTCCATTCAGTTTATTTATACAGGTAGTCCTCGAGTTACGAACAAGTTCCGTTCCTACGCACCATTCATAACCCGATTTTAACATAAGTCGGAACTCATTACACGTGGCATTTTAAACACGTTTTTTTTTTCAACGTAACACAACACCAGCGTACATTTTGTACCTTAAACATGTACAGTACTGTATTTCCAAGCAGTTAGCTAACACAGTACCC
>JARVGS010000400.1:29674213-29684741 GCA_031762315.1 Hypsolebias antenori | reverse complement strand
CTAAAAACATGGGGAAAAATCCATAAATAAGTCGCACTGCTGTATAAGTCGCAGGACATGAAAATTAGTAAAAAAAACTGTGACTTATACACCGGAAAATACGGTACATTTTTAATATTTATTTGCAATGTAGATTTTTTTCCTAAATTTTCTTATTTTCTGTAAGCTGCTTTTGCAGCGGAGCAAGAAACCGTTTAATTTAAAATGATCCAATCAGATTCTTTTAAATGTGTGCCTCCAGGCAGAAACACGTTTGAAGGAGCTCTCTCATTGGTCAGGACTTCACTGCCAGGGGAGAAGGCTGAGCTCAGTCAGTCTCTACAGAATGAGTTCAAGAACTGACAAGAAAAATAACCAATCAAAATGTTGATGTAGTGGGTGGGACCAAAACACAGGGCTCTGAGCCTTCAGGAAGGCCCTGCAGGTTTATTGTTTTGACCATGTCAAGACTTGTGATGCATTCAGTTGCAGTTATTATGGTTTCGTTTCATGATGAAATTTTACAGAAACGGTACGTTTTGTGGGTTAGTTTTAGATAGTTTCAGGTGATTTTTTCAAATTACGTACTTGAATGCAAGAGACTGGGTGAGCTGCAAGGCATGCTGGGTAATCTTAGGACCGAAACGGGTGGATTTTTTTCAGATTCTGCGTTCAGATGGGTCATCCCTGTTGGTTGTTGTTTAGTGTCATGTTTAGTGCATCCTCACTAAAAGTGTAGCTGTTACAGTCACAATGCACCCCTGATATTAACAAACAAACAAACTGCTGCAGTCAGCCATGATCACTATAAATAAATAAACCTTATCAGCCTTTATGACCACTTATTAAAGGGTTTAGGTAAAAGTATGTACATATTTGAAGTTGTTTTAATCCACCTTGAAATCACAACCCTTCAAATAAATCAATAAATTAAAAAAAGTTAATTTGAGGAGTCAAGTGTCTGTAAAAAATTGAGCATAAGTAATCCAACTGAGTGATCATACTGACATTTAATATAGTTTTCTGCACCAAAAGTATTCAGCAGGTTTTTGTTTTGTTCTGTTTTACTGAATGATTTAAATAAAAGGCTTCCAGCAAATTCCCCCTGAATGTGTGTGCAGCCTAAAATTAACGTGCTTCAAAGCGGAAATGCCATAAAAACCAGCGAATATGTAATAAAACGAAGACGTACTGTGGGTTTGAAGTGTCGTCATTATCCTGCCACAGAGGAGGCAGGCGGCCAGCAGCAGCTGCAGGTGATGCTCCATGTTGAGGTGGATCACAGCTTCACGCCTGCCACAGTTGAACAGAGGACATCATGACACGAGGAGGGCCCATGGACACCCCCCTCCCCCACATGAGTCCAAATATGAGCCTTTTCAGAGCATGGACTGAGCAGAACCTGCAGTGTTGTTATGTCACAGAGAGCGGGCCTGCAGCTCCATCTGCAGCCCAGATGCAGAGGAGACACCGCCTATGCGGACTGACTGCACTGCAGCAAACACACACACACACACACACACACACACTCCTCTGCAGGTGGAGCAGCCCCGCAGCCTTCATGCAGATCTCTTCTGATGTTTGCATCATTCTGATTTCTTCAGGTCTGTAAATTCAAAGAGGTTCTGGTCTCACCTGGTGTTCGTCCTCTGGGTTCTGCTGAGCTGATCCGGAGGAGAGGTGCAGCCTCAGCAGAGCTGGACTCATGACTGGATGGCTCTGAGCCTTTAAACACACATGCACACTCATGGAGGAACTATCTGAAATCAAATGAAATATAAAAATGAACTCAGCAGAGATCTGCTGGGCTTCTGAATCAAATAAAAATAAATAATCTGAATAAATATAATAAATGTAATTTATATAATAATATAAATACATAAATAATTATAAATAATACACTTTTTTAATCTTCTCTGCAGAAATGTTCCTGATTTTATTCACTTATGACCAAAATGTGCTAAAAATGTTGATGAGCTCAAACTGGGAACTATTTTTTATATATATCGTTTAATGTCTAAATAATTTTACATTTATGCAGATAAAACATATGTCAGTATTATTTTGGAGGGGATTCATCAGTTCCTGTTGGTGTCAAGAGTTCCCTCTGCAGGACCACAGGGGGACCACCCAAACCTGGTCCAGGCAGCCGCAGATTTAGTGACATCTAGTGTCTCCTCATCAAACCTCTCCTGCTTCAAGGAACAACCTAAGAGCAAAATACTCAACTGCAATCCTCAGTTGTTTGAGCTCCAGGGGTGCAGACAAGACCAACCTGCTTTAAAATGTCCGCCGCAGCTAAATGACTGTGGCAAACAGAAAACGATGGACACAGCTAAGTTGATTTTACAGATATGAGCTAAAATCTGGTGTGGTGGTAGCTGAGAGTCAACAAATATTCTGAACACTAACAGGTTTCAATAAATATTTGTTTTTATTATTATTTTGTTATGCATGACGGTATTTTTTTAAATTATGTTTCAGACATAAATCTGAGTCGAGGAGTGAATAAGCTTCAATAAGTTGATCAGACTGTGCTGTTCTCAGTTATTAATATTAATAATAAAAATAAAAATAAACAAAGTGAGCCTTTATCAGGAGCATGGTGTAGTGATGACCGACCGTCTGTGTGACCACCTGAATGTGGGAATTCAAAATGTTCGACGTGTCCGAGGAGATGTCGTCACACATTTTCTGCACACCGCTCCAGGTCGACACCACATAGTCACACTTTGAGCCTCTTGTGAACTTCTTGTGGACGGTTCGAGTAGTGATTTATGGGTGTAAGAAGAAACACAAAGACGGGCCCGTATTTACAGCCAAATACTGAAATGGATTTGTAAACTCCCGAAACATTTTGGTGGCACTTCAGTATTATCAACAGGGCTTAAATTGAGCCGGATCCTGCCAGAACAGGATCCAGGAACTCTCTTATTTTGACAGGGCACGTTCCGGTAACTGTTTGCTTGGATCTGGTAACTCTCAGGCTTACTAATAATAAAGTTAGGAACAAATATGACTGTCTTGAATGAATAAAACTTATACTGGATATGTAAACTGAAAATAATTATAAACACTAATTTTAAACACAACAGCCACTTACGAGCATAAAAGCTGTCCCTTCAAGTAGCATTTCTGCGTCCACCCTTAAAAAATATCCGCCCCTAAAAGAGTGGTGGGGGCGAATGTTGAGCTAACCAGGTAGTCGTACGCAGGCAGACCCTGGAGGTTCATATGTGGAGCCGATCAACAACAAGCAGGGACAGTTTCAGGCTCTGAACCATCAAGTAAGAGGGGGGTAAGATGCTTGACAGAATTGGAGTGTTTACAAATGTAGGTAAATGTAGATGTTTAACAACTTGTTAAAATGTACCAAAATGCAGGATATTGCATCTACTTTATTCAAAATTTTATGGGGGAGGACCCCCAGAGCCCCCTGCCAACCCACCTGCTATTTGCATTCCATCATCGATCTGTTTACAAATTAAGCCCTGATTATCAATGATCCCTGTCTGACCACATATGAAAACCTTCCATCTTTATTTTAATCTTAACTCTCTGAAAGAAAAGACTCATCAGTCAGCTGTTTGTTACAGAAACATTATAAAATGAATGAGTGAATTCAAGGTTTAATGACAATATGTGAATTGAAGAGAAGTTGACTCCATTTTCATTTTTGTCCAAATTAAGTTGATATATGACAAACTTTACTTTTTTTTTTTTTTTTTTTTTTAAATGTGTCAAACTGAAGGCCCACTGGCCAAACCTGGCCCTTGTGAACATCTTATTCGGCCGCCAAGACATTTTCTAAATGAAAAATATTTTTATGACTTCTCATTTTGCTTAAAACATTGATAAATACTTAATTTGTACAGACTTGTCATGACAGATGGCCAACATTGAAGTCATAAAAAGGTTGGATTTTTTTTTTTAGTAATCTTTAATTTTTTGTGTGGAAAGAGCAACAGAGAACATCAGATGAACCTCAACCAAGAAAATTTGTCAGGTATCTGACTTAACATACAAACAGAAGTTGACCCATGGCTTGGACCACGTTTTTAATTTTGCCCCCATGTTGTAACAGAGTTTAACACCCTGGTTTTAAATATTAGCAGTAAGAACTACAGCAAGTGTATGAGGTCCCGTAAAGTTACACAATCAAAAATTGACAGCAACATTTTGGTTTATTTAGCCTTTATAAGAAAAAAAAAGGTTTTTTTTTGTTCAAAGTCATATTTTCACTGTTATCCATACATTTATAAATGTCATAGTTCCAAACAAATATTTAATTTACAAGCTAAATATTTAGTTTACAAACTAAATACTTAACTTGCAAGTTAAATATTTAGTTAGTAAAGTAAATATTTAGGTGTAAATTAAATATTTAATTTCCAAGCTAAATATTTATTTTCAAAACTAAACATTTCATTTCCAAACTAAATATTTGTTGTCCATGCTAAATATTTAATTTACAAACTAAAAATTTTATTTCCAAACTAAACATTTAATTTCCAAGCTAAACATTTAATTCATAGACTAAATATTTAATTTGCTAACTAAATATTTAACTTGCAAGCTAAATATTTAGCTTAGACAATAAATTTTTAGTTTGAAAATTAATTGTTTAGTTTTTTTTAATAAATACTTAGCTTGGAAATTAAACATTTAATTTACACCTAAATATTTAGTTTATTAACTAAATATTTATATTTAGTTTATTAACTAAATATTTAACTTGCAAGTTAAATATTTACATTCTAAACTAAATATTTAGCTTGTACTGTAAATTAAATATTATTTTGAAACTATGACATTTATAAATGTATGAATAATATGGTGAAAATATGGCTTTGGGAAAAAAAACTATTTGATTCTTATTAAAGAAATAAACCAAAATTTTTATGTTAATTTTTGACTGTGTAACTTTACAAACGTCACCCCATACAAGTGGTCCTACCAGTGTTAAACTCTAAGCTCTTGCAAGCCCAGGATCATGTTTCAAACCTAGTAATGTTTCCTGAAAGTACAAAAATTCAAATGTAAAGAAAAACAAATAATTTTTAAAAACAAGATTGTCAGTCAGTGAACCTCTCAGATGCTTTCAGTAGGAAGAACCAGGAATAAAAATCAAAGATCTGACAAGCTTCAGGTTGTAAAAAACACGAGACCTTAACAGTTGAGAAGATATCCCCTACCTCAAGGGTTTATGTTGGCAAAGCCTTTGTGGTTCAGTGTTCTTTGTACTTGGAAAGTCAAATTTTAATTTTGAGACTCTTCAGTTTGAAGTTTTCCTTCCCACCACATGACTTTACTGCAGCTACTTACAGGCTCTCTCTTACTTCAGCTGCAACATGAAAAGAGACAATCAGTAAAACTGAAAATAGAGGAAACAAGAAAAAGACCCTCCACACTCACTATAGCAGCCCTGGTATATTAAAATCTAGGAAAAGTTTCTTTGACATCCACAAGTCTACCAATAAACATACACAGAAAATACAGAATAACAAACATGGAGCACCCGACCATTCCAAAGCCCCGGTGAAAAATCACTAAAGGAAGCAGACTGCAAAGAAAATAATGGAATGTCCTGAATCGGGCAGCAACTGTTGGCACCATCTTAGTAAAATCGGGGCTTGCCATGAATGCAGCCTGTCCCGTCACCAAAACCAGAACCTAGACCATTGTTTAACTCCCTGCACCTGAAATCCGGTACGTCCAACACCTGCAGACCTCTGTCAATTCAACGACAGAGACAAAGACATGGCCTTTCTGGTGTGATACGATATAACGATGATGACGATGATGGCTTTTAGAAATGTTTGATCTCGAAAGAAGTGGTTTCTCTTCATTTTCAGGAAAATATGCCTTTGCAAATGTTGTTTATGACTTTATTGTCCGCCAAAGCAAAGCTAGGCAGAGAATCGGAAATGCCATCCATCCATACGTCTAGAGAGCGGGATAACTAGAAAAATAAATGAGGTACCCACTTCTGTTTTCGTGTGTGGCTTCAACTTAGCGTAAGAAACGTCCCTGTGGAAAATTGAGTTGCCACGTCAAAATCCAAGATGGCTGCTGTCATGTATGTATATAAACTGACCACCCAGATAATTTAAAAATACTATGCTAGTGTCCCTGTGATGGACTTGCAACCTGTCCAGGGTGTACCCCACCTCTCGCACAGTGACTGCTGGACACTGGCACCAGTGACCCCCGTGACCCAAAAATGAAGACGCTGGTAAAAGATTATAGATGGATGGATGCTTCCTGGATTTTATTCTGCTCAAAATGATGTTTTCCTCAAATGAGTGGAGTGAGCAAAGATTAATCTATGGTGGGCAAAGCCACCATTGGCCACCCCCCTGGCTCCTCCATTTCACTTGGTGGTGGATAAAATTGTCCCCTCAGTTCACCAGAACCCCTCACTCTGCTCTGCCGCATACAACCAAAAAATAAAAAAATCTCCCTGTTCTTCTCCACAGTGTAACTCACCTGAATATCTTCCATGCAGTCACCGTTCAGTCCCAGTCCAGAAAAAAACACTCATCTCACAAACTACAAACATTTAATATTGGGGCAACGCTTGTTCCATTTGCATCTGGTAGTGTCAAAAACATCTTTAAATATTACAAATCTGTTTGTTTTTATATATTCATCGCCTGCCATTGAACGTGAAATACGTTTTTACTTACATGTAAATGAGTTAATTTGTCTTTTTTGTTAGTAAAATATCTCATGAACCATTAAACAGACCTTAAACACAAAAATGGCTCTAACTCGGTCAGATTTGCAAACGCCGAGCTAAAGTTTGATGCCGTAGCAGCTGTTTTTCATCCCCCTCATCATCAGACGGTCTTAAGTCCAGAACTCTGGCATTAACGCTGGCGGGCGACATGCATTCCTTCGAGGAACGCTTGGCTTGGAGGAACAAAAACTGTGGTGAAGGCGCGAGAGCTTTGTTTGACTTGTAATCCTGTGCGCTGTAGTGAAACTGAACCAAGGCTAAAAGGCAAAATAAATCAATAATAAACCTCATACGGCACTGAAATGTCCCCAAAGTCCACTGGAGCAGCACTCTCTCCCCCTCCCCTCCCTCCTTCTGTCCCCCTCCCTCCCTCTCGCCACTGTTTCTTCCATGAGCCGACCTCTACTGTATCTACCCCCGGCATCACACTGCAGAGCGCCGAGGAGGACTCAAAATGCACCAGAGAAGGTGAGAACGATTCATGTGCACACATCAGTATCAGAGCGTTGTCGTCTCATTGAAGAGCAGAAAGGACTCTCTCACTCTTCCACCCGGGCTGGAATAAAGAAAAGACCTGCGTTAAAGCAGTTTCACTGGAGTTAAATGATGAAGTGTTCCAAACAAGCAGCTGTGTTGGGCTCCTACAGAGGTGAGACACAGAAATGCGTCAATGTTGGCAACTCACCAGTGAAGTTTGCAGCTCATGTCTTTGCAGCGTAAACAGCGGGGCTGGACTGGGATCAGTTGTTCAGGATTACGGGACTCTTTCTGTGGGCGGGATGGGAGCAAGAGAGATGTGACACTTGTGTTCCTGATATCGGCGTCCCGTCTACGGCACAGTCAGCTTCATCCGTTTGGATGCTCATTACTGATGCTTGAGGCTGGTTTTATGTTCTGACTTCTTGGTTTCAGGAAATTTGGGAGACTGACCCTCTTCACTACGGTGTTCCTCTTCGGTAAGCTCATTAGAAAGCGTCAAAGCGTTTGAGTGTCCAGAGCAACCCCTCTGTGCTATTATTATTATTGCTTGTTACTAAACCCAGGTTTCACGTCGGCCCAGAAGGTGGTCCAGTTGGCCTACTGCTCATTGGCCGAGCACAACCTCAGGATGGACTGCAGGTACTCTCTCCCGGCAGAGGCGCCGGAGACCTTCTGCAAGTTCACGCAGGGCGAGCGGCTCCTCGACACCACCTTCCCCGGCGAAGAACAGCACGCCCCCTTCAAGAACCGCGCCAAGGTCCGCCTCTTCCCGGGCAACATCTGCCGCCTGCTGTTCAAGAACCTGCCCGCCGGAAAGTCCAACTTCACCTGCAACATCAAACAGGGCGACTCGGCCACGGCGACCAGAACGTCTGTGGTTGAGAAAAGTGAGCCGCTCCATCCGAACCATTGTTCGGCTGCTTCCTGCCTTTCCCCACTGCCTCCTTCAAACAAAAACATCCTTCCTCTGAATTTGTCCAACTTTTTTTGTCCTTGCAGAGCTCCTGCTGCCCTGCTCAGCGTGGAGTGTCCTGTTACAGAGCCGCAGTGGCCTCCTGCCGACCTTGATGGCGCTTCCTCTGCTGCTGGAAACACACTGGTTGTGAAGCAGGCGCCGGACCGCTGCGTCCGTCAACACCGCCGCCATACTCACTCGGTGACCGGCGCAGGACTCTCCTCGAAGCGTGTGTGCACAAGGCGCAATGAGCTCCAACACGAATGTCCCGACATCATCCATACCTGGTTTGTCACAGGGCTGCGTCCCCTGCATCGTACTAAGCACAGGTCCTGCTGCATTCTCTTTATACGCCATCGTAGCAAGTAGTACAACTCTGCCGGGACCAGACTAACGCCTGACAGACTTGTTTTCGCATTTTAGCGAGTACCAAGCATGAATGTGATCTAACTCTCAACCTGTAACCTTGATTATCTGCAACTGTAGTCAGTGCAATGAAAGATAAGCTTTAGCCTCTGTTCTTGTAGCACAAACTTGTAAGGGACGTTTCCTGCGTTGCCACGTGTCAACTGAAACCTTAACTCCAGCTGAAAGGTTATGCATCGCCGCACTCGCTGCGGCGTGAATAATTGCTGAGTTTCATTCGTCCTTAAGGTGGAGCGATCCATTTTGCCTGACTGAAATCTGTCCCCTGTGTCTTTTCTTGGCCGGCTGTCAAACAGCGAGGGCAGGCTGCGCTGACCTTGGGCCACACGGGTCCGTGGAGCCAAGGGCTACGAAGGGAAAGAAAAATGCCGAGCAAGGTTAAATCTAAACTTCAAAAGAGTTTGTTTTATTTTATTTGACTGAGCACAAACGCATGCATGAGCAATAAAGTCCCTCTGCTTTTCTGCTCACTTGGAGATGAGTTTTGTTACGAAGGGACAATTATTTTTGCCTTCCACTCGTGCCTGAGACGCCCGTGTTTAGCCAAGGCTCGTTGAATGCATCCTCCAAGCTTTCTGACGTTACTCCACGATGATCCAAGATTAGCACAGACATGGATCAATGTTTTCTCTGATGTTGTAAAGGATTTTTACTCATGTAGACACTGTAGATGAGTAGTTGGTGTGTAGCACAAGCACAATCATATAAATGCACTGAAGAGCACTACTGTACTATGTACTGTATGTTAATAAACTGACTGAAACAAATTAAAAGAGGTTTATTTTTCAATCAGACGGTGCCGTTTACAAAATCACTGCAGATACTAAATATATGGACTCAAATCAAATAGAGTTGCATTGACAACTATAATTTCTGAGAACTTTACGCTGCATAGGTGCATTTTAAAGTTATTTTCCATGGGGTTCAAAGCAAAGACAACAAGCAGTACACTGATGTCCCCCGTCTCTGAGCGATTTGAACAGTGAATGTTTGAGTGTTTTTCTGGAATGAACTGAACAGGGACTGTAAGTAAACCTTCATGTTTTTGGTGCAAGATATTCAAGTGGGGAGGCGTTACGCTGTGGAGAAGAACAAAGGTAGTTTTTTTTTTTTATTTTCCAAGGTGGTGCAGAGTGACGGATCCTGCTGAGACAAGGGAGCAATTTGAACCACGACCAGGTGCAATGGTGGAGCCAGGGGGTAGTCAGTGGTGGCCTTGGCCCTCATAGGTTAATCTTAGGGTCCTACAAAGAGTGTCTGAAGGTTAGGGGATTACTGTATATGTTTTTACTTTTTACATTTTTTTTTTTTAAAGAAAGTAAAATTTTAAGAAATATAAATCCAGAAACAGACATATGAATAGTCAGATGGGGGGCATTTCCAGTTCTCCTTTGCACTCTGTGATGGAGGACAACAAAGGCCAGGCATTCCTTAAAGGAATGCATATCACCTGCCACATTTAATGCCAGATTTTCAGATTAAAATCCTTATATGACGAGAGAGGAGATTTAGTTATTTTGGTTATTTTGTAAATTAAAAAAAAAAAATTCATTCACAACCTGATGCAACAAAGATGGCTCATCGATGCCAAATGTGAGTTGAATGTTTGTAAAACGAGCTGAATTAGACACATATGTTTGTTTTAAGAAGTCAGGTGGTAGTGGCATCCATCTTGATTTGGGTTGGCACCAAAAGCTAAAGAGTAACAGAGGTACAACCAGTAACACGTTCCTGAAAGTTTCATTAAATTGCATTCAGTGGTTCATGAGATATTTTGCTAAAAGTCATGTTAAGTTGACTCCATGTATCGAATGCCATAAAAAAAGATGGTCTAGTGCAATCTGTCAGTCTTCAGAGTATACGCTGGGGATCACTCTTCATTACTACCACAGCAAAAAATCAGGTCAATATCATAAAACAAGTTTTATACACACAAAGGCATATAT
>JARVGS010000400.1:29433258-29445875 GCA_031762315.1 Hypsolebias antenori | reverse complement strand
TACTGTAATACTCCCCCCCCCCGTGTTTGTACTTTATATTCTATCTGTCTTCAATAAAATGAACTCTCATAAAAATTAAGACAATCATCATGCATATTTTCCTCAATGTAACATTGAAAGTTTTCATCAAAATACTCTGAAGTAAGTATAAACTACTAAAAAATACACACTTATGTTTTTTGTCTGTTTTTCAGATGGGCGCCATGAGGCAGTCAGTTTCGATAAAATCACGTCTCGCATCCAGAAGCTCTGCTACGGACTCAGCGCTGACTTTGTGGACCCTGTAGGTTTAATCCAACACTCAAACAGAAAGAGAAATGCAAACGTGAAGATGTTAAATCATCATCTCTCCCTCTGTTTGATCAGACCCAGATCACCATGAAGGTGATCCAGGGTCTGTACAGTGGCGTCACCACCGTGGAGCTGGACACTCTGGCTGCGGAGACCGCTGCCACCCTCACCACCAAACACCCGGACTACGCCATCCTGGCTGCACGGATCGCCGTGTCCAACCTGCACAAAGAGACCAAGAAAGTATTCAGTGGTGAGGCTTTGTTTTACTTACCTCCGACACTCCTCGTCAGCGTTTGCACTTAAAATAAACCACTCTTTGTTTTTTCGTTACAAAGACGTGATGGAAGACTTGTACAACTATGTCAACCCTTTAAATAAACGCCACTCGCCCATGATCTGCAAGGAGACGCTCGACATCGTCCTTGAGAACAAAGCTGTAAGTCACATTTGATATGTTGTGATTTGCTTGTGTGAATGTTTATGAAGCATTCGCTCTACTGTGACCCATTTCTATTCTGTATGTTTTTCAGCATCTTTCTTGTTCCACAGTTTTTGTGCCATTTTAACAAATCGTACGTCAAAACATTCATCTCTTTCAGGACATTTTGATATTGCTGCAACTTTAGCTTTTTGAACTATTTAGCCTTTTCTGCTACTTTTTTTTCTCTCAGAAAATGAATTGAGCTCATTTTACATCCTTCAGATCTTTAGATCTGTTTACAACCTTTTACTGCTACTGTCACATTTTGTTCTGATTCAGCGTCTTTCAGCTGCCTTGTGCAAATTCAAACTTTTTTCAGCTACTTTCAGCTCATTTCAGCTGTTTTTTTCAAGCTGTTTTGTGCTCCTTTTAGATTCTTTCTGCTAATTTCAGCTTGTTATGCTCCTTTCAGCTGATTTCTGCAAGTTTCTGCTATTTCAACTACCGGTACTATTTACCGGTAGCTGTTTTACATGCTAATTTGAGCATTTACAGCTAATTCCAATTTGTTTGCACTCATTTAAACTTTTTGCAGCCTAATTTAGCAAAAATGTGCTCTCTCCACTTTCTTCTGGTAACTTGTATCTTTCTGCCTTTTTAGCTACTTTTCAGGGTTTTTTTTTTATCATTAAAAAAATTCAGACAATGTTCAATTTTTGTGCTAATTTCTGCTTCTTTCAGCTCCTTTCAAAAATTTTCTACTATTTTCAGCTTTTTCTGCTATTTCAGCTACTTTTTAGCTGCTCATTTCAGCTCATTCCACTTCTTTCTGGTAGTTTAAGCTTTTTCAGCAACTTTTCAGCTATTTTTTGCTAATTTCAGCTTTTTTAGCTTATTTACAAATTTTTGTGCACATTTGTTAATTTAAACCTAATTCAGCAAAAATGTGTTCTTTCTGCTTTCTTCTGCTAACCTAGGCTTACTTTTCCATTTCAGCATGTTTTAGCTAATTTCAGCTGTTCTTCAGCAATAAGCATTCACACAGCATTTTTGCAGGGGATGCAATTTCTCTAAGTATTGAGGTTTAGCAGGTTTTAACGTTCTCTGTCTCCTGCAGCGCCTCAACTCAGCCATCATTTACAACAGAGATTTTTCCTACAACTTCTTTGGCTTTAAGGTACCTTTTCCTCATTACCTGTGCAGATGTAAGGATTAGCACCCTAGTTTAACAAACTACCCTGTTTGTTCTGACAGACTCTGGAGCGGTCATACTTGTTGAAGATTAATGGCAAAGGTAGGTTTTCTAAAAGTAATGTTAATCAGTGCAGATTTTGAATTGTTTTAAGATTCCTAGTTATTGAACATGCATATTATTTATTATTGCAGTTGCTGAGAGACCCCAGAACATGCTGATGAGGGTGTCAGTCGGGATTCATAAAAGAGACATCGATGCAGCTATTGAGACCTACAATCTGCTGTCAGAGAAGTGGTTCACCCACGCCTCCCCCACCCTGTTCAACGCAGGCACCAGCAGACCTCAGCTGTCCAGGTGAGAGAGAAAAAAAAGATTTGTGGTTTAGTCTAAAAAAAAATGTGCAAAAAAAATTCAACACTGTATAAAAGAAACTACAAGTACTGGTTTCCCAGTCTAATCGGTTTGGACTTTCCCAGTTGTTTTTTGCTGTCCATGAGAGACGACAGCATCGAGGGGATTTACGACACGCTGAAGCAGTGTGCGCTCATCTCCAAATCAGCTGGAGGCATTGGAGTAGCAGTGAGCTGCATCAGAGCTACAGGCAGCTACATTGCTGGGGTGAGGAAATGTACAGTTTTAGATTAAAAAAAAAATCAAGCAGACCTTTGGTAGTTTATTTTTATTAAATTTGTGTGCTTTAAAAATATACATGTATATGAAAAAAAAAATATATATATATAAATATATATACATACATACATACATACAGGTATGTATCTGATGGATGATAACTTTGTCTATCCCATAGTAAAACAGAGGTTTGTCTTCAACATGGCTCCAAATATGGGAAAAAAAAGAACACCATAAAAAAAATTATATAAACTCCTAAAAACGTTCTCACACAACAACAAATAAAAGCAGTGCATTGTGTTTTTGTTATTTAAACCAGTTAACTGGATGACTTGTATTGTTCTGTGAAGATGCCGTGAATGCTAAGTGCTGAATAGATGTGTTGAAATTTTCAGAAAAGGCTGACTTGTTAACGCTAAAAGAAGCAGAGTACCAGCTAAAATCCAAAAGTAGCAAAAATGCTAGCTACAATCTAAAATTATAAAACTACGACCTCTGTCTTGTTTGAATTGAACGCAGAAAATCATCCAGGTTTTTATGTCTCTAAGAGTAGCTTGTAATTTAAGCTAACTGACTGATTTGTCAGGGTTCATTGATAAACATAACTAAGAGCTGACAAACAGTGAAAATATAGCGAAAAGCTAAAATAGCAAAACACTAGCTAAAAGTAGCAGAGCCTTTGCTAAATGCTAGCTAAAAGGGCTAGCAGAAAGTAGCAGGAGTACCTAAAGACTAATAATAGCATCTATTAGTGTGAACCCTGAATTGATATTAAAGCAACAAATGTTTTTCAGACTAATGGCTCCTCCAACGGACTGGTTCCTATGCTGCGAGTGTACAACAACACGGCACGTTATGTGGATCAGGGCGGCAACAAGGTCAGGACGAGATAACTATTTTTAATTTTTTTTTTAAATGGCGCTTGAGTTTTTTTTAAATGAAAGCTTTAATCCTGTGCGTCACTGTGCTTAGAGGCCTGGTGCGTTTGCCATGTACCTGGAGCCGTGGCATGCGGACGTGTTTGAGTTTTTGGAGCTGAAGAAGAACACCGGGAAAGAAGAGCAGAGGGCCAGAGACCTGTTCTTTGCCTTGTGGATCCCAGACCTCTTTATGAAACGAGTGGAGCGCAACCAGGTGACTATCAGAGTTCAGCTCATTCACTGTTTGCCGCTGAAGCTTGTGTAGAGATGCTCATTGCTCCGGCGCTCTTGTAGGACTGGTCCCTGATGTGTCCAAGCGAATGTCCAGGGTTAGATGAGTGCTGGGGGGAGGAGTTCGAGGAGCTCTACACTCGGTAAAGAACCCTTTCCGAACTTTATTTTTTTTATTAATAGCACAGTTATCAACACTAACCTGTCCCCGTGACCCTTTTGGTGTTCAGGTACGAGAGGGAGGGCAGGGTGAGGCGGGTGGTGAAGGCTCAGCAGCTGTGGTACGCCATCATCGAGTCGCAGACAGAAACCGGGACTCCTTACATGCTCTACAAGGACGCCTGCAACAGGAAGAGCAACCAGCAAAACCTGGGCACCATCAAATCCAGCAACCTGTGCACGGAAGTTGTTGAGTACACAAGCGAAGACGAGGTAGGAAGCAGAAGAATTCGATTTTTGTTTCTATTACTGTAATTTTCGGACTATAAGCCACTGTTTGTTTTTTTTTCACACTCTGAACCCCGCGTCTTATACAGTGCTGCAGTTTGTTATTATTATTATTTTTTTTAGGACGGACTAACGAGCTTCATGCCACCAAAAACATTTAGGTTATAGTCACACCCGGGTGCTCCCATAGCTGCCCAATACACATCACTCTTGGGGGGGGGGTCCTTTGACTCAATGAGACTACCTGTATAAATAAAGGTTAAAAATAAAGTCTGACCAGTGAAATTATTGAACAGGTCACAGTCGAACAAATGAAACAGGGAGCGGGGAGAGACAACGGGCTGGGGGAATCCCAGCCCGTTCTCTCTCCCTTTCTGGTGGGCTCCTGTATTTTTTTTTTTTTTTTTTGGGACAACAAACAAGAGACTGAGGACGTGTGTGATGACGTTTTTCTGAGGCTGATTAATTCTGACACTGAAGAAGACTAGTGGTTTTATTGCACAGGAGGAAGATGAACATAGCAATCAGTGACTTCCTGGTAGGCTACTATATTTTTATTTTTACCAGCTGTGTTAAAGGCATTGTTCAGAAAAAAAAACAAAAAAACATTTACTGTACGTATTTGTGTATCGGTACGTATTCAATTAAAAGTTTAAAAAACTTCTGTGTAACAGCTTTCTGTGTAAATATCTCATAACATGAACACCCATGGCTTATAGTATACACAAGCGCAGCCTATATACGTACAATTTTTTATTTTTTTGTTTTGCACGGCTTATATTCTGGTGCGCTCAAAAGTCCGGAAATTACGGTATATGAGGATAACTAGCTGCTGTGTTGGTAATGTTTTCATCTGGGTCTGCTCTGCCTTTAACTCAGATTGCAGTGTGTAACCTGGCATCCATTGCCCTCAACATGTATGTCACCTCAGAGAGGACCTTTGACTTCACAAAGCTTGCATCTGTTACCAAAGTCATTGTCAAGAACCTAAACAAGATTATTGACATCAATTACTACCCAGTACCAGAGGTATGGGTTGTTTTAGTTCTTCTCCATTAACCCTGCAGACTCTGTAAATAAATGTCCATGTGTCCTGTTTTCTTTAAGGCTGAAAAGTCTAACAAGCGCCACCGGCCGATTGGAATCGGTGTCCAGGGCCTGGCTGACGCCTTTATCCTCATGCGTTATCCGTTTGAAAGTCCAGAGGCCCAGCTGCTCAACATTCAGATCTTCGAGACCATCTACTACGCTGCTCTGGAGGCCAGCTGTGAGCTGGCAGCAGAAGTCGGCACCTATGAAACCTACGCTGGCAGTCCTGTCAGCAAGGGCGTGAGTCTTCCACACACACCTCTCCATCCTGGGGGACAGAGGGACACATCTGGGATTACGTCCTGAACAGTGCTTTTTGTTCTCCAGATCCTTCAGTACGACATGTGGGGTAAAACCCCAACAGAGCTGTGGGACTGGACGGCGCTGAAGGAGAAAATTGCCAAGTGAGTCCACCTGAATGTCTTCACGTTGTCTTCATACATGCAGCGTGTCCTCTTTAGCTTCTCCGCCTCGTGTCCTCAGGCACGGCGTGAGGAACAGCCTGCTGTTGGCCCCGATGCCCACGGCCTCCACGGCTCAGATCCTGGGCAACAACGAGTCGATCGAGGCTTACACAAGCAACATCTACACTCGCAGGGTGCTCTCAGGAGAGTTTCAGGTCAGAACAGGAGAGCTGTGTTTAGTTTGTTCTGGAAAAGCTGAGACGTCGTGCAAAATGTCAATAAAAGAAGAAAAGTTCTCAGAAAAGTTGGGACGGAGGCAACATAGGCTGTTAAAGTAAGCAGTAAGAATAAAAAACATCTGGAGGCGACTGGGTAAAAAAAGAGCGTCTTGGTTGAATCACTCAGAAGTAAAGATGGGCAGAGGTTCACCAGTCAAAAAAAAAAAGTCTAAAAATTGTACTTCAGTGGGAAATACAATTTATAATGTAATCAAAAGATTTCCAGAATCTGGAGAAATTAAAGTACACGACTGAAAGTCTGATCTTCAGACCCTTCAGGCAGCGCTGCAGTAAAACAGGTCTGAGTCTGTTCAGGGCGTCACTGCACAGGTTCAGGAACACTTCCACAGATCATTGTCTGTAAACATAGTTCATCCATAAATGCTGCTCAAAGCTCTATCGGGCGAAGAAGAAGCCAGATGTGAACACCATCCAGAACTGCTGCCCTCTTCTCTGAACCAAAGCTCGTTTCAAATCAGCTGAGGTGAAGTAGAGAACTGATCTGTGATCAGATGAATTGGCTCCCGGCTGCAGAGGAGGGATCTCCCAGCCTGTTACCAGAGGACAGTAGTCCCTCGTTTATTGTGGAGGTTATGTTTTGGAAACACCACACCCCCGCCCTGCCCAATAATAAAATAAAAAACTGCTAAGTAACTACGTTATATTTAATTTAGTATTTGTATATATTAAGGCTTTAGAAACTCTTTCCAACACTCTTACAATGTTCTAAACTCTTAAACCTACATCATTTTAACAACATCTGTACATGTAGCTGCTAAATTTTACTCACCAGCTCTGCAGAACAGCAGCTCGGTTCTGTTCAGACTTGGTTCAGTTTCAGTAGACCTACCTGGCTGGTTCTGGCCGGCTCTCTGTCGTAGTAGTACTCTGGGTAGTAATGGTGGGCTCCGGAGAGAACGCTGGACCTACGGCGGCACGGCACTGCTCAGAAGTCCTCGTGGGCCATCAAGCGCTCCCAGATTGACCGATGAGTCTGGAGGTCCGGTTCCCAGTGGGTTCTGCGCAGCTGTCTTCATCCGCTGGGCGCCCATGTCACTGAATGAATAAGGGTCAAACTTTTTCGGGTCAGATCAAAACTTTCCCTCTGTTTCAGCAGAAGGCAACGGGGCTTCTGGGCAGGGCACTGTTGGCTTCTGGGAAATGTAGTTATGAGTAGGGATACAGTGTAGGCTTATTGAGAGAAAACTACAAAATGGCAGTGCCTGTCCAAAGTATTTTATTTTTTTCTTAACTTTTTACTGTACTGTCTTACCGTCCCAAATATCATGCGAGTACGGTAAAATTAAAGTTGACAGTCATGTTCTGTACAGATTTTGTTTTATTTTTCCTCGTGTACAATCTTACTTTGAAGAATCGCAAAAGAGCGAGACCTCGAAGTAGCAACAGACTACTGTACACATCAAAAGCCTGCCTCTCTGATGGTATAGGGGTGCATTTGTGCCTCTGGCACAGGCAGATTACGCATCTGGGAAGGCACCATTAATGGAGAAAAGTATACTCGTGCTCCCATCCAACATAAAGTCCATTAAAAATGATCCAGATCTGCTGAACAGCTGGAATCCTCCATCGGACCAGAACGGGTCAACAGAACCTCCAGCAGCTGGTCTCGTTAACAGAGGAGATGCTTCACAGTGGGGAAACATGGACCTGCCCAAACTTTGAGACATGTTGCTGCCAAAAAATAATTTCCTCCCCCACCCCCCAACTAAATAATAGTCTTGGTTTCAACATTTGATGGTTTACTATGTTCCACTGTGAACTAAATGAGTTTGTTAAATCATTGCATTCTGTTTTATTTACATTTTACACAACGTCCAGACTTTATCAGAACTGGTGTAAGAAGTTGTGATTCTAAAAGATAAAGTTATAATTTATCGCACAGTGATTGCTGGACATGGGCACTGGTGACCCCCGTGACCCAAAATGGAAGAAGCAGGTAAAAGATAGTGGATGGATGTTATAAATTAGTATTCTCCCCCCTCTACGTCTCACAGATCGTAAATCCTCACCTGCTGACGAACCTCACAGAAAGAGGGCTGTGGAACGAGGAGATGAAGAACCAGCTGATCGCTCATAACGGCTCCATCCAGGTAACAAACCTTCGTCGTCGTCATCTCTGGATGCTTCTCTTCCATCAGACGCCTCATTGTGCTGTGACTGAATATTTTATGACATCATTCAGGACATCAAAGGCATCCCAGATGATCTGAAGCAGCTGTATAAAACCGTGTGGGAAATCTCCCAGAAAACTGTCCTGAAGATGGCAGCAGACCGTGGCGCTTACATCGACCAGAGCCAGTCTCTGAACATTCACATCGCCGAGCCCAACTACGGCAAACTCACCAGCATGCACTTCTACGGCTGGAAGCTGGTGAGTCTGAGCCACCTGGAGACAAAACATGGCCGAACAGGGAGTGGGCGTTAATGTAGCTGTCTGTCTGTCTGTTAGCAAAATATCTCCTGAAGCACTTGATGGATTTTAATGAAACTTTCAGGAAGCAATCACTGGGTGTATATCTACATCCGTTTAACTTCTGGAGTCAGTCCAATTCGAGGTGGCCACCACAGCAAGATGATTTTAGATAACACAAAAATGGCTGTACAACAGTAACTTTTGCAGATATTGAGCTAAAGCTTTATGAGGTAGTAGCTTGGAGTAGTTCACATCACTTACTGTACTGAGAGCTAGTACTGTTGATGAAAATCTGTTGACCAGAGCTACCATATCTCTGCCATTTCTCCATTTATCATGAGGTTAGTTGTAAATCCTGACGCGACCAGCAGCAGGTGATGTGCATTACTTTAAAGAATGCAGGCCCTTTCTTCATTTATTTATTTATTTCTTCAGGGTCTGAAAACTGGCATGTATTACCTGCGAACGAAGCCGGCAGCCAACCCTATTCAGTTCACCCTGAACAAGGAGAAACTGAAGGAGAAGGGTGAGGAAGAGGAGGAGGAGGAGGAGGAGGAGGAGACCAGAGAGCGCAACACTGCAGCCATGGTCTGCTCTCTAACCAACAGAGACGAATGTCTGGCCTGCGGCTCCTAAATCCAGTCTAATGAAAACTGTTTTGTGATAACATTGTGGTGCTTATGTTGTAAATGTTTTTTTTTTACTATTTTTATTCATACTTGGTGTTGGAGCGATCGGTCTGTGCAGTACGTATTATTTAATGTTTACTGAAATCTTTGTGTACAGAATTTACAGGGTTGGATGAATTGACCCTTTTTGTCTTTGCAGTTTTGTGACTTGGTTTTATTTTAAAAATGTGTGTTTTCAATGTATGGAAACATCACTAATCTGATTATTATTATGCTTAAATTATACCTCAGTATCAGTGTGAATTTAGATTAGCCTTTCTATTTCATCGTTGTGCAAAATATAAAGTATCAACAGGCGTGTAGAAACAAGCGGCTTGTTGCTTTTAATATTTTTTTGTTTGGAAACGAGAAATAACATGTTAACTGGTAACACACGGCGGAAAGATAAATAAAATATTCTTGTGTAAAAATGTCTCCATTTGCCGCCGTCTGCCTTCAAATTAAAAGCGGGAACAAAAGAAAAGGCTGCTTTTTAAAATCTCTCCAGTTAAAGTGTAGAGATTCCCAGGAACAGATGATGCAGCAGGTGAGAAATTAATGACCTGATGTGTTTGTGAATACTGTACAGTACGTATTGCCTCCTGGGGGAGGGGGGGGGTGTTAGGGGGCAGAATGTGTTAAACCAGCTGAGAACTGCTCCGTCGCTCAGCAGCATCCACAAGATCAACTGGATTGTTGAGAAATGAGCAACATTTGTTCATGAACTCTGTCAACTTGTGAGCCTCAAGACGTAAAAACACCAAAAGATTCTTGTTTTACGAAGCAACAAAAAAAACATGTTTAACAAAACCAGTATTTAATCTTTCAACTACGTTGTGATCATTTTGTCTTAACTGGAACATTTTCTCACTAAAACGCCGTACTCAAATTGATTTTTTTCTTTTTAATAAAGCCATTAAATGTATTTATTTAGTGAAAAATCACAAGCTGTCATTTTGATCCATATAGACAGTTCTACATTTTCCATTAATAACAGTGAAGGTAAATGCACTGGAGGGTGGAATGTGACAAAAATAAATAAATCATGAAATAAAGAATTTAAAAGGTACATTTATTTAATTCAACCTGTATAAATAAAGGTTGGATGAATTGTGTATTAAATGATTTATTTAATAATTAAAGGATACCTTTCATTATGTATTTATTTAATTTTCTCACATTCCACCCTCCATATTACACGTTCAATATTTTAAGAAACGTTTAAATTTCATCATAGTCGCCCACTGCCAGAGAGCGACGGTGGACGATAATGGTTTAGCTCGTGTTTGTGTGTGTCTGTTGGCACATGGTGCAAGATCTTTTTTTAAATTAGCCACTATTTGGAGCTCGCTCTGTCTGTTAGCAAAATATCTCATGAACCGTTGGGTGGATTTTCATTAAACTCAGGATCTGGTAAGTGGATGTCCAGCTATAGTTGATTAACTTTTGGAGCTGACCCTCTTCAAGATGGCCACCACAGCTAACTAAACTAGTAAACACAACAACGGCTAAACCTCAGCTAGTGTTACAGGCACTGTGCTAAAATTTAGTGTGAAAGTAGCTGAGATCCATTCACAATTTGTTTTTGTTTTTTCCAACCTTTATTTCAACAGGTTAGTCTCACTGAGCTTCAAGGACGCGTTTACGAGAGAGACCTGTTTTAAACAAACACAGAAGAGTTACAGATAACAACAATCATTAAATTAAAAATGATATAAAAACGAAACAAAAACAAGCTACATTATAAAACTGTAAAACACTAAATATATATTTTTTAATGAGATTGCACTTCCTGTTGTTTATAAGGAATAGAACCTTCAACTCGTGCTCTTTAGTTATAAACAGGCGTTAAAGGTGATGTGCATTTCTTTAAAAACCACTGACTTCAGTTTAATGAGTGGTTTATTTTCCAAACTGCACACATGTAAATTAGTTATTCTGTGGGTTTGGTTGAGTTTTCTTGCTCCTTTCTGTCCTGTTAAACGGGCGCTGGGGTCATTTTAGGTCGCCTTACATTCAAATATTTAACTGTTTCTGATTGCCTGCGTGCGCCATGACATTTATTTACTGGTGTGGACTTTTGTATGTCCAAGTTAGTCGACCCATCAGGTTTGGGACATTCTGACCCAACAAGTCTCTGCGTTCAAGGGTTCGCTCCCATCGATGGCTCCGACCCCCTCCTGTGAGCCGAAGCCCGTGTCGTGTGAGCTGCTGCTTCCTGTCGGGGACGGAACCACTTCCTTGTTTCCATTCTGTCCGTCTCTCTCCCTCGCCTTGCTCCCAAACCTTTTCCCCTTCGTCCGCCCCGCCTCCCTCTCCTTCAGCTCCATGTCGTTGAACTTGTTGATTATTTTCTTGGTGTCTGTCGTTTTGCAGCTGACTGCGGCGCCGTCCACGTGCTCGGGCGTCGTCTCAGCGTGTATGTCTGTCACCTTTGACCCCAAGTTAAACTCTTCACTCCTGTCTGCCTCACCCTGTGTGATCTCTGCTTTCTCTTCTACTTTCTCTAAACTTCTCCCTCGGGCGGCCTCCTCCTCTTCGTCACCGTTTTCACTTTGATTTTCTTCCTCGTGCTCCCTGCTCTCGTCTCCCTGCTCGGATGTCGCTCGCCCTTCCTCCATCTTGACCACCTCGCAGTCCTGCGCCGGCTTTTCTTCACATTCTTCCAGCTGACGCAGTTGTTTGTCCGTCTCCTGCTGTGCGTCTGAATCGGCCCTTTCCCCTCCGTGGTGCACGGTCACTTTGAGGGATGTGTTTTTGTCGTCCTGTCTGCTGCTGAAACCTCGGAAGTTGTTCTTGGCCCCAATGATGTATTTTCCCAGAACAGAGGTGCCATCTCTGGACAAAGCGTCGCTTGAAATGTGTCCTTCAGCCACCAGCAGCTGCTGGATCACCTTCATTTCACCGTGCATCCTGGAGACTGCTTTGTTCAGCTCGGTGATCCGATTTCCAATGTCTAAAGGGAAGAAAAACACTAATTACACCGCAGCAGTTCAGTACACAACATTATACAACAGTGTGAATGTTTATGAAGGGTTCACACTATTGTGACCCATTTTTCTTCCGTGCATGTTCGGCTTCTTTCCCGTTCCTCAGTTTTTGTCTATTTCAACAAATCATGTATAAAAATGTTCAGCGTGTTCACGGAAAGGGTGCCATGGCTTTTGGTACTGGTGCAACTTTAGCTTTTTCAAATATTTAGCCTTTTCTGCCATTTTTTGTCGCATAGAAAATGAACCGAATTCATTTTACATCCTTCACCTCTTTAGATGTGTTTACAACCTTTTACTGCTCCTTTCACATTTTGTTCTGGTTCAGCTGCTTTCAGCTTCCTTCTGCAAATTTAAACATATTTTCAGCTACTTTCAGCTGTTTTGTTCAGCTGTTTTGTGCTCCTTTCAGATTATTTCTGTTAACTACAAAATATTTGTACATAAATGGACTGTATTTATATAGCTCTTTTCTATCTTATCAAGACTCTCAAAGCTCTTTACAACACAATCTGTGCCTCATTGACCCATTCATACATCACTCTACTAGATCTATACAAAGCTAATTGAACAAATCATTCTAAAGAGACTAATCAGAGCTTTATCACATTCATAC
>JARVGS010000400.1:29419586-29432719 GCA_031762315.1 Hypsolebias antenori | reverse complement strand
AAATCTGAGCTTGGCAAAAGGGCCTTCTCCTACTCCGCTCCTGCTTCCTGGAATATCTTACAAAAAGATCTGAAGCTTTCAACCTTGACTTCTCTAAATGGCTTTAAGAATCTGTTGGAATCCTGGCAAAAACCAATGCTATGTTCCTGTTTTTGATTTTCTACATCTGCCTTATAATCTGTCTGTTTTAGCAACTTTTTGACATCTTATCCTACTTTATTTCATTTTCTTTCTTGATTGTCTTTTCTGTCTGTTCGAAATAAAAAAATAAATAAATAAATTGTTGCTTTAACTTGTTTGAAAAAAAAAAAAAAATCTGTACTTCTCTCTTATGAATATTGTTGATTGTCCAAAGAAAATCTATTGCTGTACTGTTGCTGTTGCCATCATTCTTAGTTTGTAGCCAGGTCTCTCTTGTAAATGAGCCCTCGAGTCTCAATGAGATTAACCTGCCTAAATAAAGGTTGAATGAAAAAAATACTTGCAGATCTTCATCTGTGTATAAAAATCTTGTTGTATGTGTATGTGGCTACTTTTGAGACTAATTCATCTTCATAGACATCGGTCGCTTGTTCTTTGCCTGATTAAGGGTTACCTTTTCTTTTGGTCTCCTCAAACTCCCTGCGGGCTGACTCGATGTAGCGCTGCACCAGAGCTCTGATCACTTGCTGCCGGTAAGGCAGCTGACTGTCCTCGGTGCCCTTATCGCTGGACTGATAAACAAAATGCATTCACATTAAGTATTTTAAGGCAACAAAGACAATAACAAGCAAAAAGGTTGTGCATTATTTAGAGTCCATCACTCACCATAGAGGCTAGAGGGGGATACTTTTGCTCTGAATTACTTTTACAGCAGCAGCAGATTTGTCTGAAGATGCCCCTTGAACAGATTTTGAAGTGGATTTGATTAAAGAAAGAACAGTAAGGTACAGTATTTAACAATTTAAAGGTGCTGTATTATTGCTGCTTACCTTAAAATGTAGAACACGGCTTTGGGAGAAGGAATGATGTTGAAAGGTACAGGCATAGTGAGGCCCTCTCTGAAGTAACTGAGGTACAGCTTCGACCTGGCAAATTTCCATTCAACATCTGCGTCATCCTGTAATAAACCAAGGATTCGCTCTGACATCATTGTTGATTTTACAACACGCATATCTAACGAATGAAGAAATGCAAATCGCCCACTGCCTTGCATACCAATGTTTTAAACAAAGATCTTGTGCAATCTGTTAATGCTAAGAGTATGTGTTCAGGAAACCTGCCAGCTACTACCACACCAAATTTTAGCTAAATAACTGAAAAATTGACTGCATTATAGCCATTTTTTGTAATTTTTAGTATCAGCTGTGGTGGCCACTATAAATTGGATAGCTTAAAAAAGTTAATCAGAGGAAAATGTACATTCAGTAAATTTGTTCTGAAAATTTCATTAAAATCCGTCCACTGGTTCATGAGATATTTTGCCAACAGACAGACAAATGAACACACAGAATTACCTCAATTTTCTGAAAGGAGTTGGTGATCATAGCAATGAGCATGTTGAGGAGGACAATGACGATGACAAGGGTGAAGATGCCGTAAAGAATCCTTCCCACAAACTCGGCCAAGACATACTGAGGCATGTCCACGTAGTCCTGGTTGGCCACCCCAAACATGGTCCAGTACAAGAACTTGAAGGTCTCATTAAATCTGGAACAGCACAAAGAAACATCATCAGGGTGAGACTGTAGTTAAGCTTTTTAATGTAAAATTTATAATAAAAGTCTCAATGGAGGCAAACCACACATATTTGGTTGTATAGGACTGACAGCTTTCAGGTCACTGCAGCAGAGAGGAGATTCAAACCACCATGTTGTTGCTGCGTTCACCTCATCGCAGCCCTGAAACAAACCTAGTGACTGATCTCAAACAGCAACTCGAACCTGCCAAGCCGTGGAGAGATGACGTAAGGAACGTAGACGTTGTTGATGCCACAGAGGAAGGCCGTCCCGATTATCATCAGTATGAACATAAATCTAGAAAAGACAAAAACAAGCCATTTTCACTCTGCTGTCATGTGACCTGAATTCCCCTCCAGGTGATGGCTTACTCAATAATGTGCAGGCATAGTGAGGCTGTTACCTCATCATGTCATCAATCATCTTCCCTATGGAGATCTGCAGCGTTCCCAGTGACTCATGTGCTGGCAGGATGTATGCAAGCCGGGTGAAGCTCAGCATGCTGGTCACAGCAAACAGCACCTCGGAAAGCAGCTGCGGGTCCTCCTGACGCCACTCCTCACGCGCTGTCGCATACAAAGAAGAGAGCAGCTGAGCGTGAATACCTTCTAATGACCCTTTTGGATGAACTCTAAGGTGTTTTCTTCTCACCAGTCTGAGTGAAGTAGACACAGTCCACATTGCTGCTCTGATCCTGGCACAGGAAGTAGCCTTTGAGCATGATGAGCACTCGCAGTGAAAAGGATGCCAAGTACATGCTGAGCACCATCACGTCCAGACAGTTCCACCAGTCTAGGAAGTAACTGCGTAGTCCTTCGATCCACACCTCTTTACACTCATACCAGAAGAAGCCTAAATGAAGAAAGCAAAGTATGAATCCGTATCCTTGTGATAGGAAATCTTAAAGTCAGAGTGTTTTTATACTGTGTTAAACTTTGTACCAAGTCGTAGTATTTTGTCTGTTTACTTTCCTTCACATGTACCCATTAGACATTGCTTGTGGGTTTCCTCAGGGTTCAGTGTTGGGGCCTACATTATTTCTTATTTACATGAATGACCTATGCTATATGAAATATAAAAATTGTTTTATTTGCAGATGACACTAATGTCTTTTTTTGTTGGAGATGATATGGAGCAGTTGCTTGATGATGCAACTAAAGCTATGAATAAACTGAAATTATGGTTTGATGAGAATAAGTTGTCCTGAAGTCTGACCAAAACAAAAGTAATGCTATTTGGGAGTAGTAGTTTAAATAAAGAAATCAAAATAAAGACATTTGGTGTAAACATTGAACGAGTAAATGATTATAGATTTCTTGGGGTCATTATTGCTGATAAAATAACACAGAAACCTCATATTAGATATAAACAAAATAAACTGTAAAAAAGTATATTTATTTTAAATAAAGCCAAACATGTCCTGGAGGAAACAGCTCTATAGTCCTACCTCATTTGAGTTATTGTGCAGAGTTATGGGGCAACAACTACAGAACTTCACTACAGGCATTAATAACGTTGCAAAAACGAGCAATAAGAGTAATCAATAAGGTTGGTTATGTGGCTCATACAAACGCACTATTCATAAAACGCACTATTCATAAAATCTAAGCTGCTAAAATTTGTTGACATAGTGGAATTACAGAGTTATTATCTTGTTAAAAGCAAATAAATAATTTCTTACCAGGAAACATTCAAAAGCTTTTCTTAAAACAGGAAGGACTTTATAATTTAAGAGAAAAAGTTGTATTTAAAACTTTAAAATTCAGAACCACAAGAAAATCTTTTGTATGTCAGTATGTGGGGTGAAGCTGTGGAATGGTTAAGCATGGAAATCAAGCAATGTTCAAACATTAAACAGTTTAATACGTCATTTAAGAAGATGGTCATCACTGCACATAAATATGAGAAATAATCTGTTATTACTGCTATTATCAATGTTAACAATTAATGAATTTATCAATTATTACTGCATTATGGTATATTGATCTAGAAAAAATTTTAACGTGTTAAAAAAATTATTGATTTCTGGTCATAAGGGCATGCAAATATGAATGTATTGTACCACTTATAGATGTGGATGTATAAAATACTAAAAAACTGAATGTTATAACCAAGTTACCATGAATAGTAAATTATTGGATGATGCTATAGATGTAAGAGGGGTGGGTGTAACAATAAGTTTATACTTTTACCCATTCCTTTGAACGTGTGATATGATTACCGGTAACTACTGTTTTTTTTTTTTCTGCTTGCTTTTGTTTACATTTATTTTATTTTCGTATAACTTTGTTTATGCTTTCATTATACTACGTTCAATAAAGTTAAACTCAAACCATTTAAACAGTTGCATACTCTTCAGCTAGACATGACGAAACAGTAATAAGAACATCTGCCAGCTGGAAATCCTGCTTCAGCTAAGTTCAACTTGGACTATATAAATATCTGTCTCTGCTGTTGTCAGAAATATTGCTCATACTGAAAGGTCGACACTGTTAGATGTGGAGGGTGACGTGCATTTGGATTTCTTTGTCATACATTTTGTCAAATGTTGGACTCCTGAGTGATTATTTCTGATGATTTTTTTCTAACGCCTTGTCTTTCTCAAGCAGTTTTGGAGAGTTCAATCAGGCAGAGAGAACCTACCAACCACCCACACCATGTGGAAGGAGCTGTGCAGGATGTTCTGCTCCCGGGAAGCAAACTTGTCCCGGTACATCTCCATAGTTATTGATTCTCCGAGCAAAGTGATGAGAAACCACAGGTAGGACGCAGAATGAAGGAGGAACTTAATAACAGGAATCTTAAGCAACTGTCCAGGCTGGAGAGAAAAGAAGACCCGTCAACCTTTTATGACCAAAAGTTACGCTAACAGGGTTTATTTTTGATTCTAGGTTCAGCAGTTTTTGTGTGACCTTTGACTTTGGTGCTATCCAGTAAATGAGGCAAAGAAAGGGCATGGTAAAAAAGATCCCAACGGAGACCAAGAGCTTCCAGGCTGTCCTGCTGCCTCTCCAGCCTGATAGATTCCCACACCAAATCGATGACAGAACCTGCTGGCAGATCGGGTGTGCCACAAACTAGACAAACACAACGAGGAATAAAAATCAGGGTTGACACAGTTTGTGTATTTTATTGCTTATGTCAGTATCTCGATTAGTCTACCTGCTTCTGGTTGTAGTTGACAGCGAGCCGCAAACGGGACAGAGTGGGTATACCCTCCTCAAACGCCTGCTCGTCCAAGGAATCCCGACTCTCGTCTCCGCAGCTGTTCAGGATTGTGGTAACCTCGCTCTGGTTGCGGCACATCCCCAACAACTCCACGGCAAACTCCTGACAGAGCTCCTCAAGGCTCAGGTATTGAGGCTGCAGGGGAGAAGTGCCACAGTCGAGTTAGACACCCAACATGAACAGCGAACAGAGTTCTCTCAGAGTTTCTCCCCACCTTGAACTCCGGCTCCTTTTGGGACAGCTTGCGGAGCTCTTTGCTGAGACTAAAAGCGCTGAGCATGGCATCATCAGAGGTGATGGACAGGTAGGCTCGGCTGGCGATGCCACGATAGGTGTTGATGCGAGACAAGGAGAACTTGAGCAGGTCATACTGCCGACCATTGCGACACTCCAGACAGGCACAGGAGATCTTGTGTGGCCACGGGATGCCGTGGCCTTTCTGGGTGAGCATGGTGACTATGTCATACAGGTCTTTCTGACAGGCTAGGGTCAAAGGGGTCACACCAGGGGCAAACTGGGAATTGTCAATGGAGCGGTCAAAAATAGCCTGGGAGAAGGATCTGACATCCATTTTGTTGCCCTTCTCCTGGTCCAAACGATCCAAAAGACGCTTCACCACTGTGGGCTGGTTGGTGTCCACAGCGACTAACAGGGCCTCATGAATCTGCCTGAAGTCGAACTTGACCCCCAGCAGGAGGGCGTCCATGGCATCCTCACTGCCCAGGCGGATGGAGAGATTGAGAGCCTCCCTCCACTGGCGATCCTCAGATTCATCCAGCTGGCGGATGATGCCGTCTCCCGTCTTCAGCAGCCCACTCAGTAGCTCGATCCTCCCTTCCTGGATGGCGCTGAGGAGCTCCGGAGGGAAACGCATCTTCTTGTTCATTATCTCGCGCCATTGTTCTGGCTGAGAAACAAAACCATGAGCAGTGTCAGCAAGATTTTCATACACTGTATGACCTTGACTTGATTCAGATATCTGGCAAACTGTTTCTCCTCATAGAAACAAGAAGCAAATCAACTTTTAATTAAAAAATAATAAGTGTGAAAAATAAAGATGGCTGGATGATGACAAATAAGGAATAAAATCCCAGGTTACCAAAATTAAGCTGATATAACCACATTTTGAGCACAGTAGGTTTAAATCTCGTTTCCTAAAACATATGAATAGAACGCTACTTACCGTGAGGTTTTCCATTCTGACAATCAAACGTTGACACACTCAGTCTTTGGGAGACCTGAAATTTGTCTTTACCAGCTGTTTCAAACTTTGGAGATGAATGTAAACGAGTCCGATATTGTGCGTTTAATAAGAGAACTGAGCACTTTGGAGAACATGCTCACGCACCTGACTGGATGGATTCATCAGCATCAATGAAGTCAATAACTCAGTGCACCCCTGGGGGTGTGTGGGGGGGACCAATTAAAACGTAACCTGTTTGAACTGTTTCATGCTCAGCTGAGCTGAAACTGTTTCTGCTTTCAAACGGGAATCATCTCAGGTCTCCTCGCTGGTAACAGAAGCCACAATACAATTAAAGCATCTGTCACCGTCTCCCGGAGGAGCTGGTGGGGAGTTCGTCACAGTAAAAAAAGCAGCTGCAAGGAAAAAAAAATCCTTAATTAATTTTAGTTCTTATTCTCTCAAGAGATTTATTATTGCTCAGCAATTAAAAATGTTTTTTTTTAATGTTATTTGGAAACATCTTTATGGTTTCTGTAAACTTGGTTTACGTATTCATTTAGTATCACCTGTTTTTTGACAGACAAAAGTACAGAAGTTTATATAAATACTGAGTTTGGGCTGAATTAACTTTAACCAATTAGACTATTTCTGTGCTAATCCTTCAATATATCTACAAATTAGCTGGTAATACCAAATACGTAAATTAAACATTATTGCTTTAAGAGGCTAAAAAAAATAGCCTAGACACTCTAAGTAGGATGTCAGTACTGTATGTTTTTCATCCTGGTTTAAAATTATTGTTTTAAATAAAATGAAATTTTCTTACCAATACAATAAGAATATTGTATAACCAAGTATGCTGCAATATTACATAGACCCAAATTGCTGCAGTTTCTGCAAATGTAAAGTTGAAAAACTACAATTTAAGTTTAAATAAATCAGAACTGCCTGGGGTTATAAAAAAGTGGGAATGTGCTTTGCTGTAAATAACTTCTTTTTCAAAATATAATTGCTTTGGAGAACAACAATGCTGCATACGGCACATTATACGTCTGTCAGCAATTAGACAGCAATGGCCCAGACAAGCAAAGACCTTGGAAAACCTTTGACTTTGAGTTGGGGGGATAAAAAGTGCACGACACTCTGTCTAGTGATGATTCATATGTGCATCAAGTTTCATTAAATTATCTTAAGTGGATAACTTAAGACCTTGTTTTAACTTTGACCTTGATTTGTGACCTTGACGCTGAGACAAACATTGTGACGATGTGCGCATTTCAAGCTTATCTTGAACAGATAAGAAGTTATGGCCTGGAGAATCAATGACCTTGTGTAACCCAGCAAAGTCAGTTTCATCTGGATGGTTTCTTTTCTTGTTGAGACGTTTCGTCCTTCCATCAGTCCCAAGGAGCCACAACAAACTCAGTCCCACAAGCAGTACTCGCATGGTGGGCAAACCAGTTTGCCGGTTATAAGATGGTTTCTGGGCCCAACCCTCTCCCCCATCAACTCCTCTGAGGCAGCCAAAGCCAAAGTGGTCAAAACATCAAAGTTCATGCTCAATAATCCAGGTAGAAAATCCAAGTCAGGTCATGAGTTTGACATGAGTTTATTGTGGCTCCTCAGACTGATGACGTTCTTTGGATGAAAGCCAAAACGTCAAAATAAAAAAAATAAAAAATAAAAACATCCAGATGAGCTGATTTAACTTTGTTGGATTTTTTTACCTGGATTATTTAGCATGAACCTTGAGACCTTGTTAAAACTTTGACCTTGGTTTGGAACCTTGACCTTTCATGAAATTATCTGCAGTGGATCAGAAGTTATGAGCAGGACAAGAGAAAGTTTAGGCGTGCGTATGAACAGATTATACTATATCACTTTCATCTTTGACAGGTGTAAAATAAAAAGTGTTTCAGTGAGAAGTTAAAACAGGTTTAAGATTAAATAGTGTCAAAACTTGCAAAGCCTCATAATGCAAAAGCTAAAATTGTTCAGGGATGGATCATGTTTTTCTTTTACACAAGTGTTTGTCTTAAAGTTAACGAACATGGAAACAATCAAAGAATAAAACTTGTGGGAAGTCAAAAAAGAAAATGAGACACATGAAAGGATTAATAATATATTTAAAGAAAACTTTTTTTTTCCTCAGTCCAACAGGTGACTGAACACAGCTGAAAAACTTAAAATAAATTCACATGCACTTCAAACCAGAATCATCTGTACTAACGAAATATTTACTACATTTCCAGGAACCTATTCAATAGGTTCTACAAACACATTACATTTTACGTGATGGATAGTCCTCTATTGCTTTATTTGGTGCGTTTCCTGTTGATTACTTCCATTGTGTTGGAAAATTAAGATTAAAGTATCTTAGTTTAGGCACATTAGTTTCATATTGTCCCACCCAAAAGAAAAACAAAAACTACTATAAAACCACAAATGTTACCCAAAAAAAGCACAAAAAAGAAAACCTCCTGTTTTTTTTTTTAACTCTTCATTAGTTTGTTCATTATGGCCGAGTGCAAATTATAGAAAAATTTCTAAATTTTGAACACAAACAAAGCCTTCAGAGGGCTACGGCTGCTGATAAACATCAGCTTAAAGTAAATCCACTGCCCGAACGGAGTTGCAGATGTTTCCTGGAGGCAAACATTTCTGTTTTCTTTCACAGAATCATGATTTAACACTTGGAAAGATCATGACGGAGAATTTATACATTTTTGAGCACCGGCAGGCTGTCGACATGTTGAGAAGCTCTATGATTGAGAAATACTTAAAAAAATAAAATAAAATACAATTATTAATGCTTCTACAACCAAACTCACTCCCTTTAAAAAATGACAAACTTAACAAAAGTCACTTTTGTTAGTAAAAACACTCAAATACCAAAGGAAGAGAAAATCTTCTATACTCCTACAACACAGAGTAACGTTAAATACAAACTAAAAGACGAGCAAATGTACAGAGAAACTTTTGTTCCACGTTCTGCGAGTGAACAGTATTGTTCACAATGTGACAAACAGTGCAGGTCAATCTCGGGTTTAAAATTATTCCTTCCTCAATTCTGTGTCTTCCTTTATCTTCTGCTCCTGCATGCGACTCCGAGTGGAGCCTGCGTGATTAACAAGAAAACACAACTGAGATCAAAGGAACTTGAAGGTACGTTGTTATAGAATTAAAAGAATGTACAGCTGTGGTCAAAAGTTTATCGTGGGCATGAATGTTATAATAATTATGGGGTTCAAATGTGTTTTTTGGAATTGCTCATTATCAAGGGTGGAATGATTACCATATTTTCCACTGTATACGTCACACCACCCTATAAGTCGCATCAGTCCAAATATGTCTAATAAAGTGGGGGGAAAAAATAAATTCTTCGCCGTATAAGTCGCATCATGCGTCACCACTGACGTATCGCGTTTGTTACACGTCAACGCTAACCACCCGGAAATGTGTGCCGGTTTTGTGCCAAAAATCGATTGACTGCCAAATGGCGGCCTCGGTAATGTGTACAGGAGGACTTTAACAAAAATTTTTACAAGATAACCACCTAAAAACAATTATTTGTTTGCTCAACTTTATAGTAAAGGTGTGTCTCAGCTGAATTTTTACTTATTAAATGCACTTCAATGGTCAAATCAGCTTCATTTCGCCGAGGCGGTGCAGCAAAATGAAGCTGATTTGACGGTGGATCCAGGGATGATCCCAGAGCTGGATGAAGGTGGCAGTCTAAGGCAAGCGGATTGTGTCATTAATAGCCACTTTTACCTATGACATGACACAGTGGCATGCCATACAACTCGAGTGCCATCTAGTGGCTGAAAATGGTAGTGTTCAATATTTTTAGTTAGAATGAATAAAAACAGTTATATCTCAGCCAAAAATAGGTTTATAAATATGGGGGAAAAAACATAAATAAGTTGCTTCAGTATATAAGTCGCAGAGCATGCTAATTATGCAAAAAACAGTGACTTGTAGGCTGGAAAATACGGTATACAACGTGCAACTTCAACAATTAAAAACTTTTTTTTTTAGATTTTCTCGTATCTGCACAGTTTACAGCAAATGACACGTTACACCTACAGCAATCTATATCAATGGTACAGACAAGCAAAGGCACTGTATAACATTTGACCTTGACTTGTGACCTTGACCTTGGAGCTTGAGTGATGAAAAATGTATATGACACTGTGTAGCGATGATGCATGTGTATGTAGTTTTGTTGAATTAACTAGAGTGAACCAGAAGTTATTGGCAGGACAAGCAAATACACTGTCCTGATGCAGTCTAACATATAGAAACTTGAACACGTCCATTTGAGGCAGCATCTCACTTCCAGCCCAGAGTGAGTAAACTGTAAGTGTAAAAATCTCCAATCTCTGTCCAACATCACTGTGGACACTGGTGTTCCAGCAGTTTCTAGTTCATGGCGGACTTGAGCCTCAGTGGTTCAAGTTCAAGTAGGTTTATTGTCATTTCACCATATGTGGTACACGAGGTGGAATTAAATTATGTACTGCACACATGGTCCCAGTTACAACAAACAATAGCAAAAATATAAAGTGCAAAAAGAAACTGTAAATAAGGATCTAAGATATGCACTAATATATATATATGCTAAACGAACACCAAACGGTACGCTGAAAGATCTGAGATATACGCTAAACACTAAAAATGTAACAAAAGCAGCCCGAACATGAGTTTGTTGTGAGTAGATTCATGTTCCTAGGTAATATTTGCAGTGTTTTCCCTAGTTTACTTGCCTTGGCAGGGAGCTCATATCTTCCGTGATTTTTGTCGACGGGGGAGGGGTGGAGATGGAAACACGTCTGCGTTGTTCGCTGTTTGTACTGACAGCTTTCAAGCCTGGTGGGGGGTGTTTGGATGGTCAGCATGAGTGGAGACAGAGCGCTGCCTCCATAGTCAGTTTTTTAGCTTTATCTTTATATGTACAGTATTGTGTGTCACTAGCTTAGCGCTACGTAAGTGCTGGCAGTTGTTGACAGGGGAGGGGGTGAGGGATTCGGTAGGCGGGGTGCTTGGTTCTGTTGACAGGGCAGGGCGCCCTGTTTGTATAATGGTAGTGGAAACACTGAGGCCTAATCAGCTTTCATTTGATGGGGACAGGTTGGGCCTTCTTTCAGACAATGGCGAAGTGGTGACACATCTGGATAAGTTGTATTTTTGTACAATTGTTTGAACTGATGTGAAGCTGAAGCTGTTCAAACTTACAATTTCCAACAGTTCTGAATACTGATCCCAATAAGTGTGAAACAAATTATTTTTACGCTGGGAAAATAAGACATTATAGAAGATTCAACACAACTTAAATATTCAAAATTAATACAATATTCATGTCCACAATGAATAGATGTAAACTTCTGACCGCAACTGTATGAACACGTTATCACTTACTCATCTCTGTTAGCTTCTGTATCAGTGTAGACTCTCCTCCAGGTTTGCTGTCATTTGGGGAAAATACTTTCAGTCAAGTACTTCATTTCTTTTAAGACGTAATTGCAATTTTGTTGGTCAGATAATGAATAAGAACGTCTGTAAATTCCAACAACTGTGACTGACCTGCCATCGGCTTCATCATGCCAGTCCATGTCAAACTGCAATCTCTTCAAAGGCTTTGGAGCAGAGTCGAAATCCAGAGTCCTCTTGTGGGCGTGTTTGCTGTTGACCATCTGGTTGATCCTCTGGAAGCGGTTGGCCTGCTGCAGGTGAGGACATAACACACAAACAAAGAGTGAGCACAGAAAATACAAATCTATGTCCAGATTATTTAAATTTTGATGAGCATTTACCCCGAACGATTCACCGATGGATACGAGCATTCTGCAAAGATTAAAAAAAAATTATAAGATGAAAAGACATTTAAGCTAAGTTTTTGATTAAAATCAGTACAATTCTGTGAAGAATCTGCAGGACTGACCGAGAGCGAGGCGTCATGATACCCGGGGACATGCGCGGGCTCTTCATAGGAGATATGTACACGTTGTTGCTTCCAGGTACACGCAGAGGGGAGTTGGGGAACTTGTAGGGGCTGCATGGCATTTGAGGGATTGGAGAAAGTGGAGGTGGCTGGAAACAGATCAGAAACTATGAGAAACTATAACTGTAAACATTATTGATTTTACAGTATTAAAAGTTCATTTGTGCCTCACCCTGGTAGATGCATACTGCAGGATATTAGTTTTTAATTTCTGCATGAACACTTGGTTGTAGAAGACGATGATGGAGTCATACTGGTCCTTGGTGATCAACACGTGTTTAAATGTCTGCAGCAAACAGAGAGACAATTCAAATGATTAACAACGTTCAATGAGTCATCATTTAGCATGAAATAAGGGTTTGTAACACAAGTTTGAAAGAGCCGCATCACCTCTTGGTTGGTGTTGGCCATGTTCTTATAAGCTGAAACAATGGACTTGAAACGCAAATCGACACTCTTTACTTTGCATATGGCATACATGGCTGACATCATCAACTGCAAGAACAACAGGAAATAATGAGGCAGAAACATAAAAAGAAAGAGGAAAAAAAAAAAAGTCAGTAAGAGGAAATGAACAACCGGAAGATGGCGAAACAGTGACTGAAAGCACTGCGGTGTTGGGGTACCTGGTCAAGGTGACGATCCCTCATCAGATCATACTCGTGCTGCAGTGTGTGCTGGAACAAAGTCCATATGATGGGCTCCAGTTCAGGGTGAGAGGACAACAGATAGGAGCAGAGGGTCTTTAGCCTTGTATAGGCCAGACGGTACACTGTAAAGGTGGAAGCAAGAGAAGGAAAAAACATTTCAGCAGCAGCATTACCACTCATTCATGTTCCTTTGTATTCAAAGGAGGAAGGCTGTAAAGCAAACAGTTCAGAATACTGTAATGCTAATTGAAAAAAATGTGATGATGTCAGCTACAAACCGGATTCCAAAAAAGTTGGGACACTAAAATTGTGAATAAAAACTGAATGCAATGATGTGGAGATGGCAA
>JARVGS010000400.1:29352517-29367100 GCA_031762315.1 Hypsolebias antenori | reverse complement strand
TGAGCTGAATACAGCATCTCAGACTGAGGAAGTCTTTCGGACGAAAGACGAAACGTTTCTACTTTTTTGTTTTGTTTGGTTTTTTGAATGTCCAGAGGACCAGACTTAGCTTTTTTAGATTAACTACTAAGGCTCACCTCAGGAACGAATCAGGAGCTAATGGGTAGTTTACCAGTACTTACTGGGGAACATATAGCCAAGTCTTTTAGGGGACTATACTGGTTAGTTATCTTGTAAATGAAGAAGAACTAATCAAGAGACAAGGAAACAAAAGAGGAACAAATCCAGTACTTACTGGGGAACACACAGCCCAGCCTTTTTAGGGGACTACTGGTTTGTTACCATAGAAACAAATCAATTGATAATGGTCAAGTAGTGATTAATGATTGGTTCCTCAGTAAGTACTTGGTATGATGCTTCAGTATATCAGTGAACAAAGTAATAGCCAGGCAATGATTTGGTATCAGTAAGTGACAGTCAGACATAGATAAGATATGACACCAGTATAAGATTATGAAACTGATAATGTCTTTCATCAATATGTTTACAAGAGAAAATCCAATAAAATTAGTAACCAGTAAACAGGTTTTTGACTATTACAAGCTGGGACCTCACTGGTGCAGGGTTTATTTAGAACCCACATGGAGAATTTCTCCTCTGTTTCTGTGGCAACAAACCAGTAGTCCCCTAATAAGGCCTGGCTGTGTGTTCCCCAGTAAGTACAGTACTGGTTTACCCATTAGCTCTTGATTCATTCCTCTTTGGTTTCCTTAGTAACTACCCATTAGTTATTGATTGGTTCCTCTTCATTTACAAGGTAACTAACCAGTAGTCCCCTAACAAGGCCTGGCTGTGTGCTCCCCAGTAAGTACTGGTTAACTACCCATTAGCTCCTGATTTGTTCCTGCTTTGTTCCTGAGGTGTTCTCTAGTAGTTAATCAAATTTTGTGTACCTTGTTGTAAAGTGTTATCAAAAGATTTAAACAAAGATTTATTGCAAAGATCTGTTGGCACTCACAATACGTGCTGGGAATGGCTCTCATATTGCCAAATTTTAGCTCATTATTTGTAAAAATGACTGCGTAGTAGACATTTTTTATTTGGTAAGTCTGGTTAGCTGTGGCAACCATCTTGAATCAAGTTGACTTAAGTTAATTAGCTGCAGATCCAATTCATGCTTTCTGGGCGTTTGATTCAAATCTGTCCGACAACGAAAAACTAACACCCAGAGACAAGCAAGGACGTGATCAATTGCCTTTCTTTGCTGCAGATGCTAAATTATTTTTCAAAGTACAGTATTTGTTTATTTGCACAGATCGTAACGAGGTGAACCTCTCCCACAGCTCCATAACTTCAAGCTACAGACTGCAGGATATCACAGATGTCCACATCGTGGCCAGAATACAGGAAAACAGTGAGTGCAGAAGAGTATTCTGTTCATTATCGCTGGTTACCTGAAGGTTAAAACTTGTTTTTGTGTTTCAGGTTTAAGACAGGAGTATGTTTCCATTCCTTCTGCTGCTTCATTCGGGAAAAATCTAGAGATGCAAACATACGGCTTTACTCCTGAAAATAAAACCAAGTCTTTATCTTCTTGCCATGAAGCTGCTCCACCATTACTGAGCTCTTCCAGTTGTGCGTCACCTACGTCAGCATCTGAGCAGGGCTGCCAAAGTCCTAAACTGGGCAGACTTCACCACCAAGTCACCCAGTTCAAGCTGCTCAGACTGGCTCAGAATCCAGGTAACAATTGGATGTGATCCGTTGAACTCCTTATTCAGATTTTTAAGGGACAAACGGGCAATGCACATTAAAAAGATGTACTGTTGCTGGTTTCGCCACTGGCTAGAGTTCCATCACTAGTTCTTGGCAGACAAGAGTACAGTACATTTAAATACAAATACAACGCAAAACCTTTAAATACAAAGACTAAAGTTAAGCCAACAATACTCTTTTATGACTTGGACAATGGCAAAGGTGCTACATGAACTATTTTTGAAGCACTTAAAACGTCTGTAATTCCAGGTTGACTTTTCCAAACCCAGTATTTTATATATTGAGTGTACAGTATTACAATGATAATACTGTAGTACTCTCATACAGTATGTTTATGGCCTGATTATTGTGATTTGATTGGTTTTAAAGTTTCTTTTGACAGGACAATAGGAGTGGATCCAGTACCATATATTTGCATATAAACACATAATTGTTGCTTCCTCACCCAGTAAGTTTTTGAATTAGCATCTTTTTGATGTTGTTGGACCTAAAGTATTTAATATATTGAACATAAACTTTTTATCATTTGCACACAATGTGTTGGAAAAATCTTTTGGTTATGCTTATTGTCAAATGCATTGTGACAGTTAACTCAACATTTAGTGAGGCATGAAAACTGGAGCAGACTTTATCTAATATACATCACAATCTGCACACGTTACAACTCCCAGTATTATAACACACCAGCAGAACATCATAGATGCACAAGCTGGAAATCAGAGGTTCAACTCATCCTTGTGGTATGCCTGAAAGTACAGAGCCTACCCAATGGAGACATTCTAATAATCTAAACACTTTAAGAACAGTTTCATTGAGTGTAGTTTAAATATGTTGTAAGGGGTACAGAGTGATTGGTGATGACAGGTTGATAGTGAGGTAAGTACAACAAAAGTATTACACAAGGCACATTATACGACCGTCTGCAAATCTATACAGCAATATAGCAATGGCCTGAACAAGCAAAGGCCTTGTATACCATTTGAACTTGACCTTGGAAATGGGATGATGACAAGTGTATACAGCACTCCGTGTAGGGATGAAGGATAAGTGTGTGAAGTTTGGTTAAATTATCTTGAGTAGATCAGAAGTTATGGGAGGGACAAGAGAAAGTTTACAGATGTATGAATGTACGAAAACTATACCATAACATGTTCACCTTTCAACTGTTGCTTCTGCCATATAGAAATGAGTTTCTGATAGTTTTATCATTCTGTTTTTAAATTAGTTTAGCCAACCTCCCATTTTTCTACTGCTTATCTGTGGTCAGGTCACGGAGGCAACAAGTCTGAGAGAGAGAAAACTGCCATGAGTCACTTCAGCAGATGTTCATGGACAGGACCTCAGGGCACCATCGTGGAGGGGAGGGTGTCAAGTTTGGGATCCTTAGGGTCTCGTCTTTGCTTTTTGCAGATGACATGGTTCTTTTGGTGTCCATGACCTACAGTGTGCACCAAGAGGTCAATGCAGCTGGGATGAAAGTCCTCTATCTAAGACTATGGATCTTGAGTGGAACGCTCTCTCTGGTTTGTGGATTCATTTTTGCCTCAAGTGGAGAAATTCAAAATATATGGGAATCTTGATCGTAAGTGATAGGATGGAGCAGGAGATGATCAACGGATACATGCTTTGTCTGCAGCAATAATGAAGTTGCTCCAGTCTATCAAAGTGAGGAATAAGCTGAGCTGGAAGACAAAGCACTCTAACCCTCAGCCATGGTCATGAGGAGTGGATCTTGACTAAAAGAACAAGATCTTGGATACAAATGACTGAAACGTTCCTCTGTAGGGCAGCTGGACACAGCATTAGAGATACAGTAAAGAACTTTGTCGTCTAGAGGGAGCTGTGAGTAGAACCACTGCTCCACATTGAAAGGAGTCAGATGAGGGGGTTCGATTGCATGGATTGTTAATCCTCTCAGGTTTGGGAATGCTTTAGAAGGAGCTGATGTTTGTCACCGGGGAGAAGTATGTTTTATACCATATAAATGTGTTGTAAATGTAAATGTTGGAGTGTGGCTCAAATAGACTCTTAAAAGGAATGTCGCTCTGTAGACTTTTCTCAGATGTGACTCTGCCTTGTGTGTTTTCCAGATGCATCACCTGGCAGGACAAGGTCACGTCTGGGGACAAGCCTTCGCTCCCTGCAGGCCGTCAGGAACAGCCGAAGTTTAGAGGTTGATGATTATCAACCTGCTGACCCTCAATCAGGTTTGTTTCACTAAAAACATGCAATGCAGCACAAACACAGCGAACGGCTGATTTACAATTCATCGCTTTCAATCAAATTATGTCCCCCAGGTGTGTCATCTCCCAGAGGAGGATCAGGCCACTGTGGGTCTCCATCACTTACATCATTGAACTCCCAGAGCTCAACAAGAGGCACACCAGCCCGGATAGCAGCCATGAAGAAACTGCAGAGGTCTCAGTCTCTCAGCCCCAGCAGGATCGCTCACCCTGCGAAGGCTTACTTGTCTGCTGCTCACGGGCGGGTTTTCACCTCACCTGAGAGGTCGACCGCTGCAGCGTGGTGCAGGCACGTGCCATCTGTCTAACAGAGAACGATTTCACTGATACGAATGTTAACAGAGTCCAAACATGAATGTACTGTATTTAGATATTTTGTTCTTACTGCATACAAGATTAAAACAAGTGTTAAGAGTTTATATGGTGCTCTGAACAATATCGACTGTGCTTTGACGTTTCTGTTGAATAAACCCAACAATTATGTTCTATTACAAATAAAATATTGACATTTGCCATCTCCACATCATTGCATTCAGTTTTTATTCACAATATGTTTAGTGTGCCAACTTTTTTGTAATCCAGTTTGTAAATAAATGGTGGGGGGAGAGAGAGGAGATCCAGAGAAAATGATATTTTTTTTTAAACTTAAGCAGTTGTAAACAAATTTTGTGGTAAATATTCATAAGCAGCTATTTTTGATTTATGATTCTCTAAAGTGGTGACTTTTATATAAACATGAGATGTAGGACATTCATGGTCCCCCGCCCCCTAGACGGACAATCTATATATCCATCTATATATCCATCTATACAGTATATATATATACATATAGATATGTATACATATATATTTACATACACACACACACGTGTGAAAAGTAGCTTCAGCAGAAGCCTGAGGTGTCATACTCATTAAAAACAAATATATTTTCCTTCTTTCAGCTGCTCCCTTCCTCAGGGGTCACCACAGCAAGCCAGTTCACATAAAGACTTGGCGATTGATACGCTGATGCTACCACAGCCCACTGTGTGGAGCAGAGCTGCCATCTATGGCACAGATTGAGGGGGTTGGAGGCCTTGCTCAGGGGCCCAGGTGGGGCAGGGGAGTGCTTCACCTTTCCCACCCACATTTTTGATGTCGATACGGAGGGGTCAACCTGGCGACCATCCAGCCTCACATTCTCTAACCTCTGTGCCACCTCTCCCCCCCTCAACATACTCGTTTATAATTAAAGACCAAAATTAAAAACTTGGGTCTGATCAAACTTGGCCAATTTCAGTTCATACATTGTCAAGTCAAACGTACGACATCTTTTCTTGCTTGCAGGTTCCTCAAGAGTTTGATCCGTCTCATTTGACGGTCTGCTCCTGAGCTGGTTTAGGTCTGAGCTGCAGCTCCTTATCTGCATTTTAAACAACCTGTTTATTTCTATAACGGACTACTGTATATTGTTGTCCTTTAAAAATAATAAACCCAACACTGGAAGATTTAAGAAACCAAAAGTAATTTTACATTGAAAAGATAAAACTTTGGACGTTAAATTAAGTTCACTTTTTGGTAGCAAAAAACAGTTTGTTTTATTATAATTAATAAATGTATTATATTTTTACCCAGACTGTCAGGTAGAATCATGTTTAATACTTGATGTAACACATCAAACCGTACAAAATAAGTGAGCACACACCTTCATGTGAGACCATCATGATGATGAAGAACCATTCTACAAATAAAAGGGTGAACTGAAATTCACGATGTGTTGCTTTGTAGCCTGAGAGCATATCAAACGTTAAGCATCATTTACAAAATACAGAATATACATATTTACTGTTTACTATTTTCAAAGTGGGATTATGGCCACCTTTATGGATCCTGCACAGATACACAAAAAGAAAGTTAGTCTAGATGTCAGAGTCCATGTCGCTGTCTCCTCCGATGGATCTGAACTCTTCGCTCTCTTCGTCTTCACTTAGCTGGACCTGGGAGAGCACCGCTGGGCCTCTTCTCCTTGCTTCATCTTCTTCATCTTCCTCCTCCTCGCTGATGCCGTATTCTTCGCCATTTCCCATGCTAGAAGGCTGCATCTGACTCTGACTCTCTGTCTCCTCGTAGCTGCCGTAACTAAGACAAACAATGAGATGTTTCTAACAACAAACTGCGATCCAAGTAAAAAAAATACCAATTTTAAACATAATTAAAAATAAAGAAAAATGAAGTGCACATTACAGTTTTCTCCTTAATTAAATAACCATTTTTTTATATTTGAACAAATAATTTGGCTTTCTCTGAAGGAAAAAAGAGAAGCAATGGTCTGTTGTACCTGATGTTGCTGTCCTCCATGTGTTCGTTCCCCTCCCCTTCGTACGACATCATGCTCTCATCCTGCTCCATGCCCATCCGGGCCGTCTCCTGAGTCCTCCGAGGAGGCATGGGTCGTACGACGACCTCCCTGTCAGAGTCGCTGCCACTCTCTGACAGCTGTATGGCTGCCGGGACACAACACAATCAGGACATTTTACACCTGGTGACATGGAAACTTAAAGAACGTCACTGTAGACTCACTAAAAACCAGAATTGTGAGGTTAAAATTTTTGAATATCTTCTATTTAATAGAGGATTGTTTCTGCCTTGACAATGTTTGGTGGACTCACAGGAGAAAGGGTTGTCTCCTTCCTCTTCGCTGGCGTCATCCTCTCCGTCAGACATGAGCAGGTCCTGATACAGCACACTGGACTGAGCCGGGTGGTTAGCTCGGCCACGTTGTCTCTCCTCATCCTCATCGTCCTGGTCGTGTTGACGCCTGCGGGGCGGCAGCAGCATGTCTTCGTCATCCTCATCCTCCAGGTCTCCCTCAGCATCTTCAGCCTTAAAACACACAGAATTAAAGGGTAAGTTTTAAAATGCATAGTTTAAAAAAAGTCACTGTAACAAGAACACAAAGTGTTTTGATCATTTTGTTCCTGCGTTTTGAATTTCTTCTGAGATGTCAGAGAATGTGAGGGATTTTCTCTGATCGTATGTAGAGCAAAGAGGCACTTCTTGTTGCAGAAAGCTCAGTTAGCTGTGTTTGGAGGCTGAGAGCAAAAATCTTCTAATTGTTTCCCGTCAATAAAGACACACAAAGTTGGCTGAAATATATTTATTTGTGCGGGGGGTGGGGGGGGGGGGAGGAACACAGATGAGCAAGACTTTTCTAACAGAGGAGCTCCACTCATTACCGGTACTCCTATTAAAGTAACACTGTTTAAAAAAAGCTACAAGGCTTACTGTAGCATATGTACTGGTGACATTTAGTGAGTTCATTCCATATTCCTGTTTAGTTCTTCTACTTTGTGTACCTCCGTTTAAAGACAATCATAATAGCTGTGATTAAATTTGCCACTAAATCTTAATTCTCTAAATATTAGCTGATGGCAGTACATTTAAACCAGCTACATCAAACGTGTGATGATGATCTCACTCTCCTTATACTTTTTCTTCTTTCCTCCTCCATCTCTCTCTGTCCTCTGCACCCTCTGTACTTTCCTCTTCTCCCTCTGTCTCCTGACACAGTTCCCCCCTCGTGGTCTTCGGCTAACCGTAGCACAATTTCCTCCGGCATCGTTTGTCAACAGCATTGTTGGCGGCCGTTGTGAACCCGGACCTCAACCGATCCAGTATGGTGCCGCTTAGATGAACTCGCAAAGTTTTGGCAAACGTGTTTTATGTCGGATGCCATTCCTGACAACCCTCATCGATAACCTGGGCTTGGGACCGGCACAAGAGATACACTGGCTTGTGCCATCTAGTGGCCGGTTTTCTCACTCTCCTTATATTATGTATATTTAAATACCTAATGTATTAAATTTACATTAAATAAATTAATGAATTTATATAAGTATAGCTATAATACGATCATATTTGTAGTCGTGATATTTCTGAAACAGCAATAGTAGGTGCATGTTTTCATTTAGTATAAAAGCATTTATGTCATGTAATATGTTTTTTTTATTTTAGTTTGAAATGCTTTTAATATTGCAATATGATGTAACTCGCATTTTTGCTCAAGGTACTATATCATGGAAATCACACGGTGGCCCCATGCTTATTAATAATTATGTCTCTTACAGGAGCAGGAGTCTTGGGTTTGCCATCATCATCATCCTCTTCAAAGCCCTCAATATCCACATCTGAGTCCTCCTCTCCAGGTCTCCTGCTATGCCGTCCCTTGGAGCCAAAAATAAAATAAATAAAAAGATGAACCCACTCGCTAAAAAGGTAAGAGTATCACTACCAAATGAACTTTACATAAACAAGCGGTAGGCTGATGTCCCCCATCGCTGAGGGATTTGAATACTGATTGATTGTAGTTTTCAAGTTTTGCTGGAGTGGGATTGAAAAGGGAATGCAAGTAAACCTTAATGTTTTTGGTGCAATATATCAAAATGGGGAGGAAATACATTGTGTAGAAGAACAGAGGGAGTTTATTTATTTAGGTTTTTTTTTTTCTTTTTTTGCTTGTATGAGGTGGTGCAGAGTGATTATGGTAATCCTGGAGAGTGGAGGGAGCAATTTTTTCCAGGACCAGGTGCAATGGTGGAGCCAGGGGGTGGACAATGGTGGCCTTGGCTAACACAAATCAATCTTTGGCCACCCCAATCATTTGATCAAGCAGTACTTTTAAACAATAAAAAACTAGAAAACAAGTTTCCTCAAATTATAGTGGTGGCTGGTTTACATACATATGTCCTCCATGTGTTCCATCCAAGATGGTGGTGGCCATCTTGGATTTTGATGTGGCAACCCAGTTTACAAAAGGAACCTTTCTTACACCTAGTTGTAGTCACAAACCAAAAGGGAAGTTGGTACATTACTTATTTTTCAAGTTACCACGGTCAAAACATGCAGACAGATAGACAGCTGAACGAACGGAGGGTATTTCCAATTCCCCTCTTTGCTCCGGGACAGGAGACAAAAAGTGCACAATGAAGCTGGATACTCTGAGGATGGTCTGAGGAGAGGTGGCATGTGGTTGTGAGCCTTATCTCTCCATACCTGCCCCACTCTCTTCTCTGGAGCAACCACTAGAGGTCCCTCAGAGAAAAGGCCGCCTGGCTCTCTGGGCAGACTCCATGAAGCCACGCTGTCAGAGAGATCAGCAAGCTGGCCGGCACCACACAGAGAAGCAATACACAAAGAGGCAGGATGTGAGAGCAGGAGTGAAGGAAAAAGAAGACACTGTAGTGAAGAAACCAGACTATAAAATGCAACGTGACAATCTGGAAGGGGACAGTTAGCACAGTGAACAGGTGAGGAAAGGGCAGGAGCACTTCATGCTGTGCTAAAGTAGTTGCTACAAAAGTTTATAAGTTCCTAAAGACCATTAACTGTAATTGTTAACAGTGTATCCAGAAGACTTCAGCTTTTGGTGGAAGAAATAAAAATTAGGATGCAGACGCTCTTACCAGTGGAGTGTATGGTCCAGGTGTCATCGGGTCCAAACTGTCCAAGTCTGCCACATCCAGAGCTGCCTCCTTAGCAGTACAGATGTCCTTCTCCAACTGTGTCAAGTGCTCATCATACTGGAAATAAAGGTTTATTACAGCACAATTACATCCTACTCGTAAATATACCATTCATAAACTGCCTGGGAGAATGTACGTGCTCCTGAGGACAATGAATTGAATGTAAATAGCGAGCCTAAGTAAGACTTGCCCAACTTTTAACACCCTCTACCTCATTCCCAAAGCTGGGATTGGTACCCTACTGTGGGTCATGAAACATCGAGAGTGGGGTCTTGAGATGATCAAAAGAATTCAAACTAATCTTTAAAATCAATGTTAACTGTATTTTTTTCATAAATGTTACAAGAAATGAAAACAAGAGTGTTATAGTTGTAAAGTTTGTTTCTGTTTCCATGATACCCTTGTTTTTATGGCTTTTTAATTCAGTTCAAATCAATTCAGTTTATTTATTTAGCGCCAAGTCACAACAGAAATCATCTCAGTGCAATGAACAGAAACATTCATATACATAAAAAGTTAACGTTATTATCTGAGAATAAAGCAAAGCTTTAGCTTTTATAGCAAAGCTTGTACATTTCAATTAGCAACTGTCTGGGTCACAAGTCTCCTTCACTGTTATTTTGAGGGTCAAAACTCTGGAAGAAACTCATTTGCACAAGAATTATGCAAATTAGTTTTAGCATTGTTGTTCCCAAAAGTCTTCTGAACAATTCTACATGATCGGCCATCAAAAATCTAATATGGTGGCCATTTTTTGAAATGGGTGACAAAATCTTTGTTAGTCCTGCTGACTTGAAGTTGGGCTCAGAAAGGAGACGCATGGCAGGCCTATTGGACCAGTCTTCCACCAGTTGCCATAAATACTCTTGTTATATGCACTTACATGTTTGTACTACTTGCACAGTACAAGGCTAATGACAGAAGAAAACATCTAGACACAAAGCTCATTCAAATTGATCAAGTAATTGCATTACCATATGATTATTGTGCAGAAATAAGCTCATTGTGAAAAAGGAAGACAAATCAGGAACATCTGACAAATACCACAAACAGAATCATCATACCAAATTATCTGCTTGTATCACAATTTGCACAAATTTTCTATTATCCTCTCTAATATTAGAAGAAGGGAATGTTTTTTCGGGGGGGGGGGGGGGGGGGGGGACCCTGGGTTTGTGAAAGAAGTACATGCAAAATAATTTCTGCATTTCCAATAAAATCACTAAAATTGTTGCAACATTTGAAGTATAATTTTTTTTTTACAACCCTATGCATTGTAAAAGTACCGTACATGTAAGCTATTTACAACAGAACACAATGTGTATTCTCTTATAGTTAAATAAGACCTAAATTCCCTTTGCTTGGCTCACAACATCCCATTATACAGGTAGCTGTTTCAATACAAAGGTCAGGCAAAATGTAATGTCCATTATTACTTTCAAGATTTTCAAGTTCAACACACCTCTGCCAAGGTCTGCGCACACACATTGACAATCTCCAGGGCTGTTTTGGTGAAAGGACTGTCAGGGCCTGTAAAAAACACATAAGAGATAAGATCATCATCTTTTTTTTTTTTTTTTTTAATTAAAACGACCTGTTTTGAGTTAGGCCACTTTGAAAAAAAATCTTCAAACAGCTTGTTTGATCACAGAGGCGATTAAATGTGAATTACCGTTGTACTTGATGCTGTTGGCATGGATGAGGCTGATATCTGAGAGAAATACTTCTCGATTCTGGTATTTATGTTTGGAGATGTTCTGTTGGAACGGTGAAGGGAGGCGTCAGGTGAGCTCCATTCTAATGCAGTTGATCTTAAAACTGACACACTGTAAGCCACTCACCTTCCTGACAGTCTCCAGATCCATGGGGTTCACAATGACCTTATAATAATCTGGCACAAACTTTTTGTTGACGGGATGGTGAAACGGCCACGACTAAAAAAGAAAAATAATGTGAATTAAAAAATAAATAAATAAATTGAACCGTTAATCTGACTCGACACTGATCAACGCCATGTTTGATGACAGAAAGAGGACTCACATCGGGAACCGCCATCATTTTCTGAGTTATAATGTTGTCCAGGATGAAGGAGAACGCCACCTGATCATCATCATCCAGCAGGGGGTTGATGGCTTTCTCCAGTCTCACCAACCTATCCTCCTTCTGCAGTCACAGGCAGACGGTTACCATGGAAACCAACAAGAACACGCGAGTGCTCGCTGCTGCCAACATTCACTCACCTCTTTCAGTTTAGCGTCGCACAGATCGAGCATGGACTGCGCCACTTGTGTTATGGGATGTTTTGCCCCTGGGCAGAGCAGAAACAGATCTATATCAGCACACTGATGTGAGGTTAAAGGTCATATCTATTCCAGATTCAACACAAGTGACCTGTTTTTAATACACTTTGATTCAACCCATTGTTATACAATTACCATTGTAGGTAGCACTGTTCTTAACAATAAGCTCCACCGCTTCACGGAACTCCTCCCTCGATGGGTACATCCGCTTGCGTACGTTCTCCCTTAGCGTCTGTAGATCCATAGGACGAGTGATTATCTTGTAGTAGTCTTTTACAACCTTGGCATTGACCGGTGTGTGGAAAGGGTACGTCTGTTTTAACAAAACAAAGCTTATTCAGATGAGACTGCACAGCAGAAAAGGAATGAAAAGAGGTTCTGCGTGCGCTTGACAGATCGTACATTGGGATGATCCCGCATGTCGTTGATGATGCTTTCAAGGACAGAGGACAACGTGACCATCGGATCAGTGCGTCTGCGGTGGATTGCTTTGTGGGGTTTCTGTTGATATTAAGAAAAGTGTGACACATTAGCTAAAGGGACTTCACACTGTGTCCCGACGAGCTGTACGACAATGCTTACGTTGAGGTAGTCACAGTGAACGGCGTTGCCCACTCGTCTTTTCTTCTTTGGTGGCAGCTGCTGCTTGGGAAACTTGAGCACCAATGACTTTCTGCGCACCTCGTCAGCACTGCCAAACAAAAAGAAATGTCAGAAGCTACCAAGGTCTGGCAGCACAGAACGTCTGCATTTTATGAGAGTATCTGAGAGACTAAAACACATTTTAAAGACCACGCAAACAACAGCTGTTTAACCTTTCAATGAGCTGCTTGCCCAGTACAATCTTCGTGCCCTCCACTTTGATTAGTTCCTCATTGTCGTTGTGGATGACTGTCTTTTCCAGCTCCTCCTCCTGCTCCTCTGTCATGGCAACTGGGTTGGAAGGTGGGGCATTGGTTTGGTAGTACAGCGGGCAGAATTTGTTGGTTCTCATGTGTCCGATGGCACCACATGCGCCGCACTTCAGCTAGAGGACAAAGACAAACATTAAGAAAATGATGATAATCTAATAAATAAAAAAAAGCCCAATTCAATTAACATCATCACTAAAATAAGTTGACAAGTTTATACAGTATTGTATTAAGCTGGGTGCCAAAAAAAAAAAAAAAAACAAGAATGGGAAAAAATAATTAAATCAAGGAAATGTCTAGAACTGAATCAGCAAGCTTACTTTTACCTTGAGGTCGGGTCTCTCCTTGACCTTCTTGGTCTTCTTCTCTGGGGGTCCTTTGATCTTGTCTTTTTCCTGATTTCTCTTCAGCCTTCGGAGCTGCTCCTGAATCCGCCGGCGCTCCTTCCTCATCTCTTCTCTGTGCTGTTCATCAAAGAGGGCGAACTTTCGTCTGCAACCACAACACGACAATAAAACATATTGACTTTTACTTCCTACAACTTACAATTTCTAGTCAAACTGGATGTAAAAAAAAAAAAAAAACTACAAAAACAATTTTCATCTTACGAAGAAGCAAAAGACCAAAGTTTGTTAACAAAAGCTCACATGAATTCATCATCCTTGGTGGTTCTGATCCGAGTGTAGGCGTCGATGACTGACGCTTTACGGACCGTCTCGCAGCGGACGTATTCCTTGCCATCCTCATCCCTGAAGGTGCGGTAGATCTTGAGTCGACGTCCTGTCGATGAGTTTAGGCTGGTGACGGAAGACGTGTCGTCGTCTTTGTGGGAGCTGGTGGACAAAGAACTGGCTGTAAAGTCAAGAGACATAACGGTTGTAGTTAGACATGTTTTTATGGACCATTAAGACCTTTACAAAGGAACACATCAACGTACACAAGCCTTTGCGTCGCTCCTTGCGTCCCTTGTTGTCACGATCACTTTCCTCTCCCATCAGCATCCTCTGCAGCTCCTTCCTTTCCTGCTCCTCCCTCTCGCGGGAAAGCTGGGAGCTAGTCTTTTTATTCTGCAGCATGTTCTCTATGTTCTTACCCATCTCCTCAAAGTCACTGTCTTCAGCCGAACTGCTGTCTGTATCTGTAGACAGGACCTCTGTGGACTCCAGCACTCTGTGGTGGGGGTGCAATGAAAGAACAACCATTAAACCTGCATGGGCAGAATTAGGAGCAAGAAACGTGATGCTGAAAGCATCTCACTTGTTCTGCAGGTCAAAGATCCTCTGGCACTCTTCCTTGTAGCGTTCCTGATGTTCGGCGACAGAGAAACGGGAGCCTCTGGCAAATTTACTCATTGGCCCTTCGCCTGAGCGTGCCTGTTCTGTGGACATGGTTCTCACCACGTCGATAACTTCCCAGCGGGAGAGTTTCTTTATCTGACATGGGGAAAATTACACAATCACTTGAACAAAAATGTGGCAAATTTCTATGAAGCTATCTACAGCTGTGGTGAATACAAAAATGACTGTGGTGGTTGTTTAGCTCAGCTTCACGTCACGTGGTCTTACCTCCTCCTCTGGAACACCAAACTTACGGAGAAGCTGTTTGGCATTCTTCAGTGAGAGCCTCCTCAGATCAGCGTCAGTCCCAGTTACTGTCTTCTTAACAGGCTGTGGCTCTTTGTCATCCTGGTGGTAGAAAGGAGGCAAATTAATTCATCTGCTTTCAGCTTTTCCTTCTTCAGGGGTCTCTACAGCGAGTCATCCTCCTCCATCTCTGTCCTCTGTCCTCACTCCAACTACCTCCATGTCCTCTCTAACTGCATCCATATATCTCCTCTTTGTCTTTTTCCTGC
>JARVGS010000400.1:29236496-29248088 GCA_031762315.1 Hypsolebias antenori | reverse complement strand
TCCATCCATCCATCCATCCATCCATCCATCCATCCATCCATCCATCCATCCATCCATCCATCATCTTTACCCGCTTTGCCTTTCCAGGACGAGGTGAGCTGGTTTCTAGCTCCAGCAGTCTCCATGCGAGAGGTGGGAGACACCTTGGACAGGTCATAAGTCTATCACAGGGACACACAGAGACATAAGAGACATACTCTCTCACCAGAGACATATCACATCTACGGACAATTTAGTTACCAATCAGCCTAACGTGCATGTTTTTTGTCTGTGGGAGGAAACTGGAGGGCCTGAAGAAAACCCACGCATGCATGGAGAGAACATGTGAACTCCCCACACACAGTAAAATGGGGAGGCAAACCTGCAGCCTAATCACTGTGAGGCAACCGCTATACCCACTGTTCTGCCGTGCCGTCCACTGATTTTGTATTATTTTTTTAGATTTTATGTCAGTAGAGAATGTGTCCACTTCAAAGACAGCTGGAGGTCTTTGTGCACCTGAGAACATCCAATGCAAATCTCACAAAAGGACCGCTGCCTCAATCTCTTTCTGATGAAAACACGTTTGCCGCTATTCTCTGGGTTCTGTTCAGCATCAGTATGAGAATGACAAGAATATTAAGAGCAAAGAGAAGAGGCCCAATTTAAAACGGGTCCACCTGCGTTGGCACACACCTTTGAGTCTTGCAATGTGCACTGAAGGAATATTTTAATGTATTCTGGAAGTTTCAAACACCAGATATCTGCAGGTCATGTCTGCTCTCTGTACATGTAGTTAGCATCAAAGTAGATGAATTTAGATAAAATTTGTCCTTTTTGATTACAAGAATGCCAAAACTTTTGGACTCAGAGGCATATATTTTTTTTCTTTTTTACACAAAGTATCTAAAAAAAATTGACTTTTTTCCCCAGTTGTACTTAATTAGCATCTTTGTCACTGTTTACAATTGTCTTGCAGCTCATCAAAAGCACTGGGATTTCTGTTAATCCTGTAACCATGTTGATAAGTAATTATCAGTAAGCAAAAGGGATGGGATGTAAATCAGCTGAAAAGGCAAAAAACACAATAACAGGTGCATCTGATGACATGCTGAGAACTTTATAACGCCAACAGGACCCTTTAAGGGCTTCACATTTTAAGGGGCAGAGCTTTCAAACTGATTAAATTGTGCAGAGAGGAACAAAAGCAATCACTTACTTAACAAATACCCCTTTATTCTCTCACCACCCCAAGATCACGACGTCTCATGTCCCTGCCAGACATGTGGAGCTACACTTCAAACAATTAACATACTATATTTCTGTACGGATTTAAAATAGCTAAAAAAATGAATTCAATTGAGTTCAATGTCAACAAATTAAAAGAGCTCATTATTGACTTCAGGAAAATAAAACATCACATGCAGCTGATCAGGAACAACACAGAGGTGGAGGTGGTGGAGAGCACCAAGTTCCTGGGGGTGCACATAACCAATCAGCTGTCTTGGTCAAGAAATGCTGGGTCCCTAGTGAAGAAAGACCAGCAGCGTCTGCACTTCCTCCTAGGCTGAAAAGATCACACCTCCGACCCCATGTCCTTACCATATTCCACAGAGGAACCATCATGACCAGCTGCATCTCAGTCTGGGAAGGAAGCTGCCCGGCTGCAGAATGAAAGGATTTGAGGAGGGTGGAGAGAATGGTGGAGAAGATCATTAAGATCCCTCCCATCCATCCAGGACAGGGGTCTGCAATCTGTGGCTCTGGAGCCACATGCAGCTCTTTGGTCTATCTGCAGCGGCTCTTTCAAGCTTTGACCAAAACTAACGTAAAACTGAAAATTTTAGGATGTTATATCCACAACAAAAAAATTACTAGTTTTAGCAGTTTTCTTGTCAAGTCCTTTGCAAAAATGTGGATACTAGTACTAATACACAGAGTAAATTATACTAACTTTAACTTTATGCTTTATTTCTTCAAAGTAGGATACTCAATTACTCCACAATAATAATAAAAAAAAATACATAAGCCCACACAGTTCATTGTTTTAGTTAAAAAAAACAACTGGGATTTTTTGTTCTTTACAAGAATCCAGTCTTCTGTAATAGACTTGCGACCTGGATATGGTCACCAATGACCCCCTGCAACCTGAACAGGAAGAAATGGGTAAAGACAATGGATGAATAAATGGATGGATGGGTGGAGGATGGATGAATGGAAGGAATCCAGCCTTTTCTTTTGTCTTAAAATGTAAAAATATCAATAAGTGTGAACAATAATTGGATGCTTTTAGTTTTTCAGTTTCACACCTACTGGCCAGAAAAGCTCCTCTAACAAACGTAACGTGGCCCACGGGCCACCAGTTGATACTGACAATTGTAGCAGGTTTTGCAGCTCTGGACACGTTTAATTTAGTGAACGAAGGGGCAGAAATGGCTCTTTTGATCAAAAAGGTTGCAGACCCCCTGATCCAGGACATAGGTCTCAGACACTGTCTGACCAGAGCAAATAAAATCAAAAGACACAACTTACACCTACAATATGGACTGTTTACTCTGTTGACCTCTGGCAGGAGGTACCGCAGCCTGAGGACCAGAACCACCAGGTTCTGCAACAGTTTCATCCCACTATTTATTAGATAACTGAACTCAGGTCACCACTGAAGTGACCACAATAGCAAACACATACCCCCCACTACCACCCAAACACCCCCACCCCCCACCCACACACACAGACATTTCTAAACACCATAGTCTATCAAATGCATGTAAATGATGTACTCCTACACTGCTGAGGAGGAATTAAACAACATTTTGTTCAGTTTTGCATGGTGCACTGTACAATTTTCAATGACAATAAAGTTTATATTTATTACATTTTTATATTACATAACTCGGGATAAAAATACAGTTTTGGGATGACAAATATGCAGATTCTTTGGGGATGCAATGTGAAATGGAATTTTGTTTTTGGTGTTTTCACAAAATCATGTTTCTGTGAGAACAGGACCTGTAAATAAGAAGAGGGTTAGACACACATAGATTTTTTTTTTATCTGACCTTTTTTCTTAGAATTTTGAGAAGGAAAGTGAAAATTCTTAGATTAAAGTCAGAATTCTGACTTTTTTCCTGAAAAGTCTGACTTTAATCTCAGAATTCTGATTTATTTTTAAAAGATTTGTAAGAAAAAAGTCAGAATTCTGAATAATAATATAAGAAATAAATCCACAGACCTTCCTAATTTTCTTCTAACCCCAGAGAAAAGCTTCAGATGAAACTATTTAGAGATCATCACTCATAATTAAGACTCTTATTGTGAAGTATTATTGAAATTGGATTGGCCTGGTTCATGAAAATGCTATATGTTGTTATGTTGATGTTCAACCAGTAGAAGTGCACCTAGAACTCTCCGCTTCAGACAAAAATCAGAACGGTCACAGTCCAGTTTGAAAGAACAGTGAAGATTGCTTCAGTCTTTTGAAAGGCTATTGTGACTTTTATTTCCTCTCAACATTTTTTGACTTAATCTCAAAGTTCTGTCACAAAGAAAAACATGCTCCCCCTCAATGATTTGTCCTCTGAGTGGCCACAAACCTCCATCGTAGGATTCAGACACGACACATAAGCTTTTCAATTATTGAACATGGGCTGAAAGAAATGACTCTCAACCAGCAGAGTGCTTGTTCTTACCCTCCGAGTGGTGGGACAGCGTTAGCAGACTGACACACGAAGCACCGATTCCAGATCCGAACACTGTGATGCGGCCTGGGTCTCCTCCAAAGTAACCGATGTTTTTACTTATCCATCGTAGAGCTTGAATCTGATCCAGGAGTCCGTAGTTCCCTTTAGCTGCCTGGTCACCAGTACTCAGGAAGCCTGGTGTAAACAGAGAGAGAACGGAGCTAAAACCAGACTTTGAGGCTGTGGCCCTTGGGAGGACATCTGAACAAACTGGTACCAGGTCCCCTCATGTGTAAACAGGCTGTTTTAGTCAACTCATTGCAGGGCGTGGTTTGGCTCAACTCAACTCATCATACCTCAATTCGTCACCCTGAAGCAACTTTATAACATTTAACGTGAGCAAATGCATTTCTTTTATCAAACCACGCAGAGGTCACAGGTGCTCATGCACCTTTCTCTCATAACTTATTCATCTGACTGGTTCCATCTATAGGGATCTCTGAATGTTAAACAGTGTAAACAACAAGCATTGACCTTGTGAATGCTGCAGCCTTTCTGGGCTGTAGTTAAATCATTTCGCTTTTTTGAATGGCAAAGTTTGATAATCTTGTGCAGATTAGATAAATCCATCTAGAGGAAGATAAATTGGGTAGAACAATGAGTTTGTGCAACAAGGGCAAGGCTTGATAAGAATTTGCATAGCTGTGTCCTGAAAATGTAACAGAAAGCGTCATGCTACCAAGATCCAAGGTAACTAGAATGTATTCCTTTTTATCTCCACTTCTTCTTCCTACACAATAAACATTAAACCCATTTTGACAGTTTTTTTCCTTCTAGATTAAACAAGACTAAACTTTCCCTTTTTAGAAGTCACCACACAGACTGTATCTTCACCTAATATCCCGATTCTGTAGTTGAGCGTGACGACCACGACGTTCCCGTAGCTGGCCAGAATGCTGCCATCCATCATGTTCCCGGTGCCCTCCATATAGGAACCTCCGTGGATGTAAACCATCACTGGTCGGGCTTCAGAGTCCCTTATATCTGCAGCATTACACACACACACACACACATTCAGAGCTTGAGCAAATACAACAGTAATGAAGGACTGATACAGGACCGTTAAAGCTTTCTATCACTGTTGTTCAAGATGAAGTATGAGAGATAGACCGTGTAGGCAATGTGCTTGAAAGCAAGCCAGGGTGGAAGGCCCGTGGCTTAAAAAGCTGTAATGGCAATCCAACATGCATGGAAAACATTTTGACAAGAGTTATGAATATAATCAAGAGTTTCATGGTGCATGGACGTGTCACACCGAGCATTTTTGTTTATCCACGTTAAATCTAAAGGTCTCTGGATATGATGGAAAGAGAGAAAAGTTTAAATCAAAAGTTCAGATCTTTTGAAGTGGGGCTCTGTAGAAAGGTTGTGAACAGTTAATATCTCACCTGCTGTAGATAGCTCTTAGAATGACCTCAGTAACGGAAACAGAGAAATGGAGTTTAGCTCGCTCAGTTGATGAGCTAGTGGTATTTCACAGTTCGATTTCTGTGGTTTGCTTAGCTTGCGCAAATAGCAACGGCAGCTATAGCACTTCCTGTGCAGCCTGGAACACTTCCTGTAGGAATATCACGACATTTCTGCAGGAATAACAATGCAATACTGAACTGGCAGCAATGTGAAGGTTTATAAGTTGTAGTTGTTTTAGAACAGGAGTCACCAACACGACGCCGGCAAGCACCCGGTCACCAGCAGGGACCATGTGAGTCACATGTTCTAAGATCATCACTCATCATTAAAATAAGAAATAAAGAGGGAAAAAATACAGTCAATAATTAAATGTTTTTAAATTAAATAAATAATTGTATGAATGGGGCGGCACAGTGGTGCAACTGGTATTGTTGCCTCTCAGTGAGAAAGTCGCTGGATCAAATCCCAGCCAGGGTCTTTTCTGAGTGGAGTTTGCATGTTCTCTCCGAGCATGCGTGGGTTTTCTCCTGGTACTCCGGTTTCCTCCCACAGACCAGAAACATGCATGTTAGGCTGATTGGTAACTCTAAATTGTCTCTAGGTGTGAGTGAGAGAGTGAATAGTTGTTTGTCTCGTTTGTCTCAATGTGTCCCTGCGATGGACTGGAGACCTGTCCAGGGTGTACCCCACCTCTTGCACAGTTACTGCTGGATAGGAGCACCAGTGACCCACATGACCCAAAAAGGAAGAAGTGAGTAAAAAGATGATGGATGGATGGATGGATAGATTGCATGATTTTAAATGAAAACAATTAATAGAAATGTTTAAAATAAATTGTTTTACTTATTAGCAACCTTGTCTGGGTCAACATTCAGAATCCTGCTCAGACGCACCTCGATCCCTGAGCTGTGCAGCTACAAGCAGTTTTCCTCCCATAATGGAGAGAAAATGTCAGAAAAACATAAGAAAACATATTTTCACAGAGACTGGGAGGAAGAGGTTTTTTAATAGTTGTGACAGACAAGTGTGCACGTGTCTCATTTGTGGAGCTAACACTTTAGCTTTAATGCTAACTACCTGCCTGGCAACACGACAGGCAGAAAAATGTCAGAGTTGAAGGCAGCGTTGAGCAAACAGCAGTCTTTCTCCACGAGGCATTTTCAGATGGGGTGCTGGAAGAAGAACTTTTGAGTGATGTGAAAAGTCATTTGTTAAAACGAGTAAAAGATGTGATGATTAGTCAAAAATGCTGCACAGCTGAGGACCAGCACTGACGTGACACGGTTCATTAAAAATGTTGTTTCTTTTTTATATTACATAACTGACATTTTACAGTATATCTACATGAGTTAAAGTTCTTCTCGTGTCACAAAGATAAAAGTCACTGCAAACAGGGCCTGATGTGAAGATTTTACTGTTAATAGTTTATTTTAAAAAAATGTTATTTAAATTAAAAAAGGTGCATTTTGAATAAATGAGACAAACAAACATTCACCCTCTCCCACCTAGAGACAATTTAGAGTTACCAATCAGACTAACATGCATGTTTTTGGGAGGAAAGTGGAGAAAATCCACACATGCACTGAGAGAACATGCTAACTCCACCCAGAACATCCCCTGGCTGGGATTGGAACTGGTGACCTTCTCACTGAGAGGCAACAGCTCTACCAACTGAGCCACCATGCCGCTCCTTTGTAAATTATTATTGATAATTATGTGAGGAGTTCTTAACATTAAGACGCAATCAGACAGTAGTTTATTCACATGTCAATTTATTATTATTAATACTCTAATTAAAGGCGAGCCGTGCAAATTTATGTTTGTATCGAACAAAGTAGCCGTTTGTGTTGCTCTGCACCCCTGAAGTAGCTCTCGGTCTCAAAAATGGGTGACCCCTGTTTTAGAATAATCCACTTTGCTTTTGGCCTTGAAGTCCCTCAGAGAGCTATCTACAGCAGGTAAGACCCTAACTGTTTACACTTCTCCCTGCAATATCCCTCTAAATTACATATTGAGCTGTAAATGTCAAGTTCAGCATGTACAAGCATAAAACATGACTTGTTTACTGTATATTTGAACTGAGCTGGGTCACATTACAGTAAACTCCTCTTTATCTGATATATGAACCGTAGGAGAAAGAGTAAAAAACTTAAAGTCTTAATTAGCATATTGACAAATGTGTTTCTTTGTTTTAGGACAGACAAATAGATAATGCATTCTCTGGATCAATATGCATGGCAGCAGAAGTGTTGCACTTAGTGAAGAGGACGCAGCAGTTCAAGGTGTAAAATGGACGAACAAAACCCTTATGTCATCATTTCTTATTATTCCACTCAAAAAAGAGAAGAAAAGCCAAAACTCTTTAGAAAAATCAAAAAGTACTGAACCACTTCCATGAAACAAAAAGAAACCATGCATTGAAACTGAGCTTTTATGGAGAAAACAAAAATACCTTCAGATATATGAGTCTCAGCTTGTGAGAAAGGCGCCCCCTTTTTCTTGTTTTGGCCCCCTGGGAGTCAGATAGACAGAAACAAAAAGAAGTACAAAATTCAAAAGGGCAAGATGGAGTGGACTGGGTTGTCTTTAATCTAACCAAAATGACAAAAATAAGAAGAAAAAAGATCAAGGATATATTTAATAAATAACCCATGACGAATATTCTAAAACCTATGGAACAATTTGAGCTCGGACAGTCGAAAACATTTGAGGGAAACTGTTTAATTGCCGTGTTTAAAGTGCCAGGTGAGCGGTCCTACAGGGAGCACTCAGGCGTGGGGGCTGTACAAAATGTGGGCTGCACCATTTTGGACATGCACCTTTCGTACAGGCTGTTTATCTGCTGTTGCTAAGTTACCATAGGAAAAAAAAAACAAAACAACAAACCGCCTGAAAGAGCGGTGCACGACATACACGAGCAGAACACGGTTCAGCTCTGAATGCTTTACACCGAGTGCCACCGTGCGGGAGGCCGTGCGCTCCCAGGAACCACCTTTAATTAGGCTGAAGCATCGGGAGCTGGAGAAATCTGTTAGCCGTCACGTGATTCCAAAACATACACAATTAGTGTGCCATTACGTTCATCAGCTAATGGACATCTTCACAGCAGACACACAAAGTGTTCCCTCGCCACTTCGTTCTGCAGTTCAGAAATAGGAAAGGACTCAGCAGGCGATAGACAGTTGACTCCAGCACCTCCTTAATTGGCCCCCGACAGACACGCTGTCCGAGCAGAATGGTGATTCACTAATATGGACCACATTTTTTCCCCCCCCAAAATATGGAAATTTGACATTTTTATCTTTCTTCTAAGTAAACCTCACAGTTCCCCTTGATGCCGAGGCTGTTTTTACCATTTTACAAACTGAAAGCGACCGCTTAGTTTAGCTAGACATCCACTTCGTTGGCAGCTGATGCAGGATTTATTATTACCCGGCAGCAAAAGATGTGCGTTTGTCTGTTGTGTTAGCAAAATGTCTCACAGACTAGTGGGTAGATTTAAATGAAACAATAAAACAGCAACAAAAACTGCAATCTCATTTAAATTTACAGATACTGTGCTAATAGTTGACCTGGTAGGAGCTGAAGGTCATTCACAACACAGTGAGCGTTAACGCCTTGTCTCAGATCTCCAGTAAAGTTTTTTTTCAAGGTTTGACCCATGGATTATGAAAATCTAGACATCCTACAGTAACCCAGAAGTTGAAGCCAGAAGGGAACAGTATCAACATAGGCTGGTTTCAGCCCCTTCTATTTTGTATGTAAACCAACAGAACTTTGCCCTTATAAAATTAAGGTTTTTACTTTTTAATTCATGCATATGCTCTAATACTCAATGTTCTACCAAGTTAGCTGTAATTAGTTATTTTAAGCTAAAAAGAAAGGCCAAGCAATACCATTATATGTGGGAGACTAGGCAGGACTTAAAACTTCACAAGTGAGCAGACTCTGGTTCCAAAAATAAACAACATGAACCAGACCTTGCTGGCTTCAATTCCCGACAAGGAGAGAAGGTGTGGACTTGCTGTCTTAAAGGGTGTGTGACATGATGCTTGAACTTTTCATAAACTGGCACAACATATATATCTTGTATCATTCAGCTATGTTCGTTTTTGCAAACAAAATAAATACTGTTTATGAAAATTTAATTCAAAGTCATTTTTAAATTTGGCGCATCAGCAGACCTGATGCGCGTGCTCGTTTGTTGAGCCGGCGTAGCGAAACTATTTAAATTCAGCTGATTTGAACATTACGTTAATTTTTAAAGGTAAAGTTGAGCTAAGAAACACGTTTGCTATAATGTCAGCCAACAAATATATATTTTTAGGTGTTTATTTTGCTAACTTTTAAAGAGATGCACGGTTTCCTTTCGCTGTGCGCGCACGTTGCCGTCAAAGCGAAACTATTTACATCAAGCTGATCTGAACATTACGTTAATTTTTAAAGGTAAAGTTGAGCTAAGAAACACTTTTACTACGTTTGGCTTCCCAAACTGAAGACAAATCGCTCAAATCTTCACTTAAATTGCTAAATTCGTCGGTTTCTATATTGTCCAACATTGTATTGTACAGGGAGCGTTCTAGCTGACATGCCTATGATTACATCACAGACGTCGTATGCGTAAGTAGCTGGATTTCCCGTGACTAAACACAGCGCCAAATTTAAAATGACTTTGAATGAAATTTTCATATATTTATCATTTTGTTTGCAAAAACGAACATAGTTGAATGATACAAGATATATATGTTGTGCCATTTCATGCAAAGTTCAAAAATCATGTCACACACCCTTTAAATCTATGGGGCAAAAAGTGACGGGCTATAATTCTTCCAAGGAATTCTTGACCTTTAATTTAAACATGTATTGGCATCTTGTAAAATAAATAAATAAATAAATAAAAATACCCAGCAACAATTTATCTGAACTGATTTTGCTGTAATCATTTAAAAGTAAAAGAAAATTGTCTTGTAGGAGCTCTCCCTAAGTAGGAGGCCTCCACAGGGCTGCAGTTTGTCTCCGGGCTGCTTGGTTAGTACCAGGTCAGACAGAAAATGGGACAGCAGGTTTCGATCTTGTCCGCCTGGAGTCATGCATGTTCAGTCCCTGTGGCTGATCCATCTGATCATGTTACTGGAAACAGATTCATTGTTATGTCTGCTCTCACTGGATGTGTTTGCCCTTTCCTGACAGATGGAAACAATAAAGCATCGTTTCTTCATCAGTTTGTGTTTGTTTTTGTCTCAAGAAGTAAAAATTCCAATGCATCCAGGTGGAAACCGGACATCTGTTGTACCGTGTCTGCATCCTCTGCTTGTTTTTGTCTGTATATTTATTGAACTCAGCAAACATAAAAAACTCATTTAAGACATGACAGGTTCAAGACAAGTAACAAAGGAGTATTAAAGAGATATTTGCAGGGAAAGGCAACACTGATCAGTTAAGTTTATTCTAATAAACTTAACGTAAAATTAGACATAAAATGTTTATTTTGTCTAGTTGGGGCAGCACAGCGGTGCAGTTAGTAGAGCTGCGGCCTCTCAATGAGAAGGTTGCTGGATCGAATCCTGGCTGGGAAACATTCTGGGTGGAGTTTGCATGTTCTCTCCGTGGATGTGTGGGTTTTCTTCCAGTTCTCCAGTTTCCTCCTACAGACCAAAACATGCATGTTAGGCTGATTGGTAACTCTAAATTGTCCCTAGGTGTGAGCGAGTGAATGGTTGTTTGTCTTGATGTCTCCCTGTGATGGACTGGAGACCTGTCCAGGGTGTCCCCCGCCTCTCGCACAGTGATAGCTTTATATGGGCACCAGTGACCCCCATGACTTTGAAAGAAAGAAGGTAAATATGATGGATGGATGGAAGACCTTGTTCTCATCCATCTTTACCTGCTTCTCTCTTTTTGGATCATGGGGGTCACTGGTGCCCATGTCCAGCAGTCACTGTGCATGAAGCAGGGGACACCCTAGATAAGGAAAACATAGAGACATACAACCATTCACTCTATCACTCACAGCTAGAGTTACCAATCAGCCTAACACGCATGTTTTAGCCTTTGGGAGGAAACTGGAGAACACAAAGACCCATGCATGCACGAAGAGAACATGCAAACTCCACTCAGAGGGGTCCTGGGCTAGGATTTGAACAGGTGACCTTCTTGCTGAGAGGCGGCAGTTCTACCAGCTGAGCTACCGTGCCGCCCTGCTCTAGTTCCCTTAAAACCTAAACCAGAGTCTTATGTTGCCCTAAAAAACTAAAACAGTTCTTTATGGTCAGCTACAATTAGTTTGCAATTAACCGTTCCATTTTTCATTTTATGCCAACAACACATTACAAAAAATTGGAATTATAATGCTTTAAAAAAAGTTCATTCATCATTTAAAAAGGGGGAGGATAGATAGATAGATAGATAGATAGATAGATAGATAGATAGATAGATAGATAGATAGATAGATAGATAGATAGAT
>JARVGS010000400.1:29207889-29225026 GCA_031762315.1 Hypsolebias antenori | reverse complement strand
TATTCTAGAAATACACACATACACCACAAATGCAGTTCTAATGAAGAAACATATATATATATATATATATTAATTATGATACAAAGTTGTATACAGTAATGCCATTATTCAAATAGTTGATGACAGATGAGCTTTAAAAGGCGCTTGTCACCCTCTCATCCAGTTATGAGGAAAGACAGTTTGAGACAAACCAATCACAGCCACTCCACTGTTTCATCAAATCACTGACACTCTGGGCACATTTATTTTGGATCAGGCAGAATTAAAACATATAATTAAAAATAGATTCATTCACAACATAATGACTTTATATTATTATCACATGTTGTTGTAGTACAACACATACCTAAAAAGCAGATGTCCACTTAACGTACATGATGGAAACAAAGATGACACACAAAATTATAAAGGGCAATAAAATCTAATTTTGGGGGAAAAAGTTTTAAAAAATGTAATTAAGGTTGAGAAGTTAGGAGGGTATCTGTCCATTTATCAGTTGTCATTTCAAAGTCAGCTAGAGAACCGAGAGGGGATGAGCCATTCAAGAAGGAGAGAAGTGGAAGTGAAGGCATCAACCCAACCCTCTATAGTTCTGACATAATCTAAGCAGAGCTTTTGATGTGCAAGATATGTCATTTCACAATCTGACCTATTCAACACATCATCTACATCGAATCAATCCAAGTGAGATGGCTGCCACAGCTAACTGACCTTAGCAAATACAGAAATGGCTACCACTAACTTAGCAGATATTACAATAAAAATTGTTGTTAAAGAAGCTGAGAATCATCCCTAACCCTTACTCTGAGAGCTAACAGACTGCACGAGAACCTCTATTCAAATATTTGACCTGCAATGTAAGCAGCATGCATTCTTTGAAGAAAAGCTAGTTATAAATGTATGATACATTTTACAATTCAAGACATATCTACAAAAATTTGTTTGGGTAGTCCACACAAAGCAACCTCTGAAAACCTTTTAATATTTGTTTAAAGCCACAGCACTAAGTGACAAACTCAGCTTCAGTTGTTTTTACAAAGAGACTTATTCTGAGAAGAAATTCTTGGTTCAATTAGTGGAGTTGATTATTCATTTGAAAGCCATTGATTATAGGAGATGTGCTGTCAGCGTCCTCATTATTCCCTTTGCCGGATAAGAGTTCTTTGTCAAGATGCATGATGAGTCGATGATGTGTACCTCTTAGCGGTATGACATCTCAATCCATCATGGGAATTTTGGATCTCTCAATCTCCACAGCCTCGGCTCTCCATCACAGCTCCCTCAGCTGCTGACATGCAGCCACTGTAACATGCAGAAGCAGCAGCAGATGAGTGCTCCATTAATGAAAAAATAACATATCACACAATACAAATGGGTGGGAAGAAGTGAGAGCACTTCAGAAATGCCCAGATAATTAGACTGTCCAGCAGCAGATTGATGGATGCACTATAATTACCTTTGTGTTATTATTTCAGGGCGAGACAAAAAGAAAAAGCCGCTTCCCCTGCTTTGAGTTGCACTGATTCATTAATCTCATTAATGTGTGGAATTAATATCATTTTATCAGACATTCCAGAGCTGCTGCTGGTGTACATGGTGAAAGCCATGATTCAGAACTGTCACCGAGGGCATAACGCACCGTTAGCTCATCTGCTTTCAGATCACACGGTGGCTGAAAATTGTGTTCAGCACATCCGAGACTGTGGATCCACTTCAATACAGTTTCTTTAGTTTTGTGCTCAGTAACTGTATTAACCATAAGTTGAAGAAAGTAAAAAAAAAAAGTGATTATCAACAGCAAATAATTTACCTTTAATTTAATTTCTGTGGTCCAACTGTGGTCCATGTTTCCTAACTTTAGCAGGTTTAGAATTTCTTCCTTGTATTATCGGTTCAAACTATAAATTGTAAGAATTCTAGCAGCGAGTGGTGCTTTGCAGATTTAACGCCATAGCATCGATAGTTGATTTTACTCAAAGTCTCATGAATATGGTAACAAGGTAAAACTGTGCCATTCTAAAACAACACAATCAATGTTGTATGGTCTGGAAACAGTGGCAATGACAAAAAGACAGGAGAAAGAACTGGAAGTGGCAGAAATCAAGATGTTGAGGATGAATAAGATCAGCAATGAGATCATCGGAGGTACAGCACAGATTGAACAACTGGGAGATAAAGTTAGAGAGACCAGGATGAGATGGTTTGGACATGTCCAGAAGCAAGACTGGGTATACTGGTAGAAGGATGTTAGAAATGCAGCTGCCAGGAAAAAGACAAAGAGGAGATATATGGATGCAGTTAGAGAGGACATGGAGGTAGTTGGAGTGAGGACAGAGTGAGATGGAGGAGGAGGACTCGCTGTGGCAAATCCTGAAGAGGGAACAGCTGAAAGAAGAAGATTTTAAAGTGTAAACAAAAATATAAATAAACCTTCAGTTCACAAAAGACAAGGTGGTGCAGAGAAGCCAGAAATTAAAATTATAAAATTTCTTTAGCCAAAATTGTCTGGAAATATAGAAAAGATTCAATAACCCTCCAGCTGGACACTATTAAACACTATCAGTAAACAAGTAAAGTGAAACACCTCAGCTGCACATTTGCATTGCCGCTTCTGTAAAGTTGGGAAAAACGTGTGTGTTTTTGCAATATTCTGAACAATGTTTCTAAACTCTAAAGGCTCTAAAAGAACACATGTCATGATCTCCACTCTCTGCCAGCGCACTCGGCCACGCCCGCTTCTCTGCTGCAGAGCGGAGATCATGGCTTGCTGCAGGAGGGAGCTTCTCCCTGCACCTGTGGGCTGCACACAGGTGCAGCAGGCGCTAAATGTTTTATTTATTTATTTATTTATTAATCCATGCCGTTTGTACAGCTCATCCATCAATCAACCAATTGTGTGTCATGTTCAATCTTACTTTGGAAAAAAAAAAATAAAACGCAAAAGAGCGAGTCTGCTAAAGTCGAACCACAAAGTAGCGAGGGACTTCTATATATTTAGTTTTGCTCTGAACATCTGGACATTTGTCTTTTCAGGCTGCATTATATTTTTATCGTTGCCTCGATGAACAACTTTCAGTTCGTTTAACCATAAAACAGTGCAGCCAGCGTTGATAAGCTCTGATTAGTTACAGCTACCTCTGTTCACATCTGCATCATTCAAACAGGCAGCAACAGGCCGGCTTTCTATATGAAACTGTTCACTAACACCTGAGCTGGGGGTGTTTTTCATTACAGGTGGGTTAGATGATGCCCATTTTCTTCAATGTACCCATGAGAAATTAAAAAAAAAAAAAAAAATCAATATCATGTTAAACTATTTGGACTGCTTGGTTTTAGAGATTAATTTAAACTTGTATGTGCAGTCATGGTGCTTACATGTTAAGTAACTTTTAATCTTTCTATGTGCATATTTTGAATCTGTGCACTTTGGTGAGCAGATGAAATCCCTTATTTGTAAGTGGTGCAGTCATTACTTTTTCATTAAGTTTTCGCAGTCGAGTTATTACCAAAAAGACCCTCAGTTAAAATTAGGGGGAATTTGCATTTTATTTCACTGAGGTAAGAAAATTGAGAAGTAATGTGAAATTTATAAAATAAAATAAAAAGGAAAATACTGTAATATGATTTGTGCTGTTGCTTAAACATGCTTGTAGTTTAGTTCTTTTAACTGCTTGAATTAAAGTTGTACCATTTCTGATGGTCCATGTATTTGATAGTCTGTAGTCATTCAAGAACACTTGGTTTATTTATCAGACTGAGTTCGTCTCACAGTCCAGCTCTGCCGTCTCCAGATTTTAATGTCAAAGTGCCAGTCTGCACCTACGGTCTATATTTGTTTGCACTCAAAATGTCATGTCCAAACAATAAATCCTCTTTAGAGAGGACGCATCGTCATGTGGGTGGATGATAAGAGCGATGAAAGATGAATCAGAGGGCATCCACTTTACGATACGTATGGCTTCCCTGCAGGAGGAACACTAAAACACTTCAGGTTTTATCCGAGTCTCCACGCCTCTGGGAGCTGCGTGTCTTGAGCTCGATGGCTCTCTTAGTGTCTGAATCTCTGTGGATGACTTAGCATCAAGAACACCGACGCTCCCGCATTAAAATGTGCATTTTTAGGACATGTAGGCTCAAATAGTTGGAGCTTTCTGGAATGTAGTGTTTTAATGATAACAATAATAATAACGAGGTGTGTGTTTAATGGAGGCAAGTCTGATGCTCCCAGGGCCCTGCTTTGTCCGTCAGCAGCCGTTTCCCCTGTTTCCATAGCAACTCCTGTCCAATTGCATCTGCTGCGTTTTGCACTGCTCTGACTCTGCTGTTGCAAAATGGAGCCGGGTTCTCTACACGGCTTGTGTTTCAGCTCGTGTGTGCAGGAGCATCCATCAGAGACTCGGTCTTGTAAGGCTGCCTGTCGTCTCTTCATCGAACTGTCTGTGCTTCGGGCTTCTTATCCTCCTCCTCCTCCCCTCCTCCCCACAGGCGGATGTAAAAAGCCTTCATCTCTCTCTCTCTGTTCAGGACCTTGAAAAAAAAATCCCTCACTTGTGTAGCGGCTTGCAGCCACTCACAGAACCCCTCCTCCTCCTCTTCTTCGTCTTCTCTCATCCCTCTCACTACAGCTGAACCTCTCTCTCCAGCACACACACACACACACACACACACCTTTATTTATCATGTGATCCAATTGCTGCATCTCCATTGGCGTCTCTGATTGTGGCGTGTGTCCAATCGGTGCATAAGCTCAGAGATCAACATAAGTGAAGCAGAGCAGCTTGGCTGATGCTCTTAGAGTCACAGAGGGAGAGGGTGGAAGGCAAACGGAAAGACAAGAAAAATTAACATTAGCAGATGGGAGAAGGGTAAAGTTAGACACAGCCTGGTTTAATGAAATAAAATATGCTTGTGTGGTGAGCCAAGCTGGACTGCAGGAGTTGAGCGGGAAGGAAGAGGAAAGCCAAACGGGAGGTGGTGCACGCGCCGCGTTGAAAGACGAGTTTACGCTTATCGTGGCTCAAGCGAAGTGTCCACGAGCAGCCGGCCTGCTCGCCTGAGGAACCGTCTGCTCCCTCCATCTTTTCCGACTGTCCTTCGTCTCCTGTCGAGAGCTACAAAGTCACTGTCTGGCAAAAGCACAAGGACGAGACAGAAGCCATTGTGGAGAGCGTCAAACGACACTTGAAAGCATGGAGGTGACATGTAAGTATATCGAGAACGGGAGGGGGGGGGGGGGGGTGTGGGTGGAGGGGGCGCAGAGAAAGGGATATGGGGAGGTGGTGCTGAAAGGGAGAGGACTGTTTGTGTTGTTGCCTGGATGCGGAGGAGGAGAGGGGAAGGAGGGAGGAGGATGGAGAGGAGAAAAGGCAGGGAGGGATAGAGAGGCAGAGTGGAGGACAGGGAGGAGGGACAGATGGGGACGTGACGGCTCGATGAGGCAAAAGCAGGTTTGTCCCAGTCCCAGATTACATACGCTCAGTCGTGGGCTGGATCACACACACACACACACACACACACACACACACACACACACTGATCTACTTGCCTACAAATATGCATATCTGTTCACCAAACCTCCATCACATCGCGAGCATCATCCATTTTTGTGCGTGAGTGATGGGTGTGGGGGGGTGGGGGTTGGGCCTTGTTGTGAATGGGATTCCTCCACATCAGCAGCCCCCACTGTTTGCCACCGGAGGGATTCTCTGCCACTACCTGAGCTCGTCTGAACTCCACGCTGCCTCGCCCAGCGCTGGATGAGCTTCAGCTGCTGTTTTAGCCACGGGGGTGGGGGGGGGGGTTTGATACCGGATCACAGCGAGGTCAGCAGCAGCCCGTGAAATGCTGTCAGTGCCGGGCTTTTATTTGTTTTGGACTGACCACAGCATCGTAGCATTAGCTTTTTGTCCCATAGTTCAGTGTTGAGCTTTGTCCCACCCATCAGTCGACCAGGCACACGGTGGTTTGAGCCGAAGCGATGAACACTTGCTCCATTTTCTTCGTGCATCAGTCAGGTATTGATCTCTTAACGGGACAGTTGTAGAAACGAGCATGCACCATGATCCTCTGATGGACTGGGAACATAGATTCCCTGCCTTCCCCTGTTTCTTGACATCTCTTATAAATATTTATACTGTATTTAGACATTTATTAATAGATTCTTCGCAGATTAAGGGATGAGCATTATCGCTCTTGCACAATCTGCTCTTTTTTTGTGGTCTCGTTGGGTTTTTCTCTCCACCAGCGCTGTTTATGTAAAGTGTAGATTGAATTGGGTTTTATCAACTGTTTCCACTTTTTCTGCTCTTTATTACTGGTGGAGCTGCAGGCAGATGGTCATTAGCCTAGCTTAGCATCAAGGCTTGAAACAGTCTGCAGCTTTACCAACATGCCAGACTTATTCTTTTAGGAACCAATGCTAACTGTGTTTCTTTGTGCATAGGAACGTATTTAAAGATTTTGGAGTTCTTGCTTCTTTGGCGAAGAATAAATCAGATATGTATGAGCACTGTTTCCTATGTGCACATGATTCTGCACTAACAGAAGCATAACGTGTTTTGCTTTTCTGCCTCTACGTCCACTCCAGTGCTGAAACGTGCTTAGAGAAGCTGTGCATTTGCGTTTACTGCGAATGGATAATACTTTTGATGGAAAACGGAGCTCAGCCTTCAAAGAACAAACTCGTGGCTGTTGTCTTTGAGTGTTCAATTAAAAGTGGCCTTCTGCAAGAGACCTTGAACTCAGTCCAGGTAGCACTTTAGCTAAATGAACCAGCACAGAATGAAAGCAAAGTTTTTTGTTTTTTTTAATTCATTATTTCTGTTTCTGACCTCGAGTGCTGTATTGAAAAGCAGGTGCTGTGGGATTATTGGAAGAGAAATCTTCAAAAAGCTCTAACTGGAGTTCATCCACCCTCTAAAATAAACCAGTACATTGTAGCTGTGAAATAATATTAAGATGTGACAAATAAAGCTTTACTGATATAATTTTAATGCATGCTGGGTGTTTTCCTACTTCGCTCAACAGCTGGCTCGCTTGACTTCTTACTCGCTGAAAGGCATGCTGGGAGTTTGAGTCAGACACATTAAAACAGGTGCAGGTATGAGAAGTTTCTGGTTCCAGCAGATGACAGCACTGAAACACACCTTCTCCATGACAGTCACTGGGACCGCAGCGCTCCTGCTTTGTGCGCGTGTCATGACTTGACCAGCCTGCACCTCCCCCACTCCTCCTCCTCTCCTGCAACGAGCCTCGCTGTCGTTTTACACCGCACCTCGCCGTTCATCTCCCCTCGCTTCAGTTTCTTTTGTCAACGCCCCATCCCACCCAAGTCCTGCACCATCAGCACCACCTCTGTTGTTGGGCTATTTATATCGTTCCGCCTGGGTGCCTCACCTCCCACTCCCCCTAACGAGGTTCGCTTATTGTTTTTGCACGTGTGTAAGCACCGTACGACTCGCTCGTGGTGGTGTGTGTCCATCACATGCATGCATCAAGAGGAAAATGTTTCTGTGCAGGGAGCAGTGCTTTTTTTTTTTTTTTTTAAATCAGTCTGTGTTTGTGCGTGTGCGCCTCAGAGGAAGGGTCTCTCATCTGAGAGCGTTTTGACCCACTCCCACTGAGAACACCAAAGCTCGGCTCACTTATCAGGAGGAGATCATCCGACATTAGCATAACTGTCAGAGCTGTACACGCCGAGCTAATGTTTAGCTTTGTGGTCAATCAGGATAACTGCTAACTACAAATCAGAAGGAGAAACAACACATACTCAGTTATATATATTTTTTTTTTTTTTATGATTTGCTCGTCTTCCTGTGTGCTAATGTTGCTGTGCAGGCATTTTAGCCACATGCATGTGATGCTTTATTTGCTCACTGCAGGACACGATGTTCTTTAGATTTCCTACAAATAAAGAGTCTCGTTCGGCAGCGAAAAGCTTTATCGTTGGTGTTAAATAATTATAGAGATTTGATTTATCGCTGCTTAAATCAAAGATTTGTTGCACGTCGTCTGTTTAAGGAGATGCATGTAAGGAGGGGGAGAACAGCAGACGTGTATCAGTCATCATTTCTCAGTTTTGTTCAGATTTTTTAAATGATCCATCTTTTTTTTAATCAGCTACAATTAATAAAGGCTCGGCATAGTTCACTAACACGTGGTTAAAAAGATGCAACTTTGCACATTCTTTCTATAGCAGCCTATATTTGACTAATTCATTTTACATTTTGGATTATTTTATGTGTTTTTAGTCATTGAAAGTATTGGAGTTATGGTAGGATCAGAACTTAAAATAGTTCAGATCTTTTAAAGTAGGTTGTGTGGAAAGGTCTTGAGCTTTCAGTTGAATGACCTCAGTTTGGAGAAATCATTTTATTCTGATCAAATGACGAGTTAGCTGCTCATTTGAGCGAGACTTAAGACAAAGGTGGATTTCTCTTGACTTAAAGCTACTCCAGTTTCAAAATCGCGATGATGATTTTTGCGCACTATATTATAAACTTTTATGTTGCCATTTTGCAACACAGTAATCTATGGTTATTTGCTAGCACAAATAGCATCAGAGACTTGAACTGTAGCTCTTTTGGTGCAGCCTGATGTACTTCCAGCAGGACCTTCAGGATTTTTCTCCCTGAATAATTATATAATGCAGAATTAGTGGCAGTGTAAAGGTTTATACAGTAGTGTTTGCATGAACCACATTGAAATTTAGACATTAAAATTATTTTAAAAGGGCAGCAGTCCACTTTGGTTTTGGCCTGTCGAAGTGGCCATAATTTTAGGTGTTGCATATTTCCTGCAACATAATGAAAACAACACATTCAAGGTCAGCATTTGGCTTTTTGCCAGCATTTCTTCAGTGACTTTACTCTCTGGTCCTCCATATGGGCTGTGTTGCACCTCATGTGGAGCTGTTTTTCTTTTTTCCAACAGCTCCTCTTGACAGTTTCTCGACACACAGCTCTGAACGTCTAAATATGGCAACAGCCACCAGCGAGAGCCGGTGTTGACCCCACGTCACTAATGTGCTGAAGTCTGACATGTCTATTAAACATGACGTCTGTCGTAGATGTAGAAGCAGCAACAGTAAATAAAGTATTAATTTTGTACATACCTGATCTTATTCCTCATTTTTATGTCCTTGAGAAGACAAAATTGCAATATTTGTACTAAACTCTGCACATTCATGTTAAATAGAACCATTTTGCCTACAATGCGTTTTGTGCACTTCTCTATAGTGCTGTCAGACAGAAAGAGTAGCTTTTCAGAGCACTTTAAGCCACATCTACCTATTACTGCAACACTTATATTGAAATATACAGCCTCAGTGACAAATTGCAAGCAACAGGGGGTAGATGCATAATTGAAATTTTAATGGATGGGAGTTTCTCTACTCCTTTGGTGCAATGACATGGTCTTTTTGAAAGCTTTATTTAACAAGAAAAGATAGCACTGCTAATGGAATCAAACTGGGGTTGCAGCATCCACAGTCAACCCTTCAAGATTTCAAGGTTCTTTATTGTCATTCTCATCACACGGTACATGAGGTGGGACAAAATTGTATGATCAAGGTCCCACTTACATCCAAAAATATAAAGTACAAAAAGAAACAGGATGCAAAGATTTGAGCTAATCACTAATAATGTAAAATGATATGGTATATTAAACAGCAGCCTGAGCGTGCGTCTGTAGTGAGCAGATGAGAATGAATACTGCAGCTTAAAGGCAAGAAATCAGCAGCACGGATAAGTCAAGGATCAGCAGCACCAATAATCAGCTGCACAGATAAGTTGCATATCACCAGTTAAAATGGTCTTACAGTGATTTTTCTTAGTGATTATTCTGGTTAGATATTCATGAGTCTAACAGCTTCAGGGTAGAAGCTGTTCCTCAGTCTAGTGGTTCTACACTTAATGCTCCTCATATATACAGTATCTATCTGTCTGTCTGTCTGTCTGTCTGTCGTGAGTGTATGTATATATACACGCACACACGCTCACATACATAAATAGTCCCCCTCCCCCTTGTTTGTAATATTATGGTATAGTCTCCGTCTGGTCGTAAACTCTCTTGTCCCATAACTTCTGTTCCGCTCAAGATAATTTAACAAAACTTCAAACACTTATTCATCATCACTAGAGGAGTGTCATTTGTATGTGTTTTTCACCCCAGCTACAAGGTCAAGGTCACAAATCAAGGTCAAAGTTAAAACAAGGTCTTTGCTTTTCTGGACCTTAACTTCTGACCCACTCAAGATAATTTTATAAAACTTGATACACATATGCATCATCGATAGATGGAGTGCCTTGCACACTTTTCATCACCCCCTGCTACAAGGTCATGAGTCAAGGTCAAATGTTATACTCAGTCTTTGCTCATCTTTTGCTCTCGGAGCAGTTCTGCCTGGCATTCGGGCGATCCTGCAGCCCAGGGGAACCGAGAGGCCAGCTGAGTCTGGGTGGACGGATCAGATGGCATCTGCGGCCATTTTCTTTGGATCCACTGTGGGATGGACCTTTGCAGGAGATCTCTCCTGCCTACAGCCATCAGCATCTATAACGTCTCTCAATGAAATGAGGATAATGAGTTCCATTTAATTTCCCTTTGGGATTAATAAAGTATATCTGAATTGAATTGAACTGAATCTGGGTTATGAAAACTCACTCATGTGTATCTACACAGGCTTTGTCCGTTGCTACTGTATAGATCGCTGTGTGATAGTTTGTCGCTGGGCGTATTGCGTGACGTGGTACTCTTGTTTTCAGCCCTGCAGGAGAGCGTATCTCAGATTGAGGAGCGGTGTGCTGAGAGACTGAGAGAGATGGAGGGTCACGTCAAAGCTGCCCGAAGAGAGCACACCCGAGCAGGTAGTGGGATCCTACAGGTTCTCAGCACAGGAGAACAAAGTTCTGAGTTTAATGCAGACTGTGGTTTAATATGATTGGATTTGTTTACCCAGTACACAGCAGCATAATATAACAGCACGTCCCTGTGGTGACCTGTCTGCTTTCTCTGTCGCAGTTATGACTCTGCGTCAGTTTCAGAATGAGACAACGTGGAGCGACGACAAGCAGGAGCTCTTTAATAAACAGCTGAAGGAAACGGAGATGAAAAACTTTCCTTCTGTAAGAGTATTTTAAAACAAAAAAACAGTGGTAGATATTTGTTTTTCTTGGATTTTCCTGTGTCATATAAGCTGCATTTGTTCCAGGTCACGGTTGCTGAAAGAAGAGATTCACCACAGAGTCACACAGCAGCTCTGCAAACACCTGCTTCTCCAGGGAATCAGCAGAACCCCTCAGAGATGAAATGCTCTGCAGACACACAAGTCCCTCCAGCTGCAGGTGCTAATGAACGCTCCATTTCTGCACATGTGACATTTACACAGGTGTTTCCGCTCTGACCAGCAGCCTGTCTGTACCTTCTCAGAGAGACTGTTGGAGGAGCTGCACTCACTCAGCGCTGCAGTGATGAACAGCTCGGAGGACTCTGCTGAGGAAGACGGATAGAGTGAAACATCCACAGACAGTCTGCACAGCTCATACCTGAAGATGTCATTAAAGCCCAATGAGCACACTGTAGTTCACATGAAGGGTCACCAGAAGCTACTGAAGACAGTTTGACGAGCCAAATATCAGATGATCTTTCTCTCCACTTTGGATACATCCTATAAACTGAGTTGATTAAAGAGTTAGTTCAGACATTTTGGAGTGGGGCTCTGGGGAAAGATGATAAACAGTTTATTTCTTACTTGTTGTAAATAACTTTCAGTTTGAGGAAATGGACGAGCTAACAGCTGGTCCAAGAAGGTCCAAGACTAAACTGGATTGCTCCAATCTAGAGACTTTCAAAAGCAATTCATGCAAACTCTTTTTTTAATTATAAACATTTACTTCACAGTCAGTTTTAATTAGTTATTTGAGCAGAAATGTTATGTGCTCCAACCTACACTGGAAGTGCTATCACAGCTAGCTAGTAATGCTAATTGTATTCCCAAAGACCATCAAATTTAATGTCAGCAGTGTGATGGAATATTCATGGCAGTTTAAAGGTTTATCAAACAGTGTTCACCTAAATGAAACGTCAGGGCCGGCCCAAGCCTCCATGGGGCCCTAAGCAAAATTTGGTTTGTGTCCTGCTATTTCTACTAATGATGTGGATTACTGTAATCAACAGTCAGGTGATCAGATTATTCACCCACCTAACATGAACTCATTGCAACTCTCACAGCCCTGTTTACATTATGCTATAAGTACAGTATATATCATCTAGTGCAGGGGTGTCAAACTCATTTTTTTTAATTACTTAAAAAAAAAAAAAAATCCACCAGCAATTGACTTTGGTCTTGAACTAGCTGTTAACTCATCTGTTGTGTCAGATTTTAACAGTTTCTCTGAATTTTGACAATTCATAAAGCTGTCTGCAACAGGTAAGATATTAATTGTTCATAACTTTCCCATCTTTCCATTCTTCAAAAGAACCGAACTATCACTTTTAAGTCTTTCAAAGCAAACTCTTTTATTTGTTTCAAAATGACTTTTTGAAAACGCTCGGACACAATTTAAATATTATTTTGTGAAAACTGGTTTATCTCACATTTTAGCATTTTGAGCAATACGGTGTTGAATTAACTTATACTTAAATACAGTATATTAAAATAAACTGTTATCTGATTAAAGTTGCAGCTTTTTGTCTTATTGAGCTGAGCAGTTTATCTTTTTTTGCTCATTAGAAACGAAGCTTACATAGTTTTTTTTAGTTTAACTATTCACTTTTATATGACTGACAGGCATTTAAATATAAGTTTATCCTTTGGATCAAATTTTATCGCCGTTGTTTTTATAACCAGATGAATTATGGCTGTATTCCTTAATTAAGGTATGTTTTATTTTATTTTTTTCTGTTTAGCTGTAAATGGGTTGGAGGCGGCAAACTGGAGTTTCACATATATTTTTAGATTTAGCTGAAGATGTTAATGTTATTTTCACATTTTAGTGTGACTGGTAGGTCTACATTTATTTATTTATTTTTTATTTTATGGGTCATGTGGGAGCTCTAAATTTCACATGACAAACAAATATAATTTCTGTCTGAAATTGCATTTATTGCGCAGTCAGATGACTGATGATGATAAACACCACGAAGAACCAGATAATTGTGCCATTCATCATGTTGTCACGAGTTCTTATAAATCTTGCAGCAGTTCAAAGTTTCCAGGCACCAGGTAAACCCACCCAGTGGAGACCCCAGGGAGAGGGAAAGTGCTAATAAAGTCTTGAATTTTCTACTCAAAAGGTAATTTGCAGGGACACTAACAAAGGTTATTCATCATTTCAAGCAGGAGATTAACAAATCCAAACTCAGTTTGATTGTAGTTGCTGCAAGAAATGAATAAAAATTATTGATTTTACTGCTACTTTATGAATATTCATTGTTTTATCTGCACTTAAATGCATCCTATAGAAACAGAGTTGTGAATTTCACTGTAATCTGTAGGTCATCTGCTGTAAACTCACAATACATCGTCATTTGCATCTTGTCACCAGCAGAGGGCAGTGTTATCAAAGCTAAGAGCAGATTATGTGCGGTGGTTTGAAGTAGTCCTCTCAGTTTTACCCCTAGTTGGAATTAAAAAGTGTGCAAATGTCCCTCGATGTGAATACTTAGCTAAAACAAATCTGTCAAGCCAGGACTTTCCTTATATCTTTTTTTTTATTTTTTATTTAATTTTTTTTTAATAGCTTCATTTCCAGGAACTTTGGTAAACAACTTTCTGGAAAGTGCTCTAAATGCTATTTCTCTACCCCTGAGTGTGTCCAAATTAAACATTCGTTCAAACGGCCTTGCAGAAATATATATTTATACATCTTTAGACAGCAGGACAGAAACAGTAGGCCAACACTGTGGGAAAAAGTTACATAATTTAACAGAGCGTCTCGGTCCAGGGAGGATATTAGATATAATGGATAATAAAACCAAATCAATAAAGTCTTGACAAATTTCATTAACTGTTTAGACTTAATGATCTAACGGCATAAAAAATAACGTAAGTGGTTCAAACAAACAAGTGAGGAGAATTAGAGGAAATATCACCTCTGTGGTTACAGGTTCACTGATGGGTTTGTGATTATCAGTTGATTGCAAAGCATTGTGGGAGTTAATATCTGGTTCTGATATGGTGTTCGTTGTCCAATCAGAACATCTGCTGTCCACTTTCTGGACAAAGTTGGAACATATTTACTCTTTGTTGTATAACTGCTGACATTATTTCCAGTAAATCTTTGTAAAATATTTATATTATATAATATATAACATGAAGAAATAATATCAACCTGGGACGATGAAAAGCCTGGAGCTGGTGACCTTATTAAAAATTATTTGGACCAAATGTCTGCTTTCATTTTCAGGGCACAATTACAGGACACTGTCCACAGCTTTTAGATTTATGTTGTTTCAGTGCTTCTCATCACAAAACTGTTTTCCTCCCTGCTGTCTCGCTTTGTCTGGATTCATGTTCTAAGTGTTATAAAAGCTTGAAGTGACACCACCTGCAACACATTTTGTCATACTTTTTGTCCCTAAAGTGGAGTCCTCCTGGGGACAGTCCTCATTCAGTTCTGTTATATTCAGTTGCTGGGAAAGGCCACCAAAAACCTTTAAGATGGTCCATTTTCGCAACCCCAAATTTTCATTTAAACACCCCTTAAATGTTAGAATGTGCAAGTATGTCTTATTTTTTAATTTACAGTGACTAATATTTATTTGGTTGAATTTAGATTCAGCATTTAAACTATTGTTTTCCTGTTTTTGCCTGCATGTGTTTTGCAATTTGCATAGCGTTTGCCATTTTAACCATTCACATATTGAAACATTTAGCTCATTCAGAAAATGGTAAAGGAGTCCAGTGATATTTTTGTTACCACTTCCTTGCAGTCTCAGGGCAATACCACCCCAGCTGGTCCTGATCCTAGCTGACCACCTTCTGGTGTACTGAGGACCTTGGGATCAGTTCTTCTCCGCTGGAACATTATGCTTCCAACTGGTAACTAGTTGCAGCCCTACAGCCCTTATATCAAATAAGAGAAAATAAACTATTCTGTGTATTTCTTCGTGCCTCCTAGTCCTGTCACTGTGGATCCTCTCATCATGGGCATTCAGTGTCTGTGCCTGCTAAGCAGAACCCATCTGTAGAACCTCGCCTATTGAATGTGTCCGTCTCCGTCAGCCACACTAGATACTAAAATATATTAAACATGATAGGTGATCATGTTTGGGTTTTATAACTTTTCTATATTTCCAAATACTTAACTTTGTTAACGGATATATTTCCCCATAGAATTTTTTCATTCATTCATTCATTCATTCAAACTTTATTTATACAGGTTGGTCTCATTGAGCCTCGTGGACTCATTTACAAGCGAGACCTGTAATTCATTCATTAAACGCTTCAACGCTTTTCTTTAAAATCTGCTTGCTCTGTTTTTGTCTTCATATGCTACTTTTAACTTGTTTTGTGCTGCTTTCAATTTTTAGCTATCAATTGGAGATTTTGCCTACTTCTAACTCTAACTACCCGTCTGCTACATTTAGCTCAAGCCATTTGCTAATTGTAGCTTTCAGCCAGCCTTTTGCTACTTTCAATTTTAGCTTTGGCATTTTGGATTCATGTTAAATTTAGCTTCCATTCTGCCTCCTTTAGCTTTTCTTTTGCTACTTTTAGCTTCTAGCTGATCTTTTTCCCCCTGTCTTTAGTTTTTTGGTAGCATTTTTTTTAGCTAGTCTACTACTATAGTTAGTGCTTTTCTTCTTTGAGCTAACATATAGCATCTTAGCCTGTAGGTCGCAATTTGATACTTTAAGTTAGCTTTTAGCTATCCTTTTCCTTCTTTGAGCTCACATAATGTTACTTTAGCTGCTATCTACGTTATTGCTACTTTTAGTTTTTAGCCATCAAATTCTTTTGCTACTTTTACTGTTTAGCTAACCTTTTGTTTCTTTGAGGTAATATTGCTACTTTTGCTTTTAGGAAGCATTTTGCTACTTTAAGCTTAGCTATTAAAAAACAGTATTCTACTTTTATCAGCTTTAGCCACACAGTTTCACCTTCTTCAGACAATTTCAGCTGTCATTCAGCTCTTAAGCATTTACTGCATTTTCACAGTAAAATTCACTTTCTTGACATTTTTAAGATGCTATAATAAGACAATGTTTGCACTGCTGTTAAATCGGCAGCAACAAGATGAAACCCTCCATCCAGATGGAGTTCTGATTTTGGGTTTGATGTTCATCATCCAGCCTGGGGTGTTGGAGCAGACTGATGACTGAGTGCATGTGACCCAGTGAGTCACAGGTGTGGAGCTACATGCTGCGTAAGCTCCTGGTGATGGTGGTGGACTGCTGTGGAAGACCATGCTGCAGGCTTCAACAGCAGCCTCAGTTGCTGTGTGAGCAACGTTCAAGTTCTATTTATAGACACGGCAGGCAATGTGGGGCTCTGTTTGGGGCAGTTAACAGTGGACTGAACTGTAATGTGAAACTACAGCAAAGATTTTTACAGTTTGCCTGTGGTGGCAGAGTTTTGTTGGTTTGTTTATTTCATGTTGTGGTGTCAAACTGCTTCAAGGCTACTGACCTAAACGGAACAAAAATCATCAAAAAGTTCATCTGTTGATGTATTTTACAGAAAACTGAGCCAATCGTCTAGCTTTTTTGGGGTAATAGCATTACTTTGGGCTCATCCATCCATCCATCCATCCATCCATCCATCCATCCATCCTCCATCCATCCATTCATCCAGCCATCATCTTTACAGTACCCGCTTCTTCCTTTTAGGGTCACAGGGGTCACTGGTGCCCATGTCCAGCTATCACTGTGCAAGAGGTGGGGGCAGGGTATATGTGTACTGATCATAAACATTGCACCATCACCTATCATGGACTGAGGGGGCCATCTGTCGCTGGCTTCCCTCATTTAGACACCCCCCGTGTAGTAACCTAGGTTAGATGCAAAGGCGCCAGGTGGCTGCGTCGCTCACTTGGATGGCCTGTGCTGGAGCCCCCCTCGCCCACTCCACATGCATATGTCTTGTGTCATCTGTATGTTGCTATTTTTGGTGATGAGGTGGTTTTTTTTTTTTTTG
>JARVGS010000400.1:29187226-29198336 GCA_031762315.1 Hypsolebias antenori | reverse complement strand
ACACCCGTTCTTAAGTCCGAGTTGCTGTAAGTCGAGTGCGCCTTAAGTCGAGGACTACCTGTATGTATATTCCACCTCCACAAGTTACTTTCCTGTTTGTTCACCATGTTCCTTTCACCCATGTTGATGTGACTCTCAGAGCAGGTAAAGATGTCAGGTGTCATGTCAAGTAAAGTCTGCAGCAATAATCAGGGTCCAGTGCAGGTGTCTTTCACCAGTACAGGTATAGTACTAGTACAAATGTATAAGTTGCTGAGCATAATGACGTTCTGGTTCAGTCATATTTAATTTGCATGTGTTTATTTTATCCAAATGTCCAAATCACAATCACTGTTACACAAACTAAACTAATCAAAAATAAATCTTTATATGTCAGCCTGCTTCCTGCTCACCTCAATTTGGGTCCAATAACACATCATTTCATCACATTCTTATTATGCATTTCACAAATCATGATCATGTGATCAACTTCAAATGATGACCAGAGCAATTTTTTTTGTTAATAATCTGCCAAAAACAGAAAATAAATTTCACAAACTTCATTGATATACATAAAATTTATTTGGAACAAACACAGAACCCTGATGGATTCCTCATCTATCCTCTTCTGCATCAAATCCCAAACCGTTTCTAGTTTTTATAATTTTTTAGTTTTGAGTTGGATGGTTCTTTTTCTCTTTTGCCCTAATGATGGTGTATCCACGAAGATAAATTTTAAAAAAGAAAGAAATCTCGTTAATGTCAGACATGAGCATGAGCCCATGATTCCTACTAAAATCATATGGTATTAATGTGTAAATATCAGACATTTAGCAGATTGATGGCACTTAATTTTGATTTTAACCCCTGGATTAAGTGAATATTTTAATCTAATGTAAAAGTAACATTTTGGTGTGTTTGCCTTAAGAAACATTTAGTTAAATTTTAAACTCTGTGCACTTCAGAGAATGACAAACTCCTATTTTCATTATTGCCAAATAATTCTGCCTCATGATTTATTTATTTATTTTTAAATAATTTTGTTGGACTTGTTGCTAATTACTTAATTTTGTGTGAACTACCTCCAGGTTTTTAATAAATTTTTATCTCTTTGATCTGTCATTAAATATTAAGCCAACCCACATTTTTCTAAAGGTAATCAAATAAGGCTTTTTTCTTGCAGTATTTTATTTTTTGCTATATGAACCCTCCTACAACCAGCAGAATGGAGGAAGAGTCCAAATGACTAACATAAAAGTCAATTAGTTTTCCAGTATACAGCATTAGTTGGGTCTGTTGGCAAGTACTGATGAACAGGTAATAAATCAGTGCATTCGCTCTCAGGAGCACCTGCAGGGGACAGCGCAGGATGATGCTGCACAGAGCGCATCCTCACGTTGGTACAGCAGGATGGGATGGATAGATACTCCACTTATAGAGTGCACGTGCATGTGCACGCACTCAAGTCGGCAGTATGTGTATTGTTGGTCCCTGCTGACTTTCTGATTGTGTGTGCTGCCTCTGCAGCGCACACGCCAAACACGGCAGAGACTGCAGTGACGTGAGGAGGAGGAAGAAGAAGATGGGAGGCTGCACTTATTATAATTCAACGTCAGACCAAGTTGGATAAACGCCCTCTTTTCCTCCCCCTCCTCCCTCTTTCTCTCTCTCTGGCCCAATTCAATGGTCTTCATCCTCAGTAAGAAGATCTGCTCCCCCCTCTCTCCTCCTCCTCCTCCCTCTCCACCTCCATCTTTGAGATAAAACACTGGCTTTAGATTTCCAGCAGCAGCAGCAGCTGCAGTTGCGCTGGCACACGCTCACCGTGGGCGCACAGAGTGAGGAAGAGAAACTGAGGGGCGCGCAGCATCCTGTGGATTTTTATTTTTTGTATCTTTTATGCATTCAAGCCTCTGCATTTCTACATGCTTCTCCTCGCTTTGCCTCACTCACACACAGACCAGGAGTTGATTTCACTTCCCGGAGGAGAAACAAAATGTGGAATCGCACAGTTGCAGCAGTGCTTGTTATTTTTAATTTGTGTGGGGAGTCACTGGCAGGGTTTCCAAGCCAAATCAACATTGGTAAGTTCAAAGCTGCACATATAGGACATGTCTTGTGAATTATGAAAGTTTTTTTTTCCCCCTCCTTGTGTTTTTTCTTCCTCTAAAATATTGCTAATTTACTTAAATAACCACGCTGCTTGTGGGATTTTATGTATTTGAAGGCAGTTTGGTCAAAATATACTTGTTTAACTGTTTCCACATTTTGTGGCTATCATACAATACATTTGTGCAGTTTTAAATCGTATTTTTAGAGTTGTAATTCGAGGTAGAATCATATGGCAGTGCATGTTGGGTTTGGACTAATTGGAGCTCGGTTATGTGACATGTTCTTCCATCCTGTATGTAGGTGGACTGTTCATGCGCTCCACAGTGCAGGAGCACAGCGCCTTCAGGTTTGCAGTCCAGCTGTACAACACCAACCAAAATGTGACAGAGAAACCCTTCCACCTCAACTACAACGTCGACAACTTGGAGTCGTCAAACAGTTTCTCCGTCACACATGCCTGTGAGTCGATGCTGTCCAGTTTTATGTTGCACAGACGTAGTTCTTTTGGCGTGTGCAGTCTTTGAATGGTAGCCCACAGTGATGCAAAAGGGATGCAAGTTCTGGGCTGCAGTGCAGATTATATAAAGCTTCCATTTGTCTCAATAGCTTCCAAAACACAGATGGTAATAAGATGAAACTGCTGTTTGAATGAAATGGATCATCCTAGAAAACAAAACCCACACTCCTGCCAAGAGCCTGGCTTCATTCTTTAACTCCTCACTCATGGCATCCAAAACCCTCCAGGTGGATGATAGAACCTGATGGTTAATTAGCCAGAACAGAGGAATTCGGTAATTCTGCAGAAGCTGAGCATCACTTAAATGACTGCGTTTGGAAAAAAAAATCTGTTGTTAGTTGCTATTACATCTCACTCTAGTGGCTACTTTAAAATAAATGATGTCATGTCGATAATTTAACAGTGTGTGAGAGTTAATGCCACTCAAATGGAACAATTGTCGTGAAAATGGAAAAATTCGGATTAAATTTTGAAGAGTGCAGATGCAGCTACGGCCCAAAATCCAATATTACAAACAATATAAAAAGTATAATAAAAAAAACAAGATTAAAAGAGATATTATGGCTGCTAGTGGCTCTTTATGATCACCCACACACCTGGTAGGAGAGGTAGGAGGAAACACCGACTGAAAATTAAGCCTCAAACAGTCGCTGTGTGAAAAGTCTAAGCGTTAAGATTTTTGAGCTGTGGGCCTCTGATGGTCACACATGATTGTTTTTTGTGTTTTCACAGCATTATAATACAGTTATAGGAGATATGGCAAACTCAAAATATTTCTAACTTAAAGAAAAAGTTTTGAACTAAAAACCGCTTGAAGTCTTTAGAAGCTTAGTTGCGCTCTTGTTGCACCATGCTTGGATTTTAGGAAAAAAACTTGTCTTAGAACAGTGAGGGATAAAGAAAAGGGCAAAATAAGGACAAAAATCCAATGATTAAAAAAAATGTTGTTGGATTAGAAAGAGTTTGTAAAAAAATTAACAGTTCTAACACTAGTGCAACCTCTTCGACTTTCAGTTGAATGAAAGAAATTCATTCAGTCTTTGTTTATACAAGTTAGTCTCACTGAGTCACCAGGATTCATGTTCAAGAGAGACCTGTTTTAGACAAAACCACAGATAAAGTACACACAACAATAAACAACAACAGAATGCAAATAAAGTAAAACATAAAAAGCAGCGTTATAAAACTAAATCAAATCAAGGTGCCATATGAAACAAGGTAAAATACTAAAAACTAAAAACAGGGACATGTTTGCTTTGATTTTTCTATTGAACTTATCAGTTGTTTAATTACCAACCAACTGACCAATCACCCCACCCACCAACAAATGACCGACCAACCAACCAAAATCATAAATTGTGCCAAATCTGTTTAAGATATCAAAATGACAGTTCAGACATGTCCAGCTTTCTGTGACTCGTCTGAATTTTGAATGAAGATTCTTCTGTAAAATGCCTGAGCTGCAGAGATGGTTGCGTTAAACCACTTAAAACAATCAAATCCTTATTGTCTGTGGAAGAATTTCTTGCAGGTTTTTGTGAGTTTTGTCTACAGCACACAACAGTAAATTAATTGACTTACAGCTGGTTTGTGAAACGTACACTGAGCTAGGCAAGCCAGTCTACCATACTTTTGTTTACTACAAGGAGGATTTTGACAGAGTTTGGCAAGACGGTCTTATGAGCAATCATGAGACAGTTCAACATTAGTAGAGGCATATTTAACACCATAGAGGCACTGTACGAAGAGTAAGGTAACGGTTGTAACAACTTCAGCGAGTGTTTTCCAACTATAGTTTGTGTACGCCAAGAATGCCTACTCTGGCCAACACTGTGCAACATGTTCCTGGAACATATATCTGAGACACTGATAGAAATAGATTCCCCTTAAACCTGGAAGGAAGAGAAATCAGTGATCTTCACTTTGTTGATGATATAGCCATTAAATGATCAAGCTGTTCAAGCGAAGAACCTAGACGTTATGAGTTGTTGTCATGGCACGACAGTCTTGAGAATCCCAACACCATGGTTTCTTTTAAACAGGAGTTTCTCATAATGAATATCAGGGAGACAGAACTCAAACAAAGTACTTCATGTCAGAGGGTGACTCAGTTAAAGAGGTCAAGACAAGGAAAGCTGCCAGTGTCATCACACTAGAGACACAAGACATAAACTTCTTTGGAAGGACAGATCCGTGTTGATAGCTACCAAAGATGGACTCCTTCGTACACTTGTCTTGTCAGTCCTTCTCTGTGCTGCTGAAACCTGGACTCTGAACGCTCATCATCCTGGTTTCATTAATACTTGTTATAGAAGCAGATGGCTGCGACTCTTCCACAGCCATCAGCTTCTATAACAAGTATTAATGAAACCAGGATGATTATTACCAACAACATTTAGTTTCCCTTTGGGATTAATAAAGTATTTTTGAATTGAATTGAGATAGAGAAAAGAATATGTGGATTTGAAATGACCTGCCACCGCCACCTGCTTCAGGTCTACTGGTCCTCCCACACTACAGAGACCATATCCTCGTTGGGGATCATGATTCATTCCTAATGCAGATTAAGAAGAAGTTGATTTGTCCAATAGTGATGCAGATTACATCTGTAGCTGGACAAGACTCCCTTTGTGTCGTCCTCAACTGTCTTGCTGAGGACTGATCCAGGTGGAGGATGCTGGTGAACTATGTCTGTACTGCCCTCATGGCACTAGGCTAAGAGACTGATGATGACACTATGTGTTACCAAAACCCTCAACAACATACAAGCGTGAAATTGGACAAAAATTGTGATAGAAACCAAACAGAATAAATGTAAGGGTTCTTCAATGCTTTTGTGTTGGCTCCCATAACTAGGTATTACACGAAATGTCAAATTTAACACGTTTTTCAACCATGCACGCTGCCACATTTGAAAAGTAGGAGCTACTGTTTATGAACTGAATCTTAATATATTCTCATGTCAGAAAGATAAAAGATATGTATTAGCACCCAGCTTTCCAGACTTTCCCTTCCCTCTCCATCAGTGTTCGAACATATATATGTGTGACATATATAAGAGTAGTGGCTTTGGTTTCAGCTGAAAATGTTGCTTTTGTCCTCCACTTTCTCTAAAATGGTTGAAATTAGACAGTTTGAAACAGGTTCTCAGCATCACACAATTACAGATCTTTGCATCCACACTTCTGGATATAAATAGCTTGTTTTATCAGCTGCTACATGTTGAAATCTGTGTGGTCATCTCCTCAAACGTGATGGATCTGATATGACGGACTGTGGAGTCTGATAATTGGCCTTTTCATTCCTCCTCTGCCATGTAGGGCTATTGAGTTCTATCTGGAGAACTAATTTGTTGTCTTTCTCCCCACCAACACTGAACACCACGCTTTTGTGGATCAGCTGGAGCTTTTTGAACTCTTCAACCTAATGAAGTGCGACAAGAAAAAAAGTGGGAAATGAACAAACCAGTATCTCGTACATTCAGGGCCCTGGGGTATCTGGACTTGGTGCTCGCAAACCGAGTTTAGCACTTTTAGCAAACTATATTTTGCAACAGTGGCCTGCAGCAGCCTTTGGGGGAAGAAGCTGTTGGTTTATTCACACTCTTGCGCCATGACACCCCACAGTTCCACTAAAACCTCCCACCACCGGCTGCTGAGTTATTACAGTGAAGCAGCTGCTGGGTCAGCGCTCAGCTTAAGGGCACTTCGGCAGTTGTTGCTGAGGAGGACAGGCTTACATGCTTAGATTGCCCAGGTCAGGAGGAGAGCACTAATCAGTGAAGATGTTCACAGTTAAAAACTGACACAGACGAAACCCAAACCAATTGTTTTTGAAAGCAGCTTAAGGGGTTTTCTAAAAGGATAAGGAGAAAACTGTAATAATCTGGGGGCTTAATTTCAACGGGTGAAGCTAAGCTAAATCTAATACTCAGTATAGTTGACAAAGAACACTGAGCAGCTCTTCCTGAAGATTAGCCAGGGTCAGTTTGTAACTTGAAGATGCAAGAAACCACATATTTCTTTTTATAACTCTGGATAGCATACTGCTGCTTTTCTTGGCAGGTGTTGATGCAGCAAATGAATGTGATGATCAAGATTTGACACGTTTCCATTCTGGTGAGATAGTCAGTGCTTTCCCTTGACTCACCTCACCAGATGTGATAATATAAGCAAGTGTTAGGGTGTTAGGGTGCTCATTGTTTCTTATCTTTAAGGCTTTGGACATTTTATAATGTTCTAAATGGTTTTTATCTTATTGCTTTGGTTTTCTAGCTTATTGTTTTATTGTCCCTCGCTGCGGTACAAAAAGGGGGAATTGGAAATACAGGTAGTCCTCGACTTACGACGTAGATCCGTTCCTACGCGGCGGCGTAAACCGATTTTCAACGTAAGTCGGAACATACATAATTACCATACCATATACATGTACGGTACCTGTTTTACTAAGCACTTAGCCTATCCTAACACAGTACCCTACATAATTATCAAAAAGCACATAAAATACAGTACGTTTAATAATGAAATACAATACTGTATTCTTCCGCCGCTGCACCGCGGTTTTACGATGTAAAACCGACGTAAAACCGACGTAAAACTGCATAACTCGAAATAAGGGAGATGCGTCGTAACTTAGAAACGTCGTAACTTGAGACCGTCGTAACCCGAGGACTACCTGTACTCTCTGTCCATCTGTCCGTGCATGTTGTGAGCATGAAAATATAAAAAAATAAGTGAGGTACCAACTTCCTATCTGATGTGTGGCTGCACCTAGGTGTAAGAAATTCTCCAATTGAAAATGGGTTTGCCATGTCAAAATCCAAGATGGTCACTGCCATACATATATGCCACACCTGTTAATTGGAGAAACTTTTCTAGTTTTTATACAGCTTCAAAGGAAAGCTTTCTTAAATTATCGGGATGGCCGAAGATTATTCTATGGTCACATTGGCCACCCCCTGGCTCCACCATTGCATCTGATGGTGGTTGAAATTGCTCTCCCCGCTCGCCAGAATCGCTCACTCTGTGCCGGTCGAAGAAGAAAAACTTCCCTCTGTTCTTGTCCACAGTGCAACACCTACCCACTTGAATATCTGCACCAATAACATTAAGCTTTACTTGCATCCCCTGTTCAAGTCCAGTCCAGAAAAACATTCATCTCGTAAACTACAAACATTCACTATTCAAGTCCCTCAGTAACAGGGGACATCAGAGTCCTTTTTTTATTCAGTCAACCTTTATTTAAACAGATAAATCACATCGAACCTCGAAGACTCATTTGCAAGTGAGACCTGTCTGGACAGACAATAAAGTGGTGAAAATGACAGGATTTGGAGACAAAAAAAATTCCTAGCATGCTCTTAATCTTTGGCTGAAGGTCAGCAGCATGATAATGAAAAAAAGAGCTTGTGCAACAAGCACAATGACACCAACATTCTGCAGGGGGGTGGGGACGCAAGGGCGGTGAGCATGTCCAGAGACAACACACAGAGTCAGTGTAGAGTTCAGATAAAATTGCTCAGTTCAAATAGTTCTCTCTGAAGAGATCCCGTTCAGGGGGTGTCGAGGATGACCAGGGACAAATACAGAGAGTTCTGAAATGATGACAAAATGTTTATTCAGCCAGGCCCCTCTGATTGGCCCATATACTTCCTTGCTAGAAGGGGAGGGAGGAGCAGAGCATCAAGGTTTACAGAGCTTCCAGGTGAATTAAGATAAGATGGCCTGTCAAGGCCAGTCAGGGAGCCAAATTCAGATAAACACAATTGTTTTGGGGGGCAGGCAGAACTTTTACTGACTTCTACCTTGAGTTTGTGTTGGTCTACTCGATTTCAAAATGTCCAAATTAAATGGCCACACCAATGGATTGTGCCTGAGAGTAATACTGCTTGTTTCTATGATGTTAAACAACTTGGGATAAATAAATAGAGTACTTATTTCTTACTTACCGGTACTTATATTTATTTATTACAAGATTAAAAACCAAGAATTTCTTGAAAGGAGCGCTTAAAGAATTTCATGCCAATTTTTTAACTGAGATCTTCATATCCATCCAGAGGTTTATGAGATATTTTGCTTACAAGAGTTACTCCATTACCCAAATTGTAAGCAAAGATATATTGTACAGTTTGTAAGCACTTGATGTGTTGGAGGTGACTCAAGTATTCTCACCAAACTTTAGCTTGGTCCCCGTAAAACTGACAGATTTTTGTGGTTGGTAAGTTTCATTAGCTGTGGCAGCCATTTTGAACTAGGTTGACTCCAAAAGTTAGAGCTGAAGATGAACACCTAATGATGACTTCCTGAAAGATTCAATAAAAAGGGTGATAAAGATGTGAAAGAGTACATTCAAAACATGTTGCATTGTTTACTTCTTGTTCAGAGCTCAGTTTTACTTGCAGTATAGATTTTGGCTAAGCTAAAGCAGGACAGCCCAGACGTCAGTAAGCTAGCTGGGTCAGTCTGTAATGATTGTTACAAATCCCCGATGGCACATAACGTCACTGATGGCAGCGAGGATCAATAGGTGGAAGGCCAGAGTCCAGCAGCATATTATGAACTCTTTGTGTGTGGCTTCCAGTCTGTTCCCCAGTACAGAAAATCAATCCTCACCAAACTTTACTTCCACGCAGCTTCCATTGACCAGACAAGCAGAATTTTCTGTTTTGACGCTTCCCACCACAGATACAAAACTCTGCAACCAACCAAACAGTTTCCAGTTGGGATGAGTTGATTCTGACATGAAGATACTCGCTGCATTGTTGTGTTCATTGTCTCAACCACCAATCTGTGAGTGGGGTGATGCTGCTGCGGGATGCTCTGCCGTGACACCTCGCTGCAGGCTACAGCTGATTGTGTGCATGAATGGAGGAATGGGAAGGTTGCATCCATTGAGTCTGAGGTTAGGGCTGGAAAAGACACGGGAGGTTCAGCTGGAAATCAGGGGGAAGACAAGAAAAGCATTTATTTAAATTATTTTTATGAAATGTTTATATGGTTTTTAACCAAGGTTTTCATGTAGAAAATAAAGGCTGCATCGAAGTGTTTCTTTCTGCTGTTTGTTCTCTCCATCCTCCCTCTGCCGTGACTCAACCGGTGTGTTGCCGTTCAGACAGAGGCTAATGTTAGAGCACTTCAGTGTGTAGGCAACGGACAGTCCCACTGATGCAGCACAGACCAGTTCACACAGCCAGATCGCCTCCTCCTCCTCTTCCTCCTCCTCCTTCTGCCCTTCTTCTTCTACATTGTTAACGCTGCGCTCACTACTTTGACTCATCAGCAGCGTCAAAATCAGGACGTTTTACTTTTAGCAGACTTTCTATTCAGATTAGCTTGTTGAATATTATGCACATTTGGTGATGCAGATGTGTTCAAATCTGTCTCATTATTGTTTGTTTTCTTATTTTCATAGAAGCAGGGACTTGAAGGCAGCATTTGTAACGTGTTTTTAAGCAGTTCTCAGAGCAGGTTATAGAACAGGTGAACTGTTTTAAGGCAGAGTAAATTTCATTTGTGCTTAGAGACCCATCATGTTGGCTCTGCTGAACATTGTCATAGTCTTTGTTTAAGGAATGCACATCACCTGCTGCTTTAAACTGGGATTTATGAGACGAAATGATGAAATCATAGCTGCTGTGGTCAAACTTGATCAATGGAGTTTGTGTTGAGTATAACTTTTAGCTGCTACCTCACCAAAGTTTAGCACAAAATATGTAAAATTGACTGAGGCTAATTAGCTGTGGAAGCCATCTTGAATGTAGTTGCCTTGACAAGTTTATCATTTGTGGATGTACACCCTGGAAATCGCAAGTTTCAATAAACCTGTCGACTGGTCCATGCAACATTTTGCTAACACAGCAGGGAATTGCACACACATACACACACATACACGCTCACACACACTGAAAGCAAAATCATTACTGCACAAAACATTAGAAGCAACCCTGTTAGCAAAATATTGAATCAAACACTTGCAGATTTCAGTGGATCTCACAAAGTAATCATTGGCTGTGTGTCTAAAACTCATTAAACACAATTCAAGATGGCTACCACAGCTCAACTGTACAGATACTAAATCTGTTGAGGTAGAAGCAGAGAGTGACCCACAACATGTTCATTGTGCACTTATACACTTCGCAAGCGCTTACATTTTTCCACGAGACTGTGAATGAACAATTATTATCTTACCTGTTGCAGATAGATTTTGAATGACCTCACTTTTGAGAAAGAGAGTTTAATTCTGACCAGACTGATGAGCTAACAACTAGTCTGTACATAGCTGAGACCAAAGTGGAGCGACACCTTGAAAAAAAATTAAATTCCCAAAATTGTCATATCAATTCATGCGTAACGCTGTCTTGTAATTTTTTTACACTGCCAACATTCACATGGTTATATGCAGGTGACCCCCGGTTTCCGGCGTTCCCAGTAACCGGCGTTTCTCGTATCCGGCCCCAGTGGCGCAAAAAGCCGGTATGCAGTGTATGCAACGCATAGGGGCGCT
>JARVGS010000400.1:29171491-29183985 GCA_031762315.1 Hypsolebias antenori | reverse complement strand
CCGGTAACCGGTTTTTTCGGTATCCGGCCGGGCCGGTGTAACGGAACTACGTCGGAAACCGGGGGTTACCTGTATTGAGAAAAAAAATCATTACATGTATTTAAAACTGCTGGATCAAAACAAACCTCTCCAGTACTCACAAAACTTTAACATTGTCTCTGAGCACCGACCATGCTGATTTCTCAGTCCTTGGATGATATTTTTACAGTTAATGCAAACTATGCGTGGGTTGAATGTTTGCAGCACTTTCAGAGTCGTGCAATAATAATAATAACGTTCAAGTGAACCTTCCTGATAAAGCTCCAGCAGCCTCAGGCCAAACCTACAACTCTGCTGCAGATTTTTCTAGTTGTTCTTGTTGGTTTTTAATTCAGATCAGAGATGATCCCACAAGTGATGCCAGTCTCCCAGTGTAATGAGCAGGGAGTCACCCAGTGGAAGCAAACATGTGGTTTTACAAAGATGTAATTGGAAGTGAAACGAGAGCTCCAGCCAACTTGCTGCAGCACTGCCAGAGGAGAAACACCTACCTTCACTTCATACGTGCCCCATTCTGTGGGTGCGATTCGTCAACTGAGACAAATTGGGCAACGTTGCGGACCATGATGAGAATGGAAAACACACAACACAGAGATCATTTAAACTGTAGTCAGCTCCTTATTAGCCATGATATCAATCATAAAGCTCAGAGTGTGGAGAACAGGCGCAAGCCTCCCCCAGGCTAGGCTACTGGGCTACAATGCCAAATAAGAATGCTTTTTAAACTGTTTATCAGGCTTCTAAAACAAAATTTCCTCAAAAGCAACATTGTTCAACAACATTAGTTAATGTTAAACCTCTATAGTTTTGCACAACACATTAGTTGAGCTTGTTGCTGTTCTCTAAACTTGACAAAGTTTGTGTTATTGCATAAAGTGTGCCGAGCATAAACTGGTTTTAGATGAATGACTCCGTACAGCATGTTTTATGACTAATGTCCCATCTGACAGAACATTGCTTTAAAAAAATGGTCAAAATATCCATTTAGAATGATAATTAGGTCAAATTACCCAGCAGTTCATCACATATAACCTCCTGAGACCCTACCTCCTAATGCTGAGGACATTGGTTTTAGACCGGTTGTCCTTATTCAGGGGGACTAGATGTTAGATTTTGATTTAATTTTAAATGACAATATTTGTTTTTAAACTAATAATTGTTCAAGACTATTTTATTTTTTGTCTAGAAACACTAAAGTTCATGCTCAATAATCCAGGTAAAAATCATCTGGACGGTTTGTTTTTTGCTGAGACGTTTCGTTCTTCATCCAAAGGACTTTTTCAGACTGAGGAGCCACAACAAACTGATTCCCACAAACAGCACAATCCCACAGTGGGTGGGGGTGGGGGGACTGTTTGCTGGTGATAAGATGGCCTCCGGGGTCTGCCCTCTCTCCCGTCAACTCCTCTGAAGCAGCTATGCCTTTTTGTTTAGAAAGTTCTACTAATTCTAAATAGCTAGAGGAAATAAAAATATTGTTTTTTAGGGATGGCCACTGCCCCTAAGACCTTAGTGGGGCCCCTGCGCCACTTGGATTTGCACATTTTTCATTATTTAGAAACATGAAATAAAAATTTTAAAGAAACCTCCACAGTGACATTATGAAGACTAACTGCTGCACGGATAATCTGAACCATTTGGTCACTTTGATACAATGACATTAGCAGTAATTACAGCTAATGTCTGACATGACTGAGGACTAATATAAGAATGAATTATGCAATATGAGGATTAGTGGGAACTCTTCTTCTTAAAACTAGAGGGGTGTTGGACTCAATGTGTTCCTGTTTTTAGTTTTCTACATTCGCCCAATAATCTAGCTGTTTTTGCTACTTTTTTGCCAACTTATTTTAATTTGTAAAAAAAAATATATATATATACTGTATATATATATATATATATATATAAATCTGTATGCCTCTTTTATGATTGTCTATTGTTGTCGCTGTTGTCCGTTGTTGTCATCATTCTTTGTTTAAATCTGGTCTGTCTTGTAAATGAGTCCTCGGGGCACAGTGGGATTAATCTGTATAAATGAAGGTTGAATGAATTGAGGTCTTGGTAAAGTTATGCTATGTATCAACTAAAAAAAAACATGTTTTAAGTTATAAATTCAAAGCTAGCCCGCGCTCGGTACGGATCACGCAACACGTGACGCAACGATGTAACTGCGACGTAATGACGTCACTACGAATACTCGACGTGAAATTTAAAAACTCGATAGATGTCCTAGGAATCCATGTGTAGATTACTCGAGTAGTCTGTTAAAGCCCTACCTGCGACTTATATATGTTTTTTTTCCATATTCATAATGCAATTTTTGACTGATGCTTTAAATTTCTAAGAACTGCAACAGCGAGTTGTCTCATGCACATTCGCTTCACTCGGCTGGTGCAGGTGGAGGAACGCTGGAGAGCTAGTGGCTCCAGCTGCAATGGATGGATGGATGGCGCCGCGCCGCCCAGGTGAATTGAAGCTGTTCATTAAGTGCATTTATTAAGGAAAAGTTAAACTGAGGCGCACCTTTGCTACAATGTCACGCAAACAAATAATTGTTTGTAAGTGTTGATCTTGTTGATTTTCGAAGAACTGCAGCAGCGAGTCCTCCCGTGCACGCTCGCTTCACTCAGCTGGTGCAGGCAGAGGAACATTGGGGAGCTCCGGCCATGATGGATGGATGGTGCCGCACCAGCACCCAGGCTAAATGAAGCTGTTTTGACCATTAAATACATGCATAATACATGCAACAGGTCAGCAGTGATGCATAATAAATGACTTGTACGCCAAAGTGACTTATACACTGAAAAATACGGTACATTTCTCCATCCAGCAAATAACAAAACAAAACAATGGCTGCCTCAGAGAAATTTACAAAGTGAACAGAAATCTATTTCTGCAGCTCGAGGTTTTCATTTTCAAGGATGAAAAATTTCAATGACTGGATTTTGTTTTGTTTTATGTGACTTGTGCCGTCTGAGCTTGCCAAATATCATTCATGGGAGTACGATGACAGAAGGAAAAGGACCATAGTTGATTGATTTGCATCATCCGAAAAGGTCAAACACCGGAGCAGCTTCGTTGTGATCTGACACATGGAGGATGTCAGTCATGTGATCACGGTTCTTTGTCCTTCCACTGCAGTCAGCTGCAGTTTGGGTCGGAACATGCAGTCCTCTGTAGAGGACTTGTAGCGCAACGTACACTTGGTCCCTGAGGTCACCCTAAAACACGTCTTTGTCAAACTTGACCTTTTATCTGACATGCGTTCTCATGCTTTGTAAGAATCTGGATTTATTTATTTATGCCTCCAGTTTTGTGCAGACTTGTCCCTGTTTTTTGTCTTTCTACGGGGGCGATTCCTGCACGTCAAGGGGGTGGAAGCATTGATGTGATGTAGAAACCATGAAATACTTCAAACATCTTACTCATCTTCTTCTGAAGAATTCAAGTTTCATGCACCTGTACCCACTCAGTCCTGTTCAGGGTCATAAGGGAGTTGGTGCCAGTCTCTTGGACCCAGTGGCTTTTCTAGCAGATGAAGATGATGAAGATAAACTAACAGTGGAATTCTCCTGCTATCATCTTATGTTTCAAAAGTTAGTAAGAATAATCATGTTTGAGCAAGTAGACCAGGGCTATTCAACTGGTGGCCTGGGGGCCAAACCAGGCTCACGGATTAACTCAGTTCGCCCCACCAATGGGTTTGTTTAAAATAAAACTTTATTTTAAACCGTAAAACAATCTTACTTAATGGCAATAACTGCTGGATGTCTGGCCCCTGAGCTCATGGCTTTCAGTAACTGTGCCCCCTGACCAATTGAGTTGAACAGACCTTCACTGTTTAAAGAGTTGTGCATTTAAAGGAATAGTTTGAGTTTTTTTTATTTATTTTTTTTTTAAAGTTGGGGTTGAGTGGAGAAGTTCTAAGCTGAGTATCTTACCTGCAGCAGACAGCAGTTAGAGTGATCTAACATAAAGTGAAGACTATTTTTGGCAAGTTCAGACTACACAAGTAATACAACAGAGAACAACATCCAATCATTTAGTTCATTCTTCCTTGAAAACAAAAGCTTTGAGCTGTAAAAATAGATTTCTGTTCACGTTGTAACTTTGTCTGAGGTGGCCGTTGTTTTGTGTTTTGAACAGATTTTTTTTGCCTTTTGAAGAGAGACATTTGTTTTAATCAAAAACTTTGAATTTATAACTTAAAAACAGGGTTTTGCATGTTCATACAAAGACCTGACCTCATGAGTGTCATTAAACTTATCATGTTCAAATAAAATAAAATTCTTAAGTCCTTGTAAGACCAAGTGGCTCATATTTAAATGAACAAAACCCATTTCCAGCAGGCTGCAGGTGGGCACAGATAGGGCTTGTTATAAATCATTTATAGTGCTGCAGACATTTGCATGCTTCTGTTTCAGGGTATTTGGCCATTAGAAGATGTGTCCAGTGCACTGAGTTCCATATTAGTTCTGGTTGATTAACCAAACAGTTGCATTAACAGGAAGGAGAAGTGAAGGGCAGCCACGGGGAGCCGACATCCCATGTGGTAAACATTGATTTAGCTAGCTACTACTGTACTCACATGATTAATATCATCCCAACCCACCCAGCCTAAACTTATATCTAATACTTAACTCCTCCACTGATAATTAACAGAAGAATTACCGTTAACCTGCAACACAGTTTGAATCCCAGCTATAAGGTTTGTCTGACTCAAATGCTTTTTTTTTTTTTTTTCTGTGTCACTAGTCTGTTCCCAGTTCTCCAGAGGAGTTTACGCCATCTTCGGCTTCTATGACCGGAAGTCCATGAACACGCTGACCTCCTTCTGCGGGGCTCTGCACACATCCTTCATCACGCCCAGCTTCCCCATCGATGCCGATGTGCAGTTCGTCCTCCAGATGAGGCCCAGTTTGAAGGGAGTTGTTCTCAGCCTGCTGGATCATTTCAAGTGGGAGAGGTTCGTCTATCTTTACGACACCGACAGAGGTGAGAGAGCCCTGCTGGGAGGGGTACGCCGTAAAAAAGTGCACAATATTTTGAATGAAAAATGTCACGAATGAGAATCACAACTACAGCACACGTCAACACTTCAACTTTGTTGTAATACTGACACACTCATCTTCACTTCAGAAACACCATCATGGCGTATCATGTTTGGATGCACTCAGAGGCCTCGGTTGTCTTCCCAAGTCAAAATGAAAATGTTGAAATGAACGAGAAAGTATTCTTTAGTAGGTGTTTCAGTCAAAAACACTGACTGTAGATACACCACACCAAATGTCCACTTCTTTTCTCGTTGTTGGTAAATGAAGCAGGATCCAGTTTATGGAAGCTGCCATGTTGTATTTTTGGAACCAGAATCTGAACAGCAGCAACGTGAGGCTTCAAGTCTCATGTGTTTCACTGCATGTAGTCATGGGTGTTTGTTTACACTGAGCAGGGTGGGATTTAAATCTGTTCTGGAGCCAGACTATGGAGATGTTGGTCCTGTAGCTTGCACCTTCAACTTCCCGGATCCCATATGATGTGTACTTATTACTTATGATGTGTAGTATTCCTTATAATGTGTAGTATTACTTATGATGTGTAGTATTCCTTATAATGTGTAGTATTACTTATGATGTGTAGTATTCCTTATGGTGCATATTTATTACTTATGATGTGTAGTATTCCATATGTTGCGTAGTATTACTTATGATGTGTATTTATTACTTATGATGTGTAGTATTCCTTATAATGTGTAGTATTCCATATGATGTGTATTTATTATTTTTGATGTGTAGTATTCCATATGATGCATAGTATTACTTATGATATGTAGTATTCCTTATGGTGCATATTTATTACTTATGATATGTAGTATTCCTTATAATGTGTAGTATTCCATATGATGCGTAGTATTACTTATGATGTGTAGTTTTCATTATGATGCATAGTATTCATTATTATGTGTAGTATTCCTTATAATGTGTAAGGAATACTACACATCACATGGGATACAACGTATGTAGTGTAATATCCCATATATGGAGTAGTATATCATGATGTGTAGTATCCCCTATGATGTGTAGTATTCCTTATGTTGTGTATTATCCCATATAATGTGTACTATCTCGTATGTAGTGTAGTATCCCATATGCGAAGTAGTATATCATGATTGATGTGCAGTATTACTTAGGATGTGTAGTATTCTTTATGATGTGTAGTATTCCTTAGGATGCATAGAATTCCTTATGACGTAGTATTCTTTATTGTTTTAGTATCCCATATGTAGTGTAGTGTCCCATATGCAGAGTATGATGTTTAGTATTCCTTATGAAGTCTAGTATCCTGTATGATATGTATTATCCTGTATGTAGTGTATCCCACATGTGAGTAGTATATATTATGATGTAAATGGAATGGACTGTACTTATATAGCTCCTTTTTATCTTATCAAGACTCTCAAAGCTCTTTACAACACAATCTGTGCCTCACTGACCCATTCATACAGCACTCTACTAGTTCTCTACAAAGCTAATTGAACAAATCATTCTAAACGACTAATCAGAGCTTTATCACATTCATACATCGATGGGACACACATCGGAGTCAATGAGGGGTTCAGTGTCTTGCCCAGGGACACTTCAGCAGGTGACTGCTGGTGGATTTGAATCCACAACTCTTGTGTTGGAGGACGACTGCTCTAACCACTCAGCCACAGCTGCCCATGTGTAGTATTATGTAATATGTGTGGCATCCCATATGATATGTAGTATCCCATATGTAGAGTAGTATATCTTATGATGTGTAGTGTCCCATATGTGGAGTAATTTATCTTATGATGTGTAGTGTCCCATATATGGAGTAGAATATTTTATAATATGCAGCATTTCATAATTTGCATAGCATGCCGAGTGATGTGTGGCATCCTGTATGACATGTAGTATTCAGTAATATGTGTAGTATCTCATATGATGAGTAGGATCTCTATACAGTATATGGTCAGAAATATTAAGAAAAGTTAAACTTGAGAAAGTAGGAGGCAGTATTTGTGATGTAGCAGGAGCTTCTGCTCTCCACCGCCTGCACTGGAAAGCACAGACAAGATGTGCAGCAGCAGAAACATCCGACTGCAGAAAGAATACACATCAGCCTCACGCAGATGGTTCTTTATTCACTGTATACGATCAAGCTTTAGGATGCAAAATCCTCATTTCACGTTGTCAGATAGATTTTAATTGATGTCGGTAATGATCCTAAATTGCTTCGCTGTGTGGGTGAATCCTGCACAGAGAGGTACTCAGTAGTTCTTTCCTTCTGCCTAATGAGTCATTCTCAGGTGCTGTTTGACTGCAGCCGTCACACTCTGTAATCTTGTGCACTGACTGATAATCATTAAGCTCTAATTGGATTATATAGAAAGGAGCATGCAACTTTTCCATGTGTTTCTTGGCCTCTGGCTCCCCACATGTGGGCCAGTTCTACAAAGTATATGGAGATGGGGACTCTGGGTCATCATCAGTAGGTGTTAAGAACCAGCAGAATAGTTTGTTATGAAACAGACCCCAAGCTACTCGTCCACCAGCTGGAGCAGCAACGATAAAGTTTGCACACTCCCTGAAGACAGAAATGTCAGAGCAATGGAGGTATTTCAGTCATGTATTTGGTTGGGTCTTTAGAAAACATTGTATAGAAAATAGATAGAGTACAAATGTTCTTGTTTTTCTGAAGTTCAAATGTAATCAAATTTACCAGAGTGCACCTTGAATACTTACCACATACTTTAAACAGATGTTCTTAACAGCTCTAAACAAATTTTTGGGTCAAGTTGGATTATTTTTCTTGGCTACATAGAAATTATTTTATTTAGTTAATTTACTTGCATTTACATGATTTTGAAGCATAATGCCATAATTTTTTAAAACATTTGAGGTTAATCATTTCAAAAAGGTATTTAAAAATGCTAATTGTCCGAAAGCCGACTCCGTTTTTATATATGCCCGATAGACATAGGCTGATGTATTAAAGTACTTCCATATGTCTGTAAACTTTCTCTTTTCACACTTTTCATCACCACTGCTTCAAGGTCAAGGTCACAAATTAAGGTCAAATGTTTTAAGGTCATTGCTCCATGTTAGATTTTTGGCCGATATCCGATATGTTAAAACTTATTTGGCCGACAACCGATACCGATATTTTACATATACTTTCCTTTGTCAGAACATAGCCCCCTTATTTAGGCTTATTTGCTACAAAAATTGTGTAACAGCTGTAAGAGCTGGTGACATATATTCAGTAAAAGCCATATGATATGCATAGCACTTTAACTTATATTAAATGAAAAGTGTTAAATGTTATTTATTAGCATTAGTCACCTGCGATGCTGTCTCACTTGTGGAGGCTTGTTCCAGGTTTCTAGCTGCAGTGTGGATCCTCTGCACTCCTGTGCATGAAGGACAGACTTTTTAAGTTCAAAGTTTTTGTCTAGCCATTGTTCTGTAAGACTAATCATGCTAACGGGGCTAACACGACGTCCAAATGTCTGTGGTAAAACTCACCCAAATGCTATCGGCTATTAGCTTCTCAATGATTTCAGAAATGACAGCTTGTAACTCGGGTAAGGCTACGCCAGAAAAATATCTCAGACTGGGGACGATTTAGCGAGGCTCATCATAGTCCAAACATCTTCAGAATCCAACATCCTCAATGAAAAAAAAACTTCCACACCGCAACATTTTGAATTTTCCTCTCCACTATGAGATCAGGTAGGCGTGCGTGATGTCATCACGTTGTGCTGCCCCTGCAGGTGTCCTTGTCATACAAAAACAGCGCCTTTTATATCGGTGAGTTATTTTGATGGAATGGCCAATGTTCGATATTTAACTTTAAGCTAATATCGGCCGATACCGATAGAACGCCGATAATATTGTGCATATCCTTATTTATGATAACTTGTCATAGGGTGTATAATGTGTTGTTTGTGGCACTCCTGGTACTCAAGAGGATTAGAGCCACAATGGACTCCCCCCACCCCCACCCCCAGAATTATAACTTTAATCTCAGATTTTTGTCTTTTTAAATATGAGTTCTGAGGAATAGTCAGAATCCAGAAAAAATTAAATAAAATTTCCACCGTGGCTCTAATTCTCTTCCACAGTGTTTATGTTTTGTGTTTTCTTCCTCACATTTTTGTGCTTTCAAACAATTTCAGTATAATTTGTGCCATTTTAAACTTTCACTCATCGAAACATTTAGCTTGATTTGGATTAATGTGTTATCATTTTTTACTATTTGTAACTTTTACTCCTTTTCAATTATTTCACTTTGTTTACTAAAAAAAAATCTATGTAGTAATTCACCGAGATCTCATCACTTCCTGCAACAACATTATTCCCTGAAATTGGTTTCAGCTTCTTCAACACAGTTCATCTGAAGTCATTCATTATTAATATTTACTTTGTATTGAACCAGACTAATCTTGTTGAGATTACAGATCTCATTTTCAAAGGAGGCCTGGACCTGAAGGCAACCTGACGTGCATGTTGTTAGACTGTGGGAGGAGACTGGAGCACCTGGAGTAAACCTGCAAGGAGAACATGCAAACTACACCCAGAAAGACCCCATGCAGGTCCAAACTGGGGCTTGAACCCAGGACCTTCTTGCAATGAGGCAACAGTACTAACCACTAATCCACCATGCTGCCCACATAATAATAAGACCCCGTTTAGACAGAAAATCCAAATTTCTCTCCTTTTGGAGCACAAAACTTTGATTCAGTTATGAAAATTAAACTGCCGACCATCTTAGAGTTGTAGATGTCTTTCCAACTTTCTGAGAGTTTCATTAATAGTTCTATAGTGGTTTATGGGATATTTTGCTAACAGACTGGAAAAACACACACAATCGCCAGTTGCCATAACTAACATTCATGCCTGCACCTGCCAGATGATGTTCTTACTGAAGTGTCTGATACTGAATTACAGATGTTTTTGAAATCACACATTCAAATCAATCAAAAGGTGGCGATAGCCGGGTCTTTGGTCTCTTTAGGACACACTGGACAGTTTAGTAGAGAGATTTAAAGTTGTTTTCTTCCTTTTAAACTATTCAGATAACAAATGCTGTATTTAATTTCACGTTCCTAAAATCTGCAGTAGATTTCAGACAGCAAACACCAGGCTGTACTGTCTGAAGGAGCTTGTTGAACAGCAGCGAGGTAAACGTTCAGAGTCTTGTTTGACCTCATCAAGGAGGTTGCTATAGCTCCCACATGAAGGCGAACCTTGACATTATCGATTTGCTGAACGTGTCTCTGCGGCCGATCTCAGGGAGGCTGATAATTTGTTGTCTGCTTTGATTGAGACAAAACGTTTCACAAAGTTTATAGACTGTCTTTGGTCACATCACCTCTCTCTTCCTCACTTTGTCAACCTCCTCAGTGTTGAAGGCAATATCAGCCATCCCACCTCACAGTGTCTGACAGTGTGTTTGTCTGTTGTGTTAGCAAAATAGCTCATGAATCTAAGCATAAGGAATGTCACTATTGAAAACTAGGTTGACACGTCAAAATCCAAGATGGCCACCGCCATATACAGGTAAACCAGCCACTCTGATCATTTGAGGAACCTATGCCATCTATTTTTTTAAATTGCTTAAAAGTATTGTTTCATCAAATGACTGGGGAGGCTGAAGAGTAATTTATGGGGGCCAAGGCCACCATTGACCACCCCCTGTCTCCACCACTCCCTCCACTCAACAGGATCTGTGACTCTGCACCACCTCAGACAAGACAAAAAAAAAAAAAAAAAAAAAAAAACCAACCCATTTTTCTCCAAAATGTAACTCCTCTCCACTTGAATATCTTGCACACAAACCATTAAGGTTTACATCAGTTCCAGTCCAGAAAAAAACACTCACCTCGAAAGCTAGAAAAACATTCAGTATTCAAATCCCTCAGTGACAGGGGACTTTGGCGCACTGCTTGTTTAAATTTGGATGAATTGTTTCATTCAGCACAGTTAGCGTTAGTTCAGAGGCTGGTTGGTACCACCCCCCCACCCCCCCACCCTCATCCATTCTGGCTCACCTAACAGAGTCCCATCAATGGTTGGGAGCAGCGTAGCCGTCACTCTTCCAAATGTCACTTTAATCTTCATTACAGGAAGAGAGCTGTGTTTAGGGCCCTGAGAGGGACAAGCAGTGAGACTTTGAGAAATGCTTATGTGACTCTTCATAGTTGGCTGCACAGAATGATGGTAATGTGCTGCAGAGGCATTTAACAATGACGTGTGTCATGTCTGTTGCTTTACGACACACACACACTTTTGTCAGGAGAGATTTTAAAGTCAAATTGGAATCAGGACAAATATGATCATTAAAATGCAACTGAGTAAGCCGTCTAGATTGTGAGAAAGTGGACCGTGGTCACCCTTTCATCACACACCATGAAAGAAATGTTTCTAATTCAAGCCCAAAGGCAGAACTACTCATCAAATGAGTATCAGTGTGATGAGATTTGGACTATAATGGATAATAACAAATAAAAAGCCCAGAGATACATCCTAATGTGGCCACGCGTGAACCTCACATTAGATTTTTTAAATTTGAAACGTGTCGACATCAAATAGTTCCAGCAGCTTCACTTTGATGTTGGCGATGGCCTCCTCTCACAGTCTAACGACTGAAACAGTTTCATCTGACACGTTTAAATTAATGATCAGGCTTTGAGTCGAGCCTTTTTCCTCCAGCTGCCTTTTCGCTGAATCCCCTTGCTGCTTTACGCGAAAATGTCTGAGTCGAGCATCGGATCAGTGGAGACACAGACATGACATAAAAGGGAGAATACTAAAGAAGCCACAAAGTCTGTGGCAAAGTACGGCAAAGAAAAAAGCTTGGCCAATAAATGTCCTCTATCCATCAATCCATCCATCCATCCATCATCTTTAGCTGCTTCTTCCTTTTTGGGTCGCGGGGGTCACTGGTGCCCATGTCCAGCTATTACAGGGACACCCTGGATTGGTTGCAAATCCATCACAGTAAATGTTCTCAGTATATCAGATAATTGTCTTGTGCAAAAAATAACCTCTGTAACTGGAAAAATATTTGGATGGTGCCAGCTGGTCATCGACAGAAAGTCTTTGCCACTTTGATGGTAATAAGATGGTTTTTGGAGTCCACCATATCCCCCATCAACTCCTCTGAGGCAACCATGGCCAAAGGGGTTCAAAACATCAAAGTTCATGCTCAATTATCCAGGTACCAAATCCAATAATTCTCAATGGGGTCATCTGGACAGTTTTTTTAATAGAAACGTTTCACCCTCCATCCGGAGGGCCTCATCACTCAGAGGAGCAAACTGTTTCCCCACCGAGCAGTAAACACCTTAAGTGGACCAACCAGTTTGCTGGCGCCAAGCTGGTTTCTGGGGGCAGTCCTGTCCCTCATCGAGTCCTCCCAGGCTCCAG
>JARVGS010000400.1:28901258-28917277 GCA_031762315.1 Hypsolebias antenori | reverse complement strand
TGTCTCGTTTTGGTATTTTGACAGTTAATTTATTATAAATTGATGAGTATGAAAGGGGCAGGACATTATAAGATAATCTTCTACCTGCTCCTTTTCGAACAGAAAACATAAAATTTGAATGTCACTTGGGCATAATTATTTGTATTAACTTTTTTATCTTTTTATTTTTTTAGTTTTTGTTATCCTATTTTAATTCATTTACTTTCTTGATTGTCTTTTCTGTCTGTTCGGAATTTAAAAAAATAAAAATAAAATAAAAAAAGGTAAGCACATGTACATTTCAGAATGCATGTTTCATAACCACACCAAATGTACGTGAAAAGCAGATTCATTTATAGAAATGATAGTTTCACTCATTTGTTGCTGTGGTGCATGACTGCACACAACTTCTGGCCAAAGTGAAGTTTCATCCATCTCCTGGGACTCAGTACCTTACACAGAAATACAACACAAAGGTGGAAAACAATTAAAATGCAGTTCTTGTTTCAGGGTTTTAAAACAAAATTTAACCAATGGGTTAAAAGGAGTTACCAAATTGTAACTTTTCACCTCTAACTTTACTAACAAAAGCAGTCATAGTGGAAAATAAATAACAGTGACATTTACTGCAGTACGTTAAATATTATGACTGAGCAATAATTACAAATAATTTATTTTGTTACCACTAATTGAAGTATGAAAGGCAGTCATAGGCTAAGTAAATAATGTAATAATGTGAGAAATATCAGCGATCTTTACTGTAGCACAAGCTACGTCAGGTAAGCTGAAGTAGCTTGTACTACATCATTGATATTTACTCTATAAAAGCTAAGTCTGGTCCTCTGGACAATGATCTTTAACGTAGCAAAGATTAGTTTAGCTGATGTAGCTTGTAGCAATCTATGAGGGACATCTACATGTATATTATTGTAATTACTTACTCTGCCAGTCACCAGAACTTAATTAGCATGAAGAGTTCGGATGTCCTTCACAAATCCGTTATTGACTGTAAGCATCCATGGATTTAAAGCTGCAAAGCTCCTCCGTTGTAGGCACTCCTCATATTCACTAAATAATTAACAATATCAGAGTAACTTCTCGGTGATAACTTGTCCGCTTCGTCTGACATAATTTCTTTCTCCACCTCATAGGGGTCAACTCCAACCGCATCTCTTTTATGCCTATATCTTGCTCTTGGTCAAGAGTATCAATATTCTGTGTATTTGCCATCTTCCTCGAATGTGCCTCCACATATGGTGGAAAACCTGGTATTGCGCAATACCGGTCACGTGTGGGAACTATGTATAGACATCTTTTTTTTTTTTTAACCCCGCCTATAAAAAGAATCGGAATTGGGAATCTATAGGAATCAGAATTGAAACGAAGAATCTGAACCGGAATCGATCAAGTTCAAATGATGTCCAGCCCTAATTATAATGCTTAGGTATCACTGTTTGTGGAATGATGGTGCCAGTAACAGCTGGCTAGATGCTCATCATGCCCCTTCTCCTCCACTGTAAGGAACCCTGAGGATGTTTTATGTGAGACTGTTCTTTAAAGTAGCTGTCTGGGTTTGGTTCTGTAAACACTAAGACAAGACTAGGATCAGAACCAAGGCAGAGCAAGCATTGGGAATTTTGTGTTCTTGTAATGCAGTGACTTTCTGTATTCTGACTGTTCCTCCAAAGCTTTATGTTATTAGATTTGTTGAAATCTGCACATGATCATTTGAGAATCAGTTTTTTCTGACATCTTTATTTTTTTATTTGAACCTCCCTGTATACCAAATTACCGTATTTTTTGGCATATAAGTCAAAGGTTTTTTTGCCTAATTTGCATGTCCTGCGACTTATACAGTGAAGCAATGTATTTATGGATTTTTTTCCCATATTTTTAGACAAATCTTTGGCTGAGATATGACCGTTTCCATTCATGCTGACTGAAAAAAATGAAACAGTACCACGTTCGGCCGCTAGGGGCGCTAAAGGGCCCTCTAGGCTTTTGACAACTACCGGTGTACTTGCATGTGTACAGATATTTTAGAGCAAAAAAAGTCCTGCTGGATGGACAGCGTGTGCGCGCACATCATGCTGCAATTTAAAGATAAAATTAAAAAGTGTTTAACTCCATTCCAGCCTTCATCCTGGGAGGCTTGACAAAAGTGCCTCTGGACATTTCTGTGAACCGGAGCTTCAAAGCAGCTCTGCGCCGCCTTTGGGAGGAGTGGATGGTGGACGAAGAGCATAGCTTCACGGCTATAGGATGGATGCACCATGCAACATTCTAGCAGGTCCTCGGATGAATGGAAGGATAAAGCGTGGCCCTCAGTCACTAAAGAATCCATCCAGTCAGGGTTCAGGAAGGCTGGGATGTTTGCTGGACATGGAGGAGGAAGAGGAGGCAGCTGCTCTGAGCTGTATCAACTTCCGGTACCTCAGGAGTTGACAGAACGCGTCACCAGCGACACAGAGGATGAAGAATTCAACGGGTTTGAATAAAAAACATAAAATAAATGTTTCTGTCATCATTATGGGCGGGTGAGCGTGTAGTAATTTTAAAGCTGCTTTATTTCGTCGGCTTCATTTTACCATGTTTTAACTGTCAAAGGGCATTTATTAAGGAAAAGTTCAGCTGAGACACACCTTTACTATAATGTCAGCAAACAAGTATATTTTTTAGGTGTTTATCTTGTTAAATTTTAAAGAAATGCAGCGTTTCCACTCGTTGCGTGTGCACGTTTTGCAGCAGAGACAACGAAACTACCGGTTTTTTCTTTTTAATTCAGCTGATTTGACCATTACGTGCATTTATTAAGGAAAAGTTCAGCTGAGACTAAGCTTTACTATAATGTCAGTAAACAAATATATTTTTTAGGTGTTTGTTAAATTTTAATGAATTGCAGCTTTTCCGCTCGTTGCATGTGCACGCTTCACAGAACTGAGGCAGCAACACTATCGTTTGTTTATTTAATTCAGCTGATTTGACCATTATGTGCATTTATTAAGGAAAAGTTCAGCTCAGACGCACCTTTGCTATAATTTTCAGCAAACAAATAATTGTTTTTAAGTGTTAATCTTGTTGAAGTCCTTCCGTGCACGCTCCTGTGGCCATTTGGCAGCCAATCCATTTTTGTCAAAACACCGGCCAAGATTTCCGTGTTGTCAGCGGTGACACGTAACATATGCGACGCGTCAGCGGTGACGCCTAATACATGCGACTTATCCGGCGGTGCAACATATTTATGGATTTTTCCACTTTATTGGACATAATTGAACTGATGCGTCTTATAGGGCGGTGCGACGTGTATAGCGGAAAATACGGTACTGTTGTTAGTGAGAGGTTTTCTCCACCGCTGGAGATATATTCACTGCAACTAGATCTGTGCTTTAGAAAATGTGGACAAGTTGGTCTTTTTGGCCAAAAACTTAAAACTTGATAAGTTAGATTGTAAACAGTCAGTTGCTGCTTATTGTTCTGGTTCTGACTGTTAATGTATTTATTAAGATTTTTATTATTGTTAGTATAGTTTATTTATTGTAAAGAGTGCCGTTTATTCAAAATGTCATCCAAATGGGTTGCTTTTATTTATTTTTATACAAACGTATTGTTTACTTGGCATATTTTCAAAATAAACATTTTGTAAGTCTTCATTTTGTCCTTTTTTTGTACTGAAAATTAACCGAACCGAGCCCTCCTTGAAACTGAACTGAACCGAAATGTGATTTTAGCGTACCGTTACACCCCTAGTGGTTATACAATTCCAATTTTTTTATGCGGCATAAGTTACTTAATAAATCACGTTAAGTTTACCCAATCCATGCAACAATTTGGTAAAAAAAAAAAAAAATGTAGTGTAAAAACCCACAGCTGTTGTGTTTGCTGTACTATGAATCTTTTGTTATTTAACTTGTTTAGCAGAAAGTTGTTCATAAATGGGCCTCGTTCTATAGCAGTTAGCTCGATTCACCCATGAGATCTTCCCCCTTATTCTCCAAACAGAGATCCGTAAGATCACTGCTGTCTACTGCAGGTGAGATACTGACTAATCATTAAAACTCATTACAAACACAAAAATTAGCTTTTCATTTAAATCTCTTTTAAAATAGCTATTGTTGGTAGCAATGCTGCTGACAGCGTGGTAGGTACTACCTGGTACTCACAGGGTATGTAGTTGGTTGTATTTGGCACTAACAATTACCCTATTTTTCAGACTATAAGACACACTTAAAATCCTATGATTTTCTCAAAAATCCACAGTGAGCCTTATGCATTAATTCTGGTTGTGCTTACTGACCTCAAACTGATTTCATGTGGTACACGGCGCTCAAAACAACACAGGAAGTGTTCCTGCTGTGGGTTTGTTTCGCTTAATGCACCTTATAATCTGATACACCTTATAGTCCAAAAAATACGGTACATGTGGGGTTGTTTTAAGCAAAGTGAGGTGCCATTTCAAATGTAACCAAAAATATTTTTCTCTGATTTTAGATTCATACAAACAAGATTCTCAATTTGTTCATTCCACTGAGTTTATTTTTTAGATTTTGAAGGCAGAATTATGCCATTTTCGGCTTGCCTCAAAGCTTATGGGTGCTTGACTTCTTTTTAGGACGTCAGTCTGTTAATGTTTGTTTTCAGGCACTTCTTTTAATGAAGCTAAATTATGTAACAGCCAGAGAGGCAGCAGTCATTCTTTCTGCCTCTTGAGTGCACAGTGGCATTTTTGTGCCATCATCTCAGCGGGGTTCTGATCGCTTCTGTTTTTGTCCACAGATTCAAAATAAAATAAAACAAAGCCTTGCTGTTTTTCATGCTCTGGTGGAGAATGTAATAATTTCTTATTATTGAAGCTACAAGCCCTCATGTCACACACGAGCCAAGCTGCATGTGTGCTCTGCAGGTTTGGGATAGACGACTTATTGTTGTCCTATGGGACACTTAATGCTTCAACTCAGGCTGTTTAAATAGTTCACATTTCACTTAGTGTTATGGAGATGAGTCAGTGGATGCCATTTATTAAGTTACACATTCAGAAATTAACAGCAATATTTGGGTTTATTAAGCCTTTCATAAGAATTTTTTTAAAGTCATATTTTCACCATGTTATTCATACATTTATTAATGGCATGGTTCCAAACTAAATATTTAATACACAAGCTAAATATTTAGTTTACAAACTCAATACTGAACTTGCAAATTAAATATTTAGTTAGCAAGCTAAATATTTAGTTTACAAACTAAATGTTTATGTCCAAGCAAAATGTTTAATTAAAAAAAAAAAAAAAAAGCAGTTATTTATGGAATTAAAAAGCAGCTGAAGTAGAAGAAAAAAATAAGAGTTGCAGCTGCTCAGACTGAATCTCTTTAGTTTTCACTTTTGTGCCATACTTTATCTAAAATACTAAAATATCTAAAAAATCTTCTGCTTCTGGTGTTCATTGGCGGTTTGATGAGGTGTATATATAGAGGTTCGACTTTTATTTTGATAGTCCACTTCCGCTTTTTGGCAAATAATTTGCATATTAGCTAAATATTTAGGTTTGGGCTAAATATTTGACTTTCAAGTTAAATATTTTTATTTACCAAGCAAGCTAAATATCAAGGTCCAAGCTAAATATTTAGTTATCAAATTAACTATTTATTTTGGAAATTAAATGTTTAGTTTGGAAAATAAATATTTAGGTCTGAGCTAAATATTTAGTTAGCAAATTAAATATGTAGATTAGAAATTAAATATTTAGCTGAGAAATTAATCTTTAGTTTTGAAAATAAATATTGAACTTGGACAATAAATATTTAGTTTGTAAATTAAATGTTTAGTTTTGAAAATAAATTTTTAGCTTGGAATTTCTTATTTAATTTACACTTAAATATTTAATTTACTTTCTAAATATTTAACATGAAAAGTAAATATTTAGATCAAACTTAAATATTTAACTTGCAAGTTAAATTTTTGTTTTGGAAACTAAATGTTTAGTTTGGAAAATACATTTTTAGGTCTGAAATAATATTTAGTTAGTAGATTAAATATTTAGTTTAGAAATTAAATGTTTAGCTGATAACTTAAATGTTTAGTTTGGAAATTAAATATTTAGCTTGGACAATAAATATTTAGTTTGCAAATTAAATGTTTAGTTTTGAAAACAAATATTTAGCTTGGAATTTATTATTACACTTAAATATTTAATTAATTTCCTAAATACAGTATTTAACTTGCAAGTTATATATTTAGTTGGAAAGTTAAACATTTACCATGGACATAAACGTTTAGTTTGTGAAGAAAATATTTAGTGTGGAACTAAATATTCATGTAGCTTACAAACTAAATATTTAACTTGCAAGTTCAGTATTTGGGTTGTAAACTAAATATTTTGCTTGTAACTTAAATATTTAGTTTGGAACTATGACATTTACAAATGTATGAATATGACTTTGAAAAACAACAACAACTTTTTTCTGATAAAAGGCTGAGTAAATCAAAATATTGCTGTTAATTTTTAACTGTGTAACTTTACAAATGGCATCCCATAAACAACTACATTTTGACTATCCAGAATGCTAATTTAACATTTACAATTCAAGATATCTTTAAAGGAATTTTGATTTGTCATAAAATAACTGAAGATATCTAAAATTATGTCACCTGATTCGTTATTTGAAGGGTCAAACATCCGTAATTACAATTCAAGATATATTAAACATAATTATGACTAGTCAGAATGATATTTAGTAGTTAGATCAACTCTTCATAAGTAAAAGTTTTTTGTCAGTCATTGTGAGCGGTGAAAACGCCGCCGGCCACCTGTTATTAAGAAGGGTGAAATGCTTGTATACATACATCAGATTTCCCCGCTCCTTCTTTGTGGATGGCAGAATATTAGACATTTATTAGTCAGAAAAATATGCAAACACTTATACTGACAACTCCATGTGCGTCAGTCTACAAATAAACGCAAAACAAAAACGGTTCTCATCACATTGAGCAAACGGGCTTAACTTTCATCCTTTATGACCAAGATTTATCATTTGAGGACAAAGCAGAATGACACCAAGACAGCACACAGCTGAGGGTGGAGGCTGGCAAAGTGGATGAGCTTCCAAGTAAGCTTGTTTGGCTAATTTGCTAAGCTGCTACCTGAATGAAAGTAGAAGTTGTGCTTGGGGTGAGTGGGGGTTGATTGGTTGCTGTTAGCCAAACGCAGGAGCTAGTTTTTCCCTGTGGGAGTCAGCCTCCTCACCATCACATAAATCTACACCTCCAGATGCAGGAAGAGGGCCACCTGCATCATGAAGGACCCCACTCACCCAGCACACACATTTTTTGAGGTTGAGGAGCATTAAGTGTAGAATCACTAGGCTGAGAAACAGCTTCTACCCTGAAGCTGTTAGACTCATGAATCCCTAGTCAGGATTATAACTGTGAAAATTACTGTGAAAAATCACTTCAGTGTCATTTGGTTGTTGATATGTGCTGCTGATAATCCATGCTGCTGATCTCATGCTGCTGATTTATTTCATGTTGCTATGTGTTCATTCATCCTCATCTGCTCACACAAACTCATGCTCGTGCTGCTGTTGTTTTGGCGCATTGTTTTGTACTATTAGTGCTTAGTGTATTCTTAGTTTAGTGTATTTAGTGTATTCTTAGTCTAACATAGTTCTTAGTTCATGTCTCGGATCTTACTACGTACTGTTTTTCTTTACAATTTGTATTTTTGTTGGATGTAACTGGGACCCTGTGTACATAGTTTCGTTCCACCTCATGTACCACATGTGATGTGAATGACAGTACAGATATCTTGACCTTGACCTTGAGAACTGAAAGAACAAATGATCCTTCACAGCACCCTCAGTAAAATGCTTAGCCCCCCACCCCTTAGCACCTGCAGAAAAATATCTCTGGAGCCACCACTGCCCAGGACTGAGGCTGTGTATTCCTCCAAGTCTAGCTCCCCCTCATTTTCAGCAGATTTTCTGAAGACCTACCAGTCTGTGCATGCATGCATATGGGTAAACATCTCTGCTCTGGTCTCATCAGTCCATTCACACTAAACAATATAAATTCAAGTTGTGCTTCCATGTTCCTTTTGGAGAGAAGGCGCTCTCTCCTGGCAACCCTTTCAAACGTGCCATACATGTTCAGTCTTTCTTTCTAATTGTCCTGTCATGAACCAGAACCTTTAACCTGTTAACAGGCCCGTAGTGTTTTGGATTTTTATAGTTTCTATTTAGGTTTTTTAATTTTATTTTTATAAACAACGACATGGTTGAATCTGTGTTATGTTTTGCACATTTTAATAATTTTAAAACCTAGTAAGGACCAAATCAATTCTTAATGAACCTGGAAACCAGGTCTTGACAGATTGTGGACTTTATTTCTCCCCTGACTGTACACACTAAACATGCTAATGATTTACAAATGTTTCTAAATGAAAACTGAATAAGAAGAATTGAGCCTTGGGGTACTCCACGTGTAACACCCTCTTTGTTAGAATAACAAGCCGTACACCAGTGGCCCCCATCGCTGAGGGATTGGATTAGTGTAGTTCGTAGTTTTTGAGATGAATGTTTTTCTGGATTGGTATTAAACAGGGAATGTAAGTAAACCTTAATGTTTTTTGCTGTTGTTTCTTTTTGCTTGTCCGAGGCAGTGACAGATCATGGCAAGGGAAGGGAGCAATTTTATCCACAAGGTGCAGTGGTGGAGCCAGGGGGTGGCCAATGGTGGCCTCGGCTATCATAAATTAATCTTCAGCCAGTCCAATCATTTGAGGAAACTACGGTATACTTTTAAGCAATGTAAAAACTAGAAAAGCATATTGTAATTTCCAGACTATTGAGCACACTGGAATATAAGCCACGCCCACTAAATTATTTTTTTATTTGTACATACATTGGTCTCACTTGTCTATAAGCTGCGGGTCCATGTTGTGACATGAGATATTTACACAAATATTTTTTAAACTTTTAATCAAATACGTACTGGTAACACACAAATGCGTACAGTAAATGTTTTTTCTGAACCATGCCTGTAACACAGCTGTTAAAAAAAATTCCATAAATTAGCCGCAGCATTGAATAAGCCGTTGTGTTCAAAGTGTGTGAAAAAAGTAGCAGATTATAGTCTGGAAATTATTTAAGTTTAAGTTCAAGAATCTTTACTCTCCCCGAGGGGCACTTTGTTTCACAGCTTGTAGGCACAGAAAACATCCACACTAGACGAGACATTGAGTCAATTTTTGTAGTATCCTCAAATAATAGGGGTGGTCGGTTTACATGGCATACCTATGGTGGCCATCTTGAATGTAGCATCTCAACTCTCAAAAGGAAACTTTCTTATGCTTCAATGAAGCCTCACACCAAATCTGAAATTGGAACCTCAATTATTTTTTGGGTGCTCACAACATGAATGAATGGACGGACAGATGGATAGACAGACAGAATTTCCCATTCCCCCTCTTCGCTCTGCAATGGGGAGCGAAGAGGAACTATCATTTCATACCATACCAAATTTATTCTTACGTGATAAAATGGGGATGACCGCCCACTGTGTCCTCCAATTTCTCCAAAAATGAGGTGTCGCAAGTCTCTCCGGGTCTCAGCCCCTCCTCGTTCTGAAAGACATGCAGTACTTAAAGATTAAGAGATGAAAAAAGATCATCACAACAAAGCATGGGTGTTTATTGGCAGATGTTACACCCACCAGAATGGCGATGATGCCTTTGTGCTTCTCCTCTATCAAGTCACAAATGATCTTGTTGTCGAAGTATTGCACTGGCTCCCACTACATTTTAAGGACAGCAATATGTGTTGCCATGGAGTTACAAACATTATCAAACATGTCAAAGTCATTTGTTTTGATTCCTAAAATAAATAAATAAATAAATAAATAAATAAATAAAAATAAAAAGCTCACCGCAATCCCCTCTGTCTCGTATTCCTCCTGCTCAGATCGGAGCGTGAGCTCAATGAACAGCTGCTGGAGCTTCTCGTTGCAGTAATTGATGCAGAACTGCTCAAAACTGGAGGCAGAGATACAAGAAGTGAGCAGAATAGGATGAAGGAGAAAGAGGAGAAGAATACAAGTCCTACCTGTTGTGCTGCAGGACCTCAAACCCATAGATGTCTAGAAGCCCAATGACGGATGAGCCTTTGCTGCTCTGATAGATTTCATCCTGCAAATACAAAGCACACTTTATTTTTATAAGCACTACACCAATGTCTCCCATCGCTGAGGGATTTCAGTAGAGAATGTTTGTAGCTTTTGAGGTGAGTGTTTTTCTGGACTGAACCCAATTTTCAATAAAGACATTTCTTACACCTTGATGTAGACACACACCAAAATGGAAGTTAGCATGTTGCTTACTTTTCAAGTTATCCAGCTTGGAAAGTTTACATATGGTGGCAGCCATCTTCAGTTTTTACATGGCAACCCAATTTTGGAAAGGTACCATTCTTGTGCCTACATGTAGCCACACACCAGAAGTCGGTACCTCACTTATTATTCAAGTTAATATGCCCACAATATGCATTTATGAACGGAGGGTATTTCCAATTCTCCCTTTTTTGCTTCATGACGGGGGACAAAAATACAGCCGGCACTCCAAAACATACTGTTACTGAATCAATGTTCGAGCTCCTTTTACTGCACCTTTACAGCAAGCGACTGGTTGATCTTCTCCACCAACCAGTTAAAGGTCCGACCATACACAGCCTTGGCTAATGCATCCCGAGCCGACACCGCCTGCTCAAAAGTTAGTGGGCTGATCATCTGGAATCCACAAAAACACAAAGAGACATGAATGGAAATCAATCAGCAAGGCACCAATGAGGTAAAAACGAGAGGGGTCAGGGTCTGAGGTACCTCGTCTCCTTTAGCTGTCAGTTTCTTATGAGTGAGTGCCTCCTTCAGCGCTGAGCCATCCACGCTCAGCAGCTGAAAAACAACAACACGTGTGCTCTCAGTGCTGTGGGTTTTGTGCATATTTGAGCTTTCAGTAAGACCGGCGGGACGGCTCTGACCTTCGTAAGGCAGGATAGCTGGGTCTCAGTGGTGATGTAAGTTTCTCCTTCTTCCCCTTCCCCAAAGAGAGTGTTACCCAGATGGAGAACACTGGCGATGATGTTCAGCAACATCTGAGGTCAGACACGAGAACAAAAAAACATCTGAAAGCAACCCTGGGGATAAACTTTTTTAAACGGCTGCAAAATGACAGAAATTCTAAGAAAACTAGAGAATCCCAAGAGCTGAATGACTGCTGAAACGTTAAAGCAGCTAAATGGAATTTTTTAAGTTGAAAATAATCAGAATGAAAGCTATAATTAGCTAAACTAAAACTAAATTAAGTAGAACAGTAGATAAACATTGCAATCAGCTAAACAGCTGCATTATAATAAAATTAGGAAAACAGCAGCTAAGAGCTAAAATGAGCAAAACAGGAGCAACAACCTAAAATAATAATTTTAAAAAAGCCCTAAAATAAGCAGACCAGTAGCTAAAAGCAACAACAAGCAAAACAGCAGATATAAGCTAACATTAGCAAAACAACAGCTAAGTTTAAAATTAGCAGAACAGGAGCAAAACCCTCAACTGAGCAGAAAAGTAGCTAAAAACGACAACCAGCAAAACAGCTGCACTATACTAAAATTAGCTAAACAGCAGCTATGAGCTAAAATTAGCAGAACAGTAGCAAGAGCCTAAAATAACCTGAACATTAGCTAAAAGCTACAACCAGCAAAACAGCAGATATAAGCTAACATTAGCAAAACATCAGCTAAAAACTAAAATTAGAAGAACAGAAGCATAAAGCTAAACTGAGCAAAAAACAGCAGCTAAAAACTAAAATTAGAAGAACAGAAGCATGAAGCTAAACTGAGCAAAAAACAGTAGCTATAAACTAAAAATAGCAAAACAGAAGCTAAAATTAGCAAAACAGTCCAAAAAAGCTAAAATGAGCAGAACAGTCACTAAAAGCTGCAACCAGCAAAACAGCAGCTATGAGCTAATTAGTAAAACAGTTGCTAAAAGCTAAAAATATTACAACAGGAGCAAACAGCTGAAATGATCAAATTACCAGCTAAAAACAAACAAACAAAAAAAAATAATGAAGCAAGTATACTAAAGTTCATTTTAGATTGAACTGTTTTTTCAAAGAATTGATGACTTCCACATCTACCAGTACTTCAAAGATGATTTTTTAAGAAACTGTATAAAAATATAAAAAGACAAAAAAACTAAAGTCAGAGCAGTAATGTCCTGAACATGCCAAATAGTTTGACACAAATGGTACAAATATAGCTGAAAAATATGCTGAAGTAATTACAGGAAGAAAAAAAAAACATTCTGAGGAAACTATAAACAGGAAATAATCGTGGGACTTTTTACCTGAACTTCTTCTGTGCTGAAGCCGATCACACCCAGCGCCTTCATCACAGCTTTCCAGTTATTCTTGTCACTTATGGAGCTGACTCTGGGACAGTTACCCTGTAGAAAAATAAAAACTGTTTGTCCTCCACTGGAAAACCAGTAATCCATCAATGTGCCCCCCACCCTCAGTACCTTGACCAGGTAGCAGTAGTTCTGAGGGTTTCTCTCCAGGTTTAGCATGTTGAGCAGGTCGGCGTCGCCTCCATCGAGGAGCTGATAGAAGATGTGGAAGTTTCTTTCTCCGTGGTTCTGGTGCACGACTCGGGATTTCTCCAGCAGGTAGTTCAGGATGTGGCCTCCTATTGGCGCTCCCTTAAAGAGGTTAAAACTATGGCTTCAACATTTGTTTTTGTGCCTGAGGAGCAACCTTTCACGGCGGCGGGCAATAAAATATTCACCTTAAAGTCAAACTGGATGTCCATGTACTTTCCAAAGCGACTGGAGTTGTCGTTCCTCAGTGTTTTGGCGTTACCGAACGCCTGCACATAAAGATATGACATCCAGTTGAGCTCTAAGCTTTCCTACGGAGCTCAGATCAGTCAGGTGATGTTGTGTTCACACCTCCAGGATTGGGTTGGACTGCAGGAGGCGATCACCGAGGGTCTCCACGTGGCTGTTGGTGGGGCAGGTGACAGCGTAGTACAGGAGGATCTTCTTGGAGGCCTCAGTTTTACCTGCTCCACTCTCACCAGATATAAGGATACACTGGTCCTTCCTCTCTGTCTTCATGGCCCGGTATGTGTTGTCTGAGATGGCATAGCTGGAGAAAAAGGAAAATAAATAAATAAATAAATAATAATAATAATAATAATTGATGACATGTACAGATGAGGGGGAAAAAAAAACACCAGCGACTGTAAGGAAACTTTTAGTCAAGTCAAGGTTCTTTATTGTCATTCTCATATGTGGCATTTGTGGTGGAACGGAATTGTGTACACAGGGTCCCAGTTACATCCAACAAAAGTATATATTGTAAAAGAAAAACAGTAATAAGATCTAAGATATGAGCCAAGAAATACGCTAAAACTAATAATATACTAAGTAGTAGTAACAATACGCCAAACAGCAGCAGCATGTGACAAATAAGTAAATAAATAATAATAATTAAGTGACAAATATGACTTTCTGTAAGAACAGTATTATGGTCAAAAGGAGTTCAACTAATGAAAAATAAATATAAATAGAGATATAATGCTGAGTGTTGAATGACAGCTGAAATTTGATGAAAAAGCTGAAACAGCAGTTTTAAACTTAAAACAAGAACAAAAGGTAAAAAGGGCAAAATGGAAGAAAAATTGAGCAAAACAGAAGAACAAAAGAAGCAAAAGGAAACAAAATAGAAACTGAAAAGGGCACTTCAGAAGCTTCAGAAGAAGAACCTCAGAAGAACAGAAGCAAACGGAGCAGACAACAGGCTAAAAATAGCATGACAGAGACTGATATAAGCAAAACATGAGCTAAACAGAGAAGGACAGATGGTAAAAGGGGAAAAAAAATTGAGCAAAACAGAATTTAAAGGACGAAAGAAGCAAAAGGAAAGGTGTGTCTCAGTCGAACATTTACTTAATAAATGCACATCAATGGTCAAATTAGCCGCATTTTGCCGGGGCGGCGCAGTGAAACGAAGCTTATTTGACGGTTGCTCCAGGCGAGCTGGACGAAGGTGGCAGGCGATGGCAAGCTGATTGTGTCATTAATAGCCACTTTTCCCAATTACATGACACAACTCAAGTGCCATTTAGTGACTGAAAATGGTAATGTTCAATATTTTCAGTCAGAATTAATGAAAACCATCATATCGCAGCCAAAAAAAGATTTATAAATATGAGAAAAATCCATAAATATGTGGCTTCAACCTATAAGTTGCAGGGCATGTAAATTATGCAACAAAACATGACTTATAGGGTGAAAAATATGGTAAGCAAAACATGAGCTAAACAGAGGACAGAAGGTAAAAGGGGCAGAAAAGAGGCTAAAATAGTAAAGCAGAAGCTAATAGGTGCAAAGCAGAAGCTAAATGAAAAATGACTACAACAGTAGCTAAAAGCTAACTTTTGCTAAACTGTAGCTAAAAGTTGAAATCAGCACAACAGTGGCTAAAAGTGAAGTTAGAAAAACCAATTCTCTAGATACCCAGAATCTACACCCCCCCTGCACACTGAGGTGGGCCAGGAGGAGACCCGTCGACCCCTGCCACCCAGAAATAAACCTCTAGAAACCCACCCACCCCCCCCCACCGTCTGAGGCTGTTATCTACGAGAACCACCTCACTTAACAAAAATTGTTTTTTTTTTTGTCAGCCTCCTGAAGGGCACGCTCAATTCCCATCAAACCAACTGGGTTTGACACTGGGTTACACAACACAACCACACAATGAAGAAAAACCTGCAATCAGACTTTCAAATGTCTTTTTTCACATCACTTAGAATTTTACTTTGAAATTTCCTACATCTGCACATTTCATACTTTTGACCTTTTTTTTATTTTACTCACACTTCTTCATGTGTTGCACAGTTTGCACATATTTTGTGCATATCTGTGTATTTCTAACTAGTGGTAGTTGGTTTTTGTGGGTTTATTTTGTTGTGAGCCTCCTGCACAAACTCACCAGAACACATTCTTTGTGTGGGAATAAACCTGATTCTGGTTCTGGAGGCAGTGGGCGTTAGTACTCCTTCAAGGAGCGCTACTTTTTATACTTTCTATGCTTTGAAGCAAAGTAAAATTAGTTTTTAAACTGTGATAGACCAAAAATGGATTATTTAGTTTTAAATATGGCTACTGTTCATTTTCCTTTAAAAAAAACTGTTGGCAAATTCTGTAACCAAATGCTAACTAGCATGTGTGCTTGTTTACCTACAGAAGAGTCGTTTGGGTCTAAGAGGTAAGACATTTTTGAAGTATGTACTGTATTTGAATTGCTGAGTAAAGTATGCCGATAAAATGTTTTGTTTACACTGAGTGCCTACCCGCATTTCAGAACTGCACACAGCTGGAAAACTGCTGGATTTATAACTTGCGATGAGTATTATCTTCAGGCAGCGTCCCAAATCTAAAACGCGACAGACTTTTATGATTAGTTTAAACTTTTATTTAAACATTTTGTGAAAATGGACTGGTCTCCTAACATATTTTTTAACTTATTTTAGCTGTTTTTGGTCATACTTACATGTTTCAGATCATCAAATAAATGTTAAGATCAGACAAAAGTAACCAGAGTAAATATAAAATGCAGTTTTTAAGCAACAGTTTCATTTATTAAGGGGAAAAGCTGGCCAATCCAAACTGGTTCTTTATGGAAATGAAGCCATTTCCCCTCTATAATAAATAAAATATAATTTAAAAACTGCTTTTCATACAAAGTATTTATCCAGGATATCTTTGTCTGATATTAATAAGTTGTACTGGAGTACCTGGAGAAAACCCACAACATGCAATCTCCACACAGAAATACCCCAGTTCCAACCAGGGACTGAACTCAGGATTATACTGGCTATATTTAGCCAAGTTTCATAAATGATTACCGGTATCTAAAAGTTTACTCTTTAGTACAAGTCAGGAAAAGTTTGTGATACTTTGCATGCTGTTGGATTTTATATTTATTGAATGGAAA
>JARVGS010000400.1:28723812-28738965 GCA_031762315.1 Hypsolebias antenori | reverse complement strand
TATTTTAATGATTCTGTTAAATAAATGACCGCATTTACTTGATGGGTCAAATATAAGTAACGTCTCATGTCACTATACAGTATTCCTTTTTGGTCACACTAGAATTTAATTAATCCAAGAAGAAGTGAATCAGTGATTTAAATGAACAATTAATATTTTTTGGGCTTGAACTAGTCTTGAGTAATTAATTGGGGATGGACAGCTAACCCTGTCTCACATCCTACATTCAGGTAACCCGCAAGGGTATATATCCTACATATGGATGACTCTCAGCTACTACCACAACACATTTTATCTCAATATTTGTAAAACTGACTAAATTGTAGTTGCTTTTGTGCTTTTAAGACTGAGGCAACCATCTTGAGTCAGGTTGATTACAAAAGGTAATCAGGTGTGGAGTGGTTACTTTCGGAGAGCTTTATTCAAACCCAGCTAATGGCTCATAAAATGTTTTGCTAACAGACAAACAAACACACACACACACACCTACAGTTACATTGCTTCCTGCATTTCAGGGCAGTAATGTAAAGATATGCATCTTTTTTGTAACCTAATATCCCTTACTGTTGGACAAAATGTATTGTTTTTCTGTGCATGTTTTAAAAGCTAAAGAAAAACATCTTAAAAGGTTAATATTTGCCACTTTTAAATTATGCAGCTGTTTTTAGCCCTGTTTCAAGCCAGGAAGACTCTGCTCCATCTGAACCAGAACAATCTGCTGTCAAACATCAGGCCAAGAGTGCATGATGCAGCTTTTCCAACACAGGCTCTCTGCACACATCCAACACGTCCCTTCAATTACTTATAAAGCACATTTATGGACAAATACAGTTAAAAATAAATTAATATGAATACTGTACCTGCAACTTAAAATGACTTTTTAAAGGAATAAAAATGTGTCCTGCAGTGCATGCAGCCCAAATAAACACAAGTTTTAGATCTAAAAGAGCAACGCCACTTCATCACACATGTGCAAACCTCAGAAAACACAGGAAGGACACAGAGAATAAACTTTACCAAACAGCAAAGTGACGACGAGGCTGAATGCTGCGTACGGAGCGCCCGGCCTCCACAGGATGTCCATGGCAGCTGCCCTGGCCCCAGAACAAATGATGCTGCAGGATCCAGATCAGGCTGACGCAGCTGGCTGAAGGCTCCTCAGCACCGCTCGGCCTCTCTGCTGTGCTGGAGGAGGTTGGACGGCTGATGTCGGAGGGTCTGGAACTAAAAGGTCCTCAAAAGCTCCAAACTGAGCTGTAGAGAAAAGTTTTTAAAAAGGAGACGAAACGGTTAGAACTCACCAAACAGCACAGGAAGTACAAAGTAAGAAGTAACCAAGATGATCTGTATTTGAGCTGAAGTTTAGTGAGTGCCTACCTGCTCCTGTGCTCAGTAAGGACACCCCCCCCCCAGCCCCCACACCCACCGGCTGCTCGTGCAGCTGAGTCAGTGAGGACAGGACAGCAAACTCTTCCTGTGCAGAGTCAGGGTTCACACAAGGAGAAACTGCCAGCCAGCACTTTGTCTGCAGACGACCAGGAGAGACGATGAAACACCAGAGCTGGGTGGAGGTGTGTGGAGGTGTAGTGGGGGGGTGGGATGAGCAGAAAGACAGACGGAGACTCAGGCAGACAAAGAAGAAGCGAGCAGGCCCAGCGTCCCCATCCCTGGTGAGCCGAATCTGTCCTTCCAGCAGCCGTCCCACAACTTTTCTCTGTCCTCCCTGTTGGCCGCCCGCCACGTTCTCCTCATCGCTCTGCTCCCTCTCCATCACCTGCCTCCTCCTCCCCTACACACCCAGCATCATTATTCTTTCTCTCCTCCAACAACCCTCCTTCCTCCCTTCGTTTTGCCTCATCATCCTCCTCCTCCCCATCTTCTCAACCGGGGGAGTGTGTGTGTGTGCCGGACGCTATGTGAAGATCAGAGGAAAGTTCTGCAGTGCTGGCTGAGGAGGAGGAGGAGGAGGAGGAGGAGGGAGGAGGGAGGAGGAGGTGTCGCACAGCTTCAGGGCCTCAGTCAGGACATACAGCCATTCATAAACCCGTTCATTGACTAACAGCTTCATGAGCTTTAAAGAGTTAGGAGCAATCGTCTGAGCCTGAATTCGTCAAATAATCAGCCGTTCGAGGTCAAACCGTCTCGTCTTCAAGACAAGGATTTCATCTGTGAGCATTCAGAGCATTAGCTGGAGATGACTCTCAGTTACTACCAAACCAAACCTTAGCTCGTTGTCCTAAAAACAAACTGGGTCGCAGGCATTTTTTGTGCTGGTTGGAGAAATGATGTCACAGTTACTTCTGAACATATCCACGATGGTCTGTGTGGTTAAATAAAGGTTAATAAATGTGCACGTGCTCGGTGGGGTTTTCTGGTGCACTCAGTGTTTCAGTTTTAAAAGGACAGAAGTCGGTGCTGAGCGGCGCTGCAAGGTCATCGCCATTAACAGCCACGATGGTCAACATCCCGTCAAAATTCACAAAAGTCATGGAACAAGAGCGTACGGCACGTTAAACACGCACAGACAAACTACTAAAGCAATGAGCCGGACAAGAAAAGACCTGGTCTAAATGATGACCTTGATTTGTGACCTTGACCTTGAAGCTGGGGTGATACGTGTACGTCGACTCAGCTGCACTTTTGTTTCGCGCTCTCAAACTAATTTTAGCACACGAGTAAAAAAAAACAAAAAAAAACAAGCGTCGCTCATGAGCTACTCAGGCAAAGTGAAAACTCCTGACGAGGCTCCACAACTGCCACACGTACAGAAAACACCAGGAGTCCTACGCTTCCCGCTCCGAGGGATATTTGACGACCAGATCTCCAATGAAGCCGTGAAACCATCTAAACCAGGGCTGTCAAACCCACTTACAAAAGGGAGCCAAATTTTATTTTTTTCCAAGCTAAGGGCCAGTTTCAGAATCTACATTAACTCAATCAGATACCTAACATCTGCTCTTGGTTGCAGGTTCCTCAACAAGAGTTTGATTGGTCTCATTTGACATTCTCTGTTGCACTTTTGACACCATAATCAAAGATTACTGCAAAAATTAAGGTGATAAAAGTATTTTACATTTAAAATATCATCTTGGGGGCCAGATAATACGTCAGCGAAGGCCACATTTGGCCCCTGGGCCTTGAGTTTGACACATATGATCTAAACTGCTTCAACATGCAGAGATTAAGCAGAAAAGAGCAAAAGGTTGAGGATCTAAAGCGGATCAAAAGTTTTAGGCAGGACAAGAGGAAGTTTATGGACGGAGGCTCTACCAGAATGTGTCCATCTTTCAACAGGCGTATAAATAATAACTAAATGTCATTACATACCTTTAATAAAGTCACTGACAGTTGTACTACTGCATTTTAAATGGAGGAGACGTATTTTCAATAATTACATTGTGGGAGTTTCCCTAAAGTGCTTCCAGTGATATTTTGCTAACAAACCCATGCACAAACAGACAGAGGTAGCATGATGGTATAAGGCAGGAAGGGGCCTCAGTGTCTTCAGCAGGACGGCTCTTTTGTCTCTTCAGTAACACTTTCCCAGCAGTCCAAAACAGCTGAGCTCTGTGTGTCCAATTTACTCCAGGACGTGATGGAGAAAGTGCTTACCTCGACGTTTTCACGTGTGATTAGTCATCTTCAGATGCAGCAGTCATCAGATTCACGTCAGTCGGAGGGCTGGTGAAAATCCATTACGCCAAACTGAAAGGGACTAAATATTGGATCACGAGCTGAAAGAGGCTGACGGGAAATGGTTTAATGGAGTCTCAACAAAGATGCAGCCAAACCCAGGTCAAACACACGAGGAGAGCAAAAATGTTTGAAGGACGTGCAATGTTTTAAGACTTTCAAATAATTATCTGCAGGGGTTGGGTTATAAACAGATGCAATCCATCCATCCAGTCCGTCCATCCCTGCATGCACTATCACACCATTTCTCCAAGCTGAGGTCATTAAAGGTGGTATTTGTGAGTGAGTCCTCGAGGCTCAATGGCATTAACCTGCCTAAATAAAGGTTGAATGAATGAAAATAATCTTTCCTCGGAACCCCATTGGCAAAAGAGTTGAACTATCCCTTTAAGGCGCAGGTCACGTTAAAGCTGCTGAAACACACGGAGTGTGGGAATCAAAAGACAAAAACGTAAAATGTTACAAATGTCTGTGGATTTATAGATTGTTTTAGAAGGTAAACAAATCCCTGACATGGCTGATTTCTGTTTTATCAGATGTTTTTCTTCAGGTTGACCAAGACAACATGTTGCAGTGAGCGCCCACAATGAGATTAACCTGCATAAATGAAGGTTGCATAAACTGTAATGACGAAAACAGCATCTCAATATGTAACAGACATCCTATACTGTCTGTGCTCAAGTCACACAAATGCCTAAACTCACATTAGATTATTTTGTTAGAGTTGTGTTATTTGTGTTGCTTAGGGGTTTTCTTGAAGTCATTAAAGTGCCACAGCACCTGAGATGTGTGTGTTCTTGCTGCAGGCAGCGTCTTGCTGCAGTGATCTCTGAAGTCTTGATGTGCTGAGGGTGCCTCTTCTCGGTTCCGGTGCATCGAGACACAGAAACGCACGAGTGCACCCTCAGTGCACCGGATCATATTCACACTGTGTTTGTGTGTGTTCGGCTCAAGGTGCAGCTGCTGGCGTCCTGCTCAGGTCTGCAGCGGAGGCCTGTCTTTCTGCAGCAAACGGCTCTTCTGTTTTTTCTCTCTTATTGCAGTTTTGGAAGAGTTCCCACTGCTGCTGCTGCAGTGAGACTCCAGTGGAGGGGCCTGGAAGGATGAGCGGTGCACATGCATCCTTGAAACATTATTCCCAACACACACGCACATGCACGCACGCACGCACGCACACACGTCCAGGAAACTGTCCTTTACCTGTATTTCACTGCACCACAGTTTACCTGCCTGGACATTTCTGTCCTGAACACTAGAACAATAAAACTAAGTCCACATCACCAAATAGCAAGATTATATTCTATGCTTTAAATTAAATGAATACATTTAGTTTAAACAAAAATTAAACATAAACCTTTAAATCCACCCAGTTTACATTTGCTTTTATGTTTAGTTTTCCCAGTTGTCTTGTCCAACAGCAGTCCTTTTTCAAACTCGCACACCATTCTTGAAATGTTTCAGTCTGGTTTTAAAGCCCTTCACGTCACATTTAAATGTTTTTAATGAGATTCAGGAGACGCTCTGCTTTTAGACCTGACAGCCTTTGACACAGCTCAATTCAACTTGTTTTATTTATAAAGCGCCAAGTCACAACGGATGTCATCTCATGTCACTGAACAGAAACATTTACATACATGATAAAAGCCACTTCGTAAAAGTGATCTATCTTAGGAGGTTGGCTGGAAACACAGCAGTGAAAATTATGGGACAGATCTGGTTGGCAGGCTGTAGACTGAAGGAGTCCTCTGGATAAGGGATGAAACATTTCTCCCTTAAAAATACTGGTCCATATGACATGATTGAACCCTTTTGTCGTTATCAGAGTCAGAGAGATTTATTTGTCACACACGATACATGAGGTGGGACGAAACTATGTACACAGGGTCCCAGTTACATCAAAAAAAAAACACAAATTGTAAAGAAAAACATTAGTAAGATCCGAGTCATGAACTAAGAATATACTAAATTCATTTAACTAAGAGTACACAAGACTAACCATGCACTAAGCGCTAATGGTACAAAAACAAAACGCCAAAACAACAGCAGCACGAACATGAGTCTGTGTGAGCAGATGAGGACTAATGAACACAACATGAAATAATCAGCATCATGGATAGTCAGCAACACATATCAACAACCAAGTGGCATTACAGTGATTTTCACAGGTTTTTTTTTTTTTTTAATGGACGATTGAGCTTATTCGTTATTTAGATTTACAAACTGGAATCCATCAATTATTACGATTTAAACAATTTTAGAACCATTCCTGTGATTCCAATATCATATTCAAGCCTCTGTAGTAGTGATCTCTCTTAGAGTTGTGATCAGCTGTATCAAATGCAGCACTGAGTTCTAACAGGACCAGTGTAGACACCTGTCCCTTGTCAGAGGCCATGAGAATATAACTGATAACTTTCACCAGTGCTGGTTCTGTGCCATGATAAGCTCTAAACCCTGACTGAAACTCCTCAAACAGATGATTTCTGTTCAGATGTTCATGTCAAGGACACATGTACTACTGTATTTGCACTAACCATGCTCCATAATTTTCACTGCTCTGTACTGTGATTGTGAATTATATTAAAATGTTCTATGTAATAATCAATCTTGGTGTGATTAGTCAGTAAGGGACAACAAGAGACAGTTTTTATTATCCTCAAGATTTGATTGATATGATATTGATATGATACAGAGTCCTTGAGTCTCTGTCTCCCACAACCAACTCCCTGACCTGTCTCTGTGTGCAGCTGATAACAGCTTGGTAAAGCAAGGCTGGGTGGATGAAGGCTGGTGCCAGTGTGATTCTACATAAACTTTCTCAGTTTGGGAAATCAGAACAGGTCAGAACCTCAGACAGGTGAAAGCATTGATAAGTGTGAACTTGTAAATGTATGGATTTTCTGTGATTTCCATCTGTTCTCCAAAGCTTTGTAAATAAATCTGATGAAGCTTACAGCTGGTTGTTTTGGAAATCTCCTTTTTTCCCACGACAGTTCACACAACTGATTTGCAACTATTTTCTCGAGAATTTTTTAGATGAAAGTTAGATGTAGGTCTATAATGGGCCAGAATTTCTAAATCAAGATCAAGTTTCTTAAGTAAAGGTTTAATATGGCAAACTTCAAGTGCTCTGGTACGTAACCTTTAATTATGGTAGAGACCAATTAAGCCAATCCAAAATGGTAAGATTAATTAAGGGAAATATGTCTTTAAACAGAAGCTATTGTTTTTGGCAGTTCAGAGGACTCAACAGGACAAAAACAGTCCAAACATAAACCAGGTTCTAGTGACATTTCTAAAGCTACCTCATCTGACAGGGAATCAGAGGCAATAGTAGGAACGATGGTTTGAATTTTCTCTCTAATTGAAATTATTTTATTTATCTCATGAAGTCATCACTGCTTATAGTTGTAGTGAACAGTTGACCTCAGTATTCTGCTGGCTTCTCTAGGCTGGAATGTTGTGGTATCAATAGCTCTGTACTGGACTGGTTCTGTCTGACAGGAATTGTTGCATAACTCTTGGAGAGTCTGTTTCCTCCTCAGACCCCCTTCACACGTGGAGTTCCCCAAGGGTCCATTCTTGGACCCATTTTATTTTCCATTTAGATTCTCCCTTTTAAGTTCCTTAAAAAAATCAACATCTCATTTCATTTCAACACAGAAAATACTCAGAACTACCTCCAGTTGAAGTTCAATCATTCTATTCCACTAAAACCACAGTTTGACTGTCTCTGAGTTAAAAGCTTGGACAGCTTCAAATTTTTAATGAGAAAAAAATCTGAAGTTATTATTTTTGAACCCAATGGAAATCACAGTTTTTCTCGTCCAGATCAAGGAGCTGTTTGTAAAATCATATACTGTACAGTATAAAAATACATCGGGGATAATATTTCATTCAGATTTTTACCTTGAGAATTGAAGAGATCCTTAATTTTTAAACTGAGGTTTTTGTCTAAAGTGAGATCATTTTTACATTTTAAAGACTGAACATTTGTTTTTCAGGCTTTTATTACCTCCAAACTAGATTAATGTGACTCTCTATATGTTGGTGTTAGCAGGCCGGTCTGGTCGGTTTATGTCTTATATTTTTAACCTTTTTTTTTTAATTAGTTTGTATGATCTCATGGTCAGTTTTGTCTTTTTATCATTTGTATTATGTGATGCAGTTTGACAGATGTTTTTGAATGTGCTATATAAATTTGACTTGAGGAATATTGCATGCACTAAGATCATTTTATGTTTAAATAAATCAGTTTTGGTTTACCCTTGTAAATGACAATTGATCTCATGCAAGATTCTTTTGGCCATGACTCTACCATCACTCATGAGCCATGCCTACATAATATACACATTTTCATGTTTCCTAAGGTTGATTAGCAGTGGCTGCCATCTTGAACCTGGTTGACTCCCAAAGTTAACTACTTCAGATGCATAGTCAGTACCGGTAATTACTTTTAGTGTTTCATTAAGATCCGTCCAGTAGTTCAAGTAGTATTTCGCTAAGAGACAGACAGGGTTAACTCCAACACTTAATGTTAAAAATTAGCTTAACATCTGTAAAGCTGACTGAATTACAGCCCTTTTTGTGTTTTCTTAAGTCGTTCAACTGTGGTAGTCACCTTGAATTCATCAACTCCAAAAATTATTCAATTGTAGATGCCCACTTAGAGATTACTTCGTGAAAGTTTTGTTAAAATATGCTCAATAGTCCATGAGATATTTTGATAACAGACATTAAAACATTTCATATCAAGTGTTTAAGGCGGTCCTGCTGTCACTGGTCCTACAGATGGCAATGTGACAGACTCAGTGCTGTCAATTGTGAAAACTATTGACAATTTTTCCACTGTATATGTTTTTAAAAAAGCAAAATCATTTTTAAATTCTACATTTAGATGGGGTCCAATTTAAAAATGTGTAATTTTACCAACTTTGACTTGATCCTTACAAATGTGGTGCAGAAAATGTCAGATCAGAAGAATAGTTGTAACAAACGAGACATTTTCCTCTGTAAACCAACAGGGTTTCCTCCTGATTACTGCTGGTTGTTGTGAGGACAATATTTTGTTCCTTATCGGTCTCACCCAGGTCTTCAACCCGGATCTGTTACTGAACACAAGAAATCAGATTTAATGCTGAATTTTTTACTGACGGAATGTAAACACGTCACATCTAACACAGAAGGAGCAGCAGATTGGTTGGTAAGTTAATCTACCTGTTCATGAAGAGGCCTGGTGTGTTCACACACTCTGAAACACCTATGACATTTCTTTCAAAACAAGATTTATTTAAAAAAAATTATATGCGACAGGTTCAAGTTTGATTAAAAAAATAAACATTTAAAGTTCAGCTTTTATTTACATGGAGTACAAAGCATTTAGTCATCTGTAAAACTAGTAGTAAACAGTGAATTCTGTCAGAGCTCAACAGACGAGCATAGAAAATAAAAAGTACACGCTCTTTCATTTCTAGTGTTTTACATATGAGGACATAAAAACATGATCTGAGCTTTATCTGGTTCTAAATTTATTAAAATCCATACTCCAGTTTATAAAATCCCACAACACATTCCAACATTCCACACAGTCGATATGTTTTATTAAAGCTAAAATCAACCAGTGGTACACTGATGTCCCTCATCGTTTGAATAGAGAATGTTTGCAGTTTTGGATATGAATGTTTTTCTGCACTGGAACTGAAAAGAATACAAGTAAAAACTTAATGTTTTTGATCCAAGACATTCAAATGTGTAGCTGAGGAGGCTGAGTGACAGTTATTGGTGAGTGAGCGAGCAATTTTATCCACCACCAGGTACAAGTCCGGAGCCAAGGGGTGGCCAATGGTGGCCTTGGCCACCATAAATTATTCTTTGGGCACCCCAATCTTCTGAGGAAACTATACTTTTAAGCAATATAAAAAGTAGAAAGCATAGTTTCGGCAAATGATCAAGATAGCCAGTTTACATTAATGCATATACAGTATAGGTTCCGGCATTGTAACTGCTGGTGGATAAAATTGCTCCCTCCACTCACGATTACCTGTCACTCAACCATATATATATGTTGGAATGTGTTGTGGGATTTTGTATCCATTGCCTGACTTATTTTTCACGAAATCCAGCTCACAAGACGGATGGAGGGAAGGTATTTCCAATTCCCCTCTATCAGCGAAGTGGGACCAAAAAAAGTCACGAGTGGAAAACTAAGTCAATCTCTGATGTTTTTCATAGGATTTTAAAGAGATAACAGTCAGGTGCTGCCGATCAAATGTTATGATTAACTCAGGGGTCTGCAATCTGCGGCTCTGAAGCCACATGCAGCTCTTTAAAGCTTGGACCAAAACAGACATAAAACTGAATTTTATTGGTTAAACAACAAAAAATGATTAGTTCAAACAGTTTTTCTGTCATTTCTTTAGCAAATAAGTGAACACTGGAGTGTGTACAAGGAATAAAATCTTAATTAATGCTTTGTTTCTTTATATGAAGAACTGTCTGCATTGTTTATAATTTTTTTTAATTAAAAAAGTTAAAAACAGACTGGTTTCCCCCTTTACAAGCATCTGTTCTTTTATCTTTACTAAATGTTAAAAATCATTACCGGTAGATATTTATTCTTTATAATGACACCCGTACTGGCCACAAAAGCTCCCTCCAGCAAACCTAAAGTGGCCCATGGGCCACCAGTTGATAAGCACAGTTGCAGCAGCTTGTTGCAGCTCTGGACATATTTAATGTAGAGAACAGAGGTGTAGAAATGGCTCTTTTGATCATAGTGGTTGCAGACCCCTGGAGTAACTGATCACTATCAGTGTGAGAACCTTAATAAAAGCAGCAGATTTGCTGCTCTGGTATGCGTCAACACAATGCCGCTGTGGAACAACATCAGCAATGACCATAGAGAAGTTGACTATCAATCAGGGAGGGGTTACTAATCATTTCAAAACATTTTAGAGTCCCATCATTCTACAGCGAGAAAGATTATTTACAAGAGGAAAACGTTTAAGACCGCTACCAAACTTCTCAGGAGTGAACATAGTGGCAATTTACCCCAAGGTGCAATGCAATAAGTAGAGACACTAAAAAATAAAATAAAAAGCTCCATCTCTGACGCTACGAACCTCAGTTAGCAGGTTAAAGGTTGAATTTCATGACAAAACAATTAGAGGACTCAAAATGAAGAGATGCCAGGAAAAAGCCCCTTCTCTCTAAAAGACCATGTCAGCATGCCTCAAGTTTGCAAAGTTTCATCTGAATGGACTGGAAAACTTCTGGATTTATATAGTTTTGGTCAGATAAAACTTGTACTCTTTAGTACTGAGGCTGAAGCTGGTCTGAAACTCGGTCAGGTACCAAAAAAATAAACAAAAAAGCAGAAAATCTACAGCAGAATCAAAGTGTTGCAGAGAAACAGTCAAACTTCAGACCTCAACCTGACTGAAATGTGGTGGCCGGACCGTTAAACGGTTGTGTAGAAACAAATGTCTGCAAACATCAATGAACTGAAGCAACACTGGAAAGAAGAGTGGGCCAAAATTCCTCCACAACAGAGTGAGCTTATATACAGATCAACATAAATGTGTTTATATTGCTAAAGGTGGTTTCTATTTCGGCTTTGTTTTTGTTTATTAATTAATGGTACAATGAAATCACTAAAGGTTAGATTTGAATAATTTTATAATCTACTAAAATAAAATAAAAAACTATTTTCTTTATGTCCTGATACGTAAAACCCAAAGATTGGAAGGTGGACTTCCTTTTCTCATGACTGCAGATAAACATCACGTGCAGTGAACAACCCTGCTGAAAAGTCTGAAAGAACGTGTGCCGTTATATAAAAAAATTCACAAATTTATGTATAAACTTCAGCAATCCCATCCATGAAGCCAGACACACAGAAAACAGTTTAAAAAAGTTTAAATAGAATAAAATTACACAACACCGTTTCAAAATGTTGGTGAGCACTAGTTCTAGGTGAGAGAAGTCAAACAACTAGTACAATAAAAAAAAATTTTAAATTCAAAAATAAAATAAAGAATTGAATAATCTCTGCTTAATGCTGCTCAGACAAACTGTCGGAGGACGACGTGAGGAGAAAAGGAATGCATTGCATTCAGAATGTTATCTCTGGTCCTGCCTCGCCCTGTTAAATATTTTTATTATTCATCACGAGAAAATGAATAATCTTGACTTTCAGTAACCAGAAATCTGATCTGTACGTTTAATCATAATTAAAAACTTTAAGATTAATCAACTTAAAAAAGCTGATTCAGCTAAAATGTGCATTTATCTAATTGTCGTCATAGTCGTCATCATTGTCGTCGTTGCTGCTCAGATCTGACTCATCTTCTGAACTTTCTTCTTCTTTGCTACGACGATGAGGTGAGCTGCCGCCGCGGGCGAACTGACGCCACTGCACAAAACATAAAAGCAGCGCGACGGGCCAACCGAGGACATTCTGTTTGTAAAATTTAAGAACTGGGTTTGCCTTAACAAATATATATTTATACATGTATAATAAAACCCAATCCCCAGAATCCTCAGTTTGACACCAAGGAAGGTGAGCGAGTGAGTGGCACTCGTGAGGAGCACTAGTCCACCATTATTCTCCTGGGCTCTGGACGCTCCTGAACTGCGTTCGAAGCGTTGCAAACACTGAAGCATCAGCTGTTAGTTTAGCCGTCCCTCACAGGGAAAAATAAGTTTTCTATAAACAGCGTTCTACCTCCGCAGTTTCTTAAACCTGTCTCCTCAGTAGACTTCAGCAGGAAGATTTAAAGTTACTTCAGCGCAGCAGTTTTTACAGTTGGGACTGCGTTATGTCTCATTTATAGAGAAATGATGATCAGATCATCTTAAAAAAGTCACTGTTGCTGTTGAGTTAACAGTAAAAGTCTCAAGACCCACCCCAAGAACAGCCTGTATATGTTTACATGTAAAATGTCTAAAAAAAATAATTAAAAAAGTTCATTTTAGTCATTACCGTTCAAAACAAGTGCATAAAATTGCAACAAATCGAGAAGCAGTACTAATCTAATAAAATAATCTACAGACATCCGAAACCTTCACAGTGGGCCAGCAGATATGGAAGGGGGGAAAAAAAAGGCCTATGATTGGTCGCTTCCAGAAAACAAAAATGGACCCAACCAAGCCCAGCAGACTCCATCCCAAGAGGATCGGAAGAGATTTGGTTCTCTAGCTCTCACAATACAGTTGGGTCTTTCTTGTCGTACGTCGTCTCCGTCTGCATCTCAAAGTCATTTTCACTGTACTTTCTCCTGCAGACCCTCACGGCCAAAAAGATACCGAGGAGGACCAGAACGACACCGCAGGCACCTCCAACAGCAGCGACCAGCATGGTAATCTCAGATATGGATGCTAGAAGAGACAAAACAGATCAAAAAGAGTTTCTGATTGGTTTAAATGGATGTTCCTTTATGCAATTACGCACATTACAATCTTAATTAGCTTCAAAGTTCATTTTTCTGTGAACTAAAGAGGCTAATAAGACAAGCATCTCCTCAAACCAACAACAATTCTCATTTACTGCTTTATTCATACTATAAATACAACAAACTATCAAAAAAAGTTCTTAAGTAGCAAACATCATGCTGACCTTTGTCAACAACTTTGAGGACAGTCTCTCCGTTACTGCCGTGCACGTCCGGGCGGTTCTTCACCTGGCAGATGTAGGTACCGTTGAAGGTTGGGAGCACATCTTGCAGTGTGATGGAGGCGTCTTTCCTCGTAACGTCTCCTGACCACACTGCGTGTCCTTTAAAACGCCCGTCCTCAGGAGGGTACGCAGTCTCCTGGTAGTAAAACACCTGAAACATTCACGGATAAATACAACAAATGCAAAAATCAGAACAACCTAGAGTACTGCCAATGGGTAATATGCCCATTAATTAGTAAACTGTCAGAGTAATCAGAACCTAAAGCAGAACTTTCCTCTCACAACAATCCTGAATACGTATAGTAGTCCAGGGTGAAGCGGCTGGGATGAGTATCAGCACCTACAAAACTGAGGCTATGGTCCTCAGTCACTGTCTGTACCTGCAGTTTAGAGCTGGATGGAGAAATGCAGCCGAGCTGCGCGTTGTTTTTAGCATTTTAGCTAGCTAGTATTATGCGCAGCTAATTAGCGTTACGCCAGTACCGACAGGTGTGTGTGTGTGTGTGGAGGGGCGGGGGGTGCGCAGTTTGGTTCGGTAGTTCAGTGCGCTCGATTCTGTTAATGGGGCAGGGCAAACACTGACGTATTACATCATGAAATTAGCATATTATGATATTTATTTTCCCGGGCAAGCGTTTTTTTTTACCAGTATTATTGTGAACAATACGATATAGCCCAGCCCTAGTTGTGTGCTGTTTGTACAGACATTTGTCAAGCAGGGGGGTAGACGACTCAGTGTGAGAGAAGCAGAGCATTACCTACATACCTATGTACCTGATGAAGCCTTCCAGATGGGAGCGTGAAACATCTCAACACACACACACACACACACACACACAAAAGAAACCATCAAGATGACCTGACTGAACATTGTTGGATTTTATACCTGCATTGCTGAGCATGGACTTTGGTGTTTTGAACCAGTTTGACATAACTGACGAGGAGGGAGAGGGAGGGCACCGGAGGAGAGGGCATGCCCCAGAGGCCATCTTAGCAACAACACAACTGGTTTTTCCACTTTGGAGTAAGCTGTTGGGTGAGAATCAGTTTTGTCTGGTGTTTCCTCAGACTGATGAAGCCTTCTGGATGAAGGGCGAAACGTCACAGCACAAAAAAAAAAAAAAAAAAGAAGAAAAGAAACCATCCAGATGGCCTGAATGAACATTGTTGGATTTATACCTGGATTATTCATTAATTCAATCTTTATTTATACAGGTTAATCCCACTGAGCCTCTGGGACTCAGTTACAAGAGAGACCTGGTTTCTGTAACAAAGTGATGACAACAGTAGATAACAATGACAGCAATAGACAGTCACAAAAGAGCCATTCAATTTTAATTTTTGTTTTTGTTTTACAAATTAACAAAAAACAGCAACCAAAAGGACAGGCAAAAGGAAAAAGTAGCAAAAAAATAAATAAATAAATAAAACAAAATAAAAACAGCTACATTATAAGGCAGTGAGGAAAACTAAAAACAGGAACATGTCTGCATTGGTTTTTGCTAGGTACTAAGCAGATGTTTAAAGTCATTTAGAGAGGTAAACTGAGAGCTTCAAATCTTTTTGTAAGATATTCCAGGAAACAGGAGCTGACTAGGAGAAGGCCCTTTTGTCTAGTTCAGTCCACACTGAAGGGACACTGCATGCAATAATGTCCTGAGCGTGCACGCTGTAGCTGCACTCATGCAGAGACATGCAGGAGGAGATGTACAAACCGGATTCCAAAAAAGTTGGGACACTAAACAAATTGTGAATAAAAACTGAATGCAATGATGTGGAGATGG
>JARVGS010000400.1:28676779-28701750 GCA_031762315.1 Hypsolebias antenori | reverse complement strand
GGGCTCAGGTGAAAACCTTTCAGTCAGATGGTGAATGAAGTCTGTGCTGTTCCACACGTTGTGCTGTCACTTATTGATAGGTACAATTTTAAATTAGATACAATTTATCTAATATTTTCATATACCAGTAATAAATATTTTGCATGCATCTATGACTATTTTTCATTCAACCTTTATTTAAACAGGTTTGTCACACTGAGTCACGTGGACTCTTTTACAAGAGAGACCTGTTAGTAAATCTTTGATCCAAATGAAAGGAGAAGGTGGCAAAAAGGAGAAGTATCCACAGTCTCAGTGTCCAACAAATTCACCTCAACAACAAGGCAAGAGTTGCTCCAACCACAGCAACAGATATTGCTCCAACCACAGCAAGAGATATTAATGTGTTTGAACTTTTTTGAATTTGAACTTATCATTTGACACACTTCTATAAAAAGTTACCATTGATGTGAAGCTGAGCCAGTCCTGCTGACAGAATCTGCTTCTCAACAGAGGCTCAAAGGTTTCCACAGCTTTTTTCTGCTCTCAGTGTGGATGATGGCAGGTCCAGTTTAAAGTTTATGTTTTCGTCCATTTTGATTCATCACATGTGACAATGGTGCTGAAGGACATTTGCTTCAGATCAGCCAGTTTGTATTTTATTGTATTTTTTTAAGTGTTCCATAAATAGAGGTAATAAAACCTGCATACAGAACACTGAATCTGATGTATCTTTCCAACACAGTGCAAATGTGAAATAAAAAAAATAAAAATTAAAAAAACAACAGAAATCACATAGGAGATTGTAATTTTGTAAAAAATGCATTCCAGATGCTCATATCCATGTGCATTTTGCAACTACAGTGCTACATATTAGCATGAACAGCATGCAAAAAGCTAAATAAACGTTACGACAGTTACAATGCTCCACTCTGTATCGTATATGCTCAGCGTACCCTCAGAGAGCGACTGAATAAATGGTGTTCCACCATCTGATCGCAGATTTAGTACATTTGGACACAAGCAAGTACAATGACAACATTACATGCATATGAAACAAACAAACCAAAAAAAAAGTGTGCTCCATTGTGTGCATGGTGCACCTGTCGCTTTGACTTAAGCCCGAGAACACATGCATGATGGCATACTTCCCCGCAGGTGATTGCACACATACACACACAGCTCTATGCTTTCCACGTTAACAGTTGTTCCCTTCCTCCCGCCTCAGGTGGCGGGTCTCCTTGGCTGACCTTAAGTTGGACTGCCACAGCTAGTTTGCATCAGATATCTTATGAAGCAGACCAGTTTATGGCTCGAACAGAACACAGGTAGAGGTGGGGGAGCAGGCATTAAGATCATTTAGGGATGAAATCTTTATGCACTGCAATAAAAGCTGCCTATATACTGCATAATTATGGGCACATAACATGGATATGACTTGGTTTCACATTCTAAGAATTTACAGCTTAGCAAATAATATATGATGTACTCTCAAAAAAAAATCCAAAGAAAAATGTTAAACGGGTGAGTCAAGTGATGACAGTCTGATATATATCAACTTTGTTTTTGGCAGAAATACTGGTACTGAAACCTCACTTTTTGGGGTAGTAATGTCAATTTTTTTTGTGATACATGTTCAATAGTTTTATTTATTTGCTATATTTTTATGATGTTTACAACCATTTACCGATATTTTACAAACTCTGTTCTTCGTAATTTTTTTGCCTTGGTATGCATCTTCATAATGTTTTTTTTTCTGCAGCAGCAAAATATACAAGAATATTGCTTATGGCACATTATACACCGGTTGACAAACTATTATACAGCAATAGAGAAATCTATAGCAATGGCTCAGAAAAGCAGTTACAGGTGGTCCCCGAGTTACGATCTGGTTCTGTTCCTACGGCCCGTTCGTAACCCGATTTTGCCGTAAATCGGAGCGCTACCCACGTGGCGGCCGTAACTCCGGATTTTCAGCCGGAAGTCGGAGCGCTACCCACGTGGAGGCCGTATACGTCGTTTTAAACACGTTTTTTTCAATGCAACACAATAACAGCATACTTAAAACACTGTTTTGCTGTATTTCCAAGCAGTTAGCTAACAGAATACCCTAAAAAAAAAAAATAAATAAAAAAAAAAAAATAAAGTGCTGCATAAAAAAGCCAATTTGAGGTGTGATGACGTCACTGGGGCGGCGCCGTAAGTCCGAAATGCCGTAAGTCGATGGCGCCGTAAGTCGGGGACAACATGGTATAATAATTGGTCACTCCCCAGCTTGACCCATTTGCAGGACTTGTCTGTTTTCAATACAATAACTAATCGAGCTCGTTTGTTTGCACCTCCCGGCAGGTCTTTGTGAGGTTAATCTTCTGCAGCTAATGCATCTTAGATGGCCTGCTTTACTTCAAGCTCTCATCAGAAGAGCTGGTAGATCATGACTGATAAGCTTGAGGGATTTGATCTGATTTGTACGGCTCAGGGTTATTAACCTCCTGCTTTGATTTACATTATTTATACCACAAGGTGTTTTCTAACATTGAAGAGGCCTGACGTCAAACACCTGCTATGTTGTTGGAGTAAAACCGCAAGTGGTCTTTTTGCATCATGTTGCAACGATGCCTGTCCTGACTTGTCTGTTTTCAGCACACAAGATTTGTACAGGAGTGCAAAGACGGGGAACCAGAAGTTCTGTTTGTCGGGGATTCTATGGTCCAGCTGATGCAGCAGTATGAGGTGAGGGGCTGCATGCATTTTTGTGGAAAATTCTCTTAATTTATCTCCATTTTACCTCCAAGCATGTGCAAATTCTTTATTTTGATAATTTAAAGTCTTTACCCACCTACATCTATTATAACTCTTTAAAATGGCTTTCCTTGTTAAATTTGCAAAGTATTGATTTCACAACAGAGCGACACGGTGGCTCGGTTGGTAGAGCTGTTGTCTCTCAATAACAAGGTCACTTGTTCAAATCCTGGCCCAGGACCTGTTTGGGTCAAGTTTGTGTCTTCTCTCCATTTATGCGTGTGTTTCCTCCCACAGACCAAAAACACGCATGTTAGACTGATTGGTGACTCTAAAAATTGTCCCTAGGTGTGAACGAGAGAGTGAATGGTTGTTTGTCTCGTTTGTCTCTGTGATGGACTGGTGACCTGTCCAGGGGGTTCCCCGCCTCTCACATAGTGACTGCTGGACGTGGGCACCAGTGACCCCCGTGGATAGATGGATGGATGATTTCACAATATTATTTTAATTTTAACTCATGCTATGTCATTTTTTTATTTAGAAAATGTTAGAATTAGCCTGGAGATTACAACATAACATTTGCATTGCTGTGAAGCTGAGATTTCTTATATAGTTTTTGCTAAAACGTTTCTGTGAGTTTCATAAGAAGTTAGAAGACATCACTGACAGAAATGTGGAAATGTTTTCACCTTTTATCTGTAATGAAGAAGGTTCATGGAAAACACAGGGGTTTGATTTCTCTTTACAGGTCTGGAGGGAGTGTTTCTCTCCTCTTCACGCCCTCAACTTTGGCATTGGTGGAGACAACACCTGTAATGTTCTGTGGAGGCTTCAAAATGGAGAGCTGGAGAACATCCGTCCTAAGGTGAGGGCAGTCTGTTGAGACATCTGAACACAAAATCCCCTCCTGAACACATCAGAAGTGTTTCTAAAGACAACTGGAAGGCTTTTCTTCTTTCTTGAAGATGTTTCAATGCTCATCTGAGATGTTCAAAGTAGAATGAGTTCCTCTGAGAAGGTCTCAGGTTTCAACTTTGCACTACTTGGAGTGCAGTAGTGCATTATCTACGCCCAGACAGTTTGACACCAACTCACAGCTTCATGCGTGTGACCGGAACAACTACTCTAACAATCTTCAGAAGGGAGGGACAGTGCAGTGGAGCAGCTGTGAAACTGAGATGCATCAGTTTTACATCTTTGCACCAATAAATGCTGATGGATGAGTTTATTTATTAGACAAGAGTCTGTAGGAAGTTGCTTTTCTCAGTTGCGACACCTGCTGTTTAAGAGGAGAACTACAGCAAATGTTGATCAAAATACGTTCCAGAATTAAACCTTTAGAGTGCATCAAATACAGAGTGGCTAAAGACCAGTTGTATGCACTCAAACCAGATTTACCACAAGGTGTCCAGACAATATTTTATTTTGATTATTTTGGTCTTTTTAGTTTTAAATTCCCACCTCAGTTTAACATTTTCATTATCATGCCTGTTATTATACCTGCGAGGCTCATCTCAGCATATTAATGTCAGTACGCGCTTATAATTTTCCTTGTTTTTAAGCAGCTATGGCCCTTTTGTGAAAGGGTAACCTATTTTTTAACAGTTACGTTAAAGTAAAAGTTACTTGACGCTAAATGTTAAGTGTGTGAATCCTGGCATACTTTTTTATAGTGTACAACATTTTATTGCTTTAGTAACAGTTGTTGACATCACCTTGTGTGTCTGATAAAATGTTCTCAATTTGTTCAGTGTCTTTTTTTTATTACAGTAGTCCCTCGATTAACACAGGGGTTACATTCCACACACCACTGCAGCAGATGGAAAAACCACAATGTAGAAACGCTGTATTTATTTTAGTATTTATATATACAGTATATGCTTTATAAACCCTTCCCACACTCTTGCAATGTTCTAAACCATGTTTTAAACTCCTAAACATACGTAATTATAACAACATACTAGGGCTGGGCGATATGGACCAAAATTAATAACTTAATATTTTTAAGATATATCACAATATACTTTATACATCTCACTATTTTTTTCTTTCCATGAAGTAATAACAAAAACATATTTGTGAGTCAAAGCTTTGCCCAGATTGTCACACAGGCACATTTATTAACTATACAAAATAAATATCTAAAAATAAATTATTTACGTATATTAAAATGTGTTTTTTAGACATTTATTTACATATATTTAATAATAATCCTCCCCAGCTGCACCGCCTTCATGACATTAAGCAGCGTTTGTGAAGCAGCAGTGAGGGGCTGCTTGTATTCAGCGAGGGAGAGGGAGGGGTCGTGTGAAGTTGGACAGGCAGAAAAAGGAGAACTACTGTACACAGATTTTCAAGTCTTACAGTGAGAGCTGGCACAACATTAATAAAGCAGCAGTTTATCATATTGCTAAAAACACAGTCCCTAGCAGATAACAACATGACTAACTTAAGCCGTCTTGTTCCACAGTTGAGACGGGGACCGTCTCTTTAGTGATATGATAAACTGCTGCTTTATTAATGTCACGCTACCTCACTGCTCCTCTCATAAGGCACAGTACAGGTAAAAGAGTTTCAGACCGTAGTTTGTTTCAGAGAAGGAAGCTGGGAAGACTTCACACAGTCGGAGCTGCAGCACAAAGTTTAACACACTCTTCATACTCCACTTTATACCGCTCTGTTTTAAATGGTGAAAAAGTTTTGTTGTGCTTGAACTTTTCGCTGGGACTTGTTTTCAGCATTGTCTACAGAAAACATTTTTCTGCTGCACATCTGACAAATTAAATCCAAACCATCTCCAAATAACAGAGCCAGTATTTTTTTTCTCTGCTCACAAGCTGCTCTGCAAATGCCATGTGCTGTCCCACCTGGAGGGGCAGGAGATGGGTGGGGGGGGACGCTGGTCTGAGAGGGAGAGGACGGGCTGTGTGGGAGAAAGAGAAGACAGTTGGCCAATTTTCAAGTACACATAACGCTATATTGTTTATATTGATACAGTCACATCTTGTATTGCAAATGAAATCATCTAGATATTTTTTAAATATCGCCCAGCCCTACAACATACACATATATACTGTACAGTACATGTACTGCAAAATTTTACTCCCCAGCTCTGCGGAACAACAACTCGGTTCTGGTTCTGTGGACCTACCCTGCAGCGACGAAGCCCACCGCCCCGTCCAAGTCTGATGTGCACGTGGATAATTGATCTTCAGGAAAATTCAGAATATTTGTTACTTTCCTCCCAGTTCTGTGAGATTAATAATAGATATCATAGATTTGCGTTGCAAAACTTTCCCTCCATTTCTTCAGAAAGCAGTGGCCGGAAACACTGTTGGCTTCTGTGTAGTGTAGTTCTTTTGACTGGTGATACAGTGTAGGCTTATTGAAAGAAAACTACAAAATGGTGGCGCCTGTCCAAAGTATTTTTATTTTAACTTTTTATCTCATAACATCCCAATCACGTGAGTGATATTAACGTTGACAATCGTTGACAAACCGCAAAAGAGCGAGTCCACGAAAGTCGAAGCGCAAAGTAGCGAGGGACTATAGTACACCGTGTTAGTGTTCTGTGACAGTCAGACCGGACTGTGAGGAGTAATAAACTGTCTGTGTTCTTGTGAAGGTGGTGGTTTTATGGGTAGGAACCAACAACTACGGACACACAGCAGAGCAAGTTGCTGGAGGAATCCTTGCCATCGCACAGCTGCTCACCTCTCACCTTCCCAAAGCTAAAATAGTTGTGTTGGTAAGTTTAAGTGTCTTTGTTGGATTTTTAAACTGATTCAGGAAGTTTCACTGAAGACCGTTTTAAAGAAAGTTCTGTAAAAGCGTGTAAAGTTCTCACTGAACCCAGCGTGATGTCTGAGAGGGAGCTCTTCGTCAGTCAGTCTGAACTGGTAATTGATCCGGTGATCAAACAGTAACATGGTGGCTGGATATGTGATTTGCAGCAATGAATGAGTGAACGTCCTTCAACACGTTGGTTTCTTTGAACATACTTTTATGACCCTAAAGGGTTTGTTGCCACGAGGCGAGCGGCCCAACCCGCTGAGGGAGAAGAACGCCGCTGTGAACAAGCTCCTGCGCTCCTGGCTGCCCCGACTGGGCCAGGCTCAGCTCTTGGACGTGAGCGAAGAGTTTGTCCACTCGGACGGAAGCGTTAGCTCACAAGACATGTTCGACTACCTCCACCTGACGCCAACGGGCTACCGTGCCATCGCAAAACCCCTCGGCGACCTGCTGCTTCAGATCCTGGAGGAAACGCCAGAGGAGAGAAGGGCATCACTGGTTTGAGGGGACAGGCTGCACATCCTCCTCCAGGCACCTTGTTCTCGGTACCCAGAGGAGAATCTCATCTTTTTAGAGGGAACAAAGGGTGTGTAGACATGCTGAAGAGGATGGGGTGGAGGCGTTCTACACATAAACACTGTGATTGGAGCAGTGAGATTTAGTATTCACGAATGTCAGACTACTACTGATTCATACACAGATTTATCTTCATGTGAATAAAACCACATAAAAACAATATTATCCTTTCAGACATGCTGACAGAATCATCCATTCCTTTTATTAAACCACAAACAGTCCAGTGCACTGCAGTCAGAACTTTACCAAACATTTTATAATGTGATTAAACAATATCAAATAATCCTAAATTCAGAAGATTTTTTTAAGAAGTAAAATTACAATTTTACAAACTATCACGTTTAAAACTTGGCAACAAGAAGCCTAAAGAAACCAAAAATGAAGTCACTACTGTATTAGTTTCTAATAATCTGACGCTTGTCACAGAACAGTATCTAAAACATTAATTTAACGTAAACATTAGTTCAAACAGTTTGCTGCTCTGGTCTTTGTATATCTGTGAAAACGCTTGTTGCTTCTTGTCCACAGAGTCACGCAGGCGACTACACGTCTTCAGACGTGCGTAGCTCTTCACTGCATGCACGTTGAATGAGCTCCGTAATGATCAGACGCATCGAGCCAGAAATAATGGACCCTGTCTTATTTTAAATGTTTGATAATCTATTCGTCTTCCAAACAACTTCAACAAGCAGAAAGCTTCTATTTCATCCAGAAACTGTAAATAAGTTGTTTTCTGAGACGTGGTGTGTCAGAAATGCCATCGGTTCATAAGAGTCAAACTTTGGATGTCCGTCTCCTTCATGTTTGTTCCGTAAATATTTTCTCCCGGAAGCAGATGTCGATTTGCGTCATTGCTGTAATTTATCCACTTCCATCCTGCAGTCCTCACCGCTCCATGCGCTGTAGTCAATTGAACATTTTTAGGTAAAAAAAAAAAAAGCCGATCCACATGAGGAAGTTGTACCTAATATTGTCGTGCGAGCTGCTATAAAACAATCGCAGGCTGCCATTAAAACGAGTCCGATCACAGATCAGTGAGCTTCGGCTGCAGCCGCTGGGTCACGGCTCACTTCCTGTCGAGCGTCAACGGGCCCAGCATCCCTGCTGTGTTCGTGCGGTGTGTTCAGTGTAAATAGTGTATGTCTGTGTGCCTTAAGTGTTCACTGGGACGGTTGTATGCAGCACGTGTGGTTCTGGATTGTGGACTTTGGATGAGCGAGTGCGTAGAAACGATCCCGGTTGTGGATCAGGACTTGAGGGTTTTGCACAAGGTCAGACTGAGTGTTTGTGTTTGATGTGATACGATGCACTGTTTTGGCTTGTTGTAATGTTGCATTCCAGTAAAAAATAAACCCAAATCTGTGTTGTCTATTTCTGACTCATTTAGTCTTTTGGCAACTGGAGGCGATGCAGTACATCTGGAGTACTTGGTACATTACTCATTCAGCAACAAAGAGTTTCCAAGAAATAAATACACTAATAAGGCTCTGCTTGTTCTCTGCCTCCTGTTACCCAGAGAGTTGCTTATTGTTTAATTCATTTGCTTACACCAAGTTTATCTCTAGTCCAGCAGCTTAGAGGCGTCGTGAACTCTGCCTTAATTGGCCTCGTTAAACTGTTGGGGCATGCAGGAGCGAACGTAATCGCTGGCAACTTGTATAAAAAAAAAAAAGATCTAATTAACCATTTCCTCATCCATTTAAACTAAAACAGTTGATCCATCTGGAGCCCTGCAGACTGAAGGAGTGTTAAAAAAACCTTCAGTCTGACGTGATGGGTCTGCTGTAAAATATTCTTTTAACATAAAGGGGTAGCTCAGACTTTTTTGTAAACAAATAATTAAAGCAATCGATATGGACATGTTGCTTATAAAGTGAAAGCATCTTGATTTAGAAATTTGGCATAAAACATAATTTTACACGTTTTGTCACATGGCATGTTTTCAATTTGCCAAGCCCAGAGTGAAACAGGACGTGGTCTCCCTGGTCTTTGTTTATTGATTCAAACGATTAAAAGAAATCTGTCATAAAAGTCAGATTGATCTCCTGTTTTAGTTCTGACCCTTAGGTTTTGAGGTGTCTTTATTGTTCCTGTGGCAGGAACCTCCACCAGCCAGACGGAGGTGCTTTTGAGCTCCGTCTGAACAGATGACCAGTTTTAACTTCAGTACAGACAAAACACCTCATTCAGCCTCTGTGGAGCAAAAGCTTCTTCCTCTGATGTGATTAGAGTCCTCCTTTAGACATCATATTGGACTCAAGTCATCACCACCTCCTCCTCGGCCCTGGGACTCCTGGTCCATGTTCCACTCGGCCTAGAGGCCTTGCTTCAGCCCTCAAACTCCTGAACTTTTGTTTATTTAGTGACACAAATAAGCGTCGACCATTTGGGAAATCCCACTCAAACATCGAGGGCTGACACGTGAAATAAACTGGAAGTAATTTAAATAAAATTAAGTCATTTTAATTTTGTATTTCCAGCCAGGAACACATTTTATAAAAACCCGTGCAACTGTCATGTGGAGTTTAAAGCTGTTAGTTAATTTTAAACATTTAAATGAAGTCGCTTTTATAGCAATTAATATATATAAAAAAAATCATTAGTTAAAAAATGTATAATTTTCAAAGTTTTAGTTAAAATTGTCCCAAGATGCTTTCCGTATCTACACATCTCCTGACCAGGGTTTGTATTTTTATTTATTGTTTTTATTTTTTGCAAACCTTTAACAAACTGTCTACCTTTGAGAGAACCACAAATCTTCATAAATCACTGTCATTCACAAACAGTTTGGTGAAATATTTATTACATTTAAACACCAAAGTTTAGTGGATTCAGTAAGATAAAGATGAGTGAATCTAACATTTCAGTTTTCAGTGTGTGGGGTGGTTTGTGTTGCTACTTTTTATTCTCAAAGTGCTATTAAAAGCCTACGGCAAATGATGACATCACGCGTTTCTGGTTTCAGTTTTCAGGACAGGTTGTGTCTACAGTTCTGTAATCAAACCCTCGTCTTCTGCAGCCACGCCTCGAAGGTGTGCAGAATGTGCGTTTACTTTGTCTGCTTTATATTCGCATGTAAATGCAGCTCAGGTCATTCTGTTGTCTTGATGCAGCATGTTTCTCTGAAATCTCATGAATCGACTGATCAATATTCCAGTCTGGTTATTTTAAGCAGTTCCTTCCATTTTCTTTGGATCACCTGATGTTACACTCTCCTGAGGGAGAAATATGCAAACATTTAATATTTCTTTGAGAAGTATGTATTTTTAAACATGTCAGCAAGTTTTTTTTTTTTTAATATATATGTATGGTATATGTATCTGGACAGGTTCCAAAACTTTTGAAATCTTCTAATAAACCCACTTGTTGGCCTCATTTGTTTGAGATAAAATCATGTTGATGTGTTGCCAGTGATTTTATCATGCTCTGCCAAAGGCAAGAGACATTGATGTCTGTGCTTGTTTGCAAAATATCTTATTAACGTGTGGACAGATTTTGATCAAATCTCAGAAACTGATTACCAGTAACTATTAGAGTCAAGTTCAAGTATCTTTATTACCCCCAAGAGGCAATTTGTTTCACAGTCAGTAGGCACATAAAACCTCCATACTGGACAAGATATTAAGACAGAACAGAAATCATCACTGAGAACCCTGATCCTTACAGGGATGAATGCATTTTTCAGTCTTTGTCTTACATCTGTGCAGCAGACACCTGCATCCAGATGGAAGCAGCCTGACCTCACCATGGAGTGGGTGATCAGGATCTGCCAGAATCATCCTGGCCTTGTTCACTAACCTTGTTTTGTGTAGGTCAGTGAGGTTCTGTATGGCTATGCCAGCAGTTTAGCTGCACATCCTGACAATCCCCAAGAGTTTGTTCCTGTTTATGCATGTCAAAAGTCCAAACCAACAGATGAAGGTGAAAGTTAAGAGACTCAATAAAACATCAATAAAACATTCTCATAAAAGTAGAATCAACATTAAAACCACAGAGATTCTGACAAAAATACATTCTCTGGTGGGTCTTACAAAGTGAGTTCACATGGGGGTCAAAGGCCAGTTTGTCACAGAGAACAGTTCCCAAATATTTATACATATTGATGCACCACCTCAACAGCTTCACCGTTAATGACCACAGAAGTGACAAATGAAGAACCTTGAATCCTTGAGTGGCAACTAAAGAGTCTTCTAAAATATCTGACCATCTCCTTTGTCTTAGAAACATTTAATTTTAAAAAGAAAAACTCACATCATTCAGTGAAGTCCCTGACCACAGGCCCGGGGTCTGGGTCATCACTCCTGAGAAGGGACAGGACGACAGAGCCATTAGCAAACTTTAAAATGTGACGCTGAGGGAACTGGTTGCAACAATCATTTGTGTATAAAATAAATAAAGGGGGTAAGTGAACACAGCCCTGAGGGGAACCAGTAGATTAATTTCAACAATCCAATTCATGATGGCTCTCACTGCTTGCTGACCTCTCCTGGAGAGGGGACGCACAGTATAACCATCACAAAAATGTAGACTACACCATTGAAGAGGAGGGAGCAACTTTCCACCACACCAACAGGTGCATAGACAAAGCCATGGGATGGCCAGTGGTGGCCTTGGGTGTTGTCAGTGAAGCAAGGAAAATTATTCTCACTTCCTGATAACATTAACCAAAGCAGGTTTGAAAAGGAAAAAATAGTAGTGGACCGAGATCACAACCCTGTGGAACACCATTACTCTGGTGAATGTGGAGAACACATCATGTACATAAATAAACTGAAATCAGCCAAATATATATGACTTAAAGTAAATCACCCTTAGTCACAAGAAAATAGGGTCATATTTACACAAACAAGAAACTACAAGCAGCACGCCAATGTCCTCGTCGCTTAAGGATTTGAATAGTGAATGATCATAGTGCAAGTAATCTTTAATGTTTTTGGTGCAAGATTTTAAAGTGGGTAGAAGTTACACTGTGGAGAAGAACAGAGGTAGGTTTTTTTTTTTTAATTCTCATCAGAGGCAACACAGAGTGAGGGATCCTGGTAAGTAAAGGGAGCAATTTTATCCTCCACCAGATGAAATGGTGGAACCAGGGTGGTCACTGGTGACCTGGGCCACTATAGATTAATTTTCAGCCGCCCCAGTCATTTGAGAAAACAACTTTTAAGCAATATAAAAACTAGAAAGAATGGTTTCAAAGGCCAGTTTGTCATAGAGAACAGTTCCCAAATATTTATATTGATACACCACATCAACAGCTTCACCGTTTACATATACTGTATGTAAACTGGTGGCCAGTTTACATATATGTACAGTAGTGGCCATCTTGGATTTTGACATGGCAACCCAATCTTTGATAGTAAATACTGTAGATTGGTATACCTTTTCTTACACCTAGATGCAGCCACACACCAAAATGGCAGTCAGCCCCTCATTTATTTTTCAAGTTATTCAGCTCACAAGATAAATAGAAAGACGGATGGAGGGTATTTCCAACGCCACTCTTTGCTCTACGATGGAGGACACAAACACCAGGAATGCAATGGCTTGAACAACCCTCGTTATTATTATTGTTTTTAATTTATTATTTTTGGTTTACTTCATGTGAGGTGGAAACAATCAGTAGAACTAATGTGAAACTAAACGGCATTCAGTCACAGACCTTCAACCCTTTGAATAGTACAGTACATCGAATGCTCAGTTTAAGACATTTGTATTTTTGAATCTGCGTATTAAATCAGAAGAATTTTAGAGAAATATATCACTAAGTTCATTTTCTCCTTTTTGATTTTGATCAACTGTGAGTTCATCCGTCTTCTATTTCCAGCTCCAAGTCAGAGTCTTTCTATTAGTGGCAAACTTTAATACAAATATGTGCAAAATGGAGAAAAAAGTCAACATATGGAGAAAACCCATTACATCACAATAAACCCAAAAGAGGTAAAGATTTTTTTTAAGTCATAACAAGGAGAACAAAGTACAAGACAAAACATATTTTTAACTGATAAAAATGTAAAAAAAAAAAATTACATTTTAAATGTTTATATTTAATGAGCTTCATATTCTGCTTGATTTGCACCATTACATTTGTCTTCATAGCCTGTTTATTTTCTCGTAAACCACTAAACTAATTTGAATAAAACTCTCAAAGTGATGAATGGATGCAACTGATTAGTTTTTGGAGTCGATCTGATTCAACCCCCCTGCTGCCCTTGGATCAGACTGACCCTACGAGGCCCTCAGCTCTAAAGCTGAGACCTTCTGGGGAAGACCACCTCACCTAAACAAACTTAGCAAACGAAAACCTGATTTTAAATTATGTAGATAATTTTTCAGATTTCAATCAAAAATCTAAAGTGGTAGTAGCCGAGAGTCATTCTCAGAACATACTCTGAGCGCTGACACATTTCACAAGACATTTAAAAAAATGTTGACCCTCAAGATGGCAGTTTCAGTCTAGTGCAGGCGTCTGCCACATTTATGATCCAAAGATCATTTTTTGTGCTTTTGTTCACTAAATTAAATGTGTCCAGAGCTGCAGCAACCTTCTACAACTGTGATTATCAAGTGGAGGCCCGTGGACCACTTTAGATGTGTTGGAGGGAGCTTTGTGGCACCACATATTAAAAAGCAAAAAATATCTAATAATTTTTAACATTTATCAATATTTATACAATTTTAAACAAAATAAAAGAGCAGATTCTTGTAAAGAAGGAAAAAATAAAAAAATTTATTTTTTAACCAATTTTTATTTAGTTAAACAAACTATAAACTATGCAGACCTATGTGATTGTTTTAAATTTCTTAAAAAAAAAAACAAGTAGTGTATAGAAATAAAGTTAAAGTGAGTATTTTATTCTTTGTATTAGTTCTAGTAATGGCATATTTGCAAAATAAATGACCACAAAGCTGAAAAATTAAAATGGCTAAAACTAGCTTTACTTTTGTTTGTATAACAACCAATAAAATTCAGTTTTATGTCAGTTTTGGTCAAAGCTTGAAAGAGCCGCTGCAGAGGGACCACAGAGCCGCATGCTGCTCCAGAGCCGCAGGTTGCAGACCCCTGGTCTGGTGTATTTATATTTTAATTTTCTGATGGGTATATTTGGTATGTGTTGAGATCAGACATTTTCTGATTCTGTAGGATTTGATTTAAACCTTCTGCAACACCATCAGCAGGTGAGTTCAAGGTGTTGTTTGTGAGCAGGACATTATCAGCCATGGATTTCTGCACATCTTGATCAATGTCTTGGTCCAGGGGTTAAATCAGCAGCTCTTTGTTCCGGATCACAAGACCCAGTTACTCTCAGTCTTTAACCCGAGGTATCGTTTCTCGATGCGTCCGTCGATGACCTCTGACTGCCATCCCACCCCCCTACCTGAAGTCCAACACCGCAGTATCTGTTTGTTATTGACTCCGTTACCTAATTACACCTGTACACCTGTGAAAAGGACATTTGACTTGTTCTTTCTTGACTTTGGTTTTCTCACAACCTTTCCTTTTGTTCCTGAAACAAACTTATCAGCATCAATCTTAGCCTCACGTCTTATTTTGACAAAACTCAAACACGTCCTTAAGAACCTTCATGGCGAGGCCCCTCAACAACTAAACTATAGAACGGCTCCTCCAAAGACCTTCTCCCGCACTTGTAATGGACTTTGTGAGGGGATTACCCGCTAAACAAATACATATTGTGCCTAAGAAGCAGGTATGGATGAGATTCAGTGAGCGCAGCCAGCAGGAGTCACTAATGCAGCAAACAGGCCTTAATCCACTTGAATCAGTCCAGGGTCGAACCCAGAGATCTGCAGCGGCTGGCGCCACTTTTTCCACTGCGTCACTCAGAGTCCCACTTCTTAGTTCACATGTTGCATCAGCACCAGCCTGGAAATCACAGTGGGACTCACAGGTCAGGACCAGGTCTTTTTAGCTCAGCCTGACTGGTTCAGGTGACTCCAAAACCATCTGAGAGGACTTTGTAAGGAAGTTGTGCCGAAATGTTGGGAATTCCTCCTTCTCTCACTGGGCAGAGGAAAAACTAGTGCTGAACACTGACGACTCACATGATCAACTGTAAATAGTTGGTGTTTCAGTGAAATCAGCTCTATCCTGGTGGGAACTGGACCAGCATTCAACAGCTGTGGACGTTGCTTGACAGCACAGTGGTTCAGAAAAAGGTTTAAATCAGCTCCATCGTTTAAATAAGTAATAATTTAAATAAGTAATAATAAATGAAATTATCTTATATCGTTAAGATTGGAGCAGTTTTAAGAGGGCAGCAGTACACTGAGTTACTCTCACTAGCCATTAGCTCATCAGTTAAGTGAAATTAAACTTGTTTTAGCTTGTTTTTTGTTGAGTTAGTCACATAACCATACCACACTGGTAAACTTTATGTAAAAAAATTTATTAAATTTGTTGCATTTAGTCAAGTCAAGTGGACCCAAACTCTATTATTGCCAGATGGTAACTCATAATACTGCAGTAAGAGTAATAAAATACTCATAAACACTCGTGAAAACTCAGAACTTTGACTGAACTCACCCTGTTGTTGTCTGCAGCGTTTTTCTTTCTCAAATCAGGAAAATGGACTCAGAACTCGTTCCCAACACCGAGCCAACTTAGAAATGTAGCTTTTTGTGTCATGGATATTGAAACTTCTGCATCAGTCAATGTCTGATGATGGTGACCGCCTTCACCAAAATATTTATTAATTCAGAAAAAGTCACATTTCAACAACTTATGGTTAAAATTAAATAAAGCATCATGGTAACATTTTAAAAACACGTGATTAATGGAATAATAATAAACAAATCTGAATAAATCTTTCATGTTTTCTGTATTATTGCCAACTGCACAAAACCAAAAGGTAAGTTATAATGTTTTTACTTGTGTCTGTCAGAAAAAATATCTCATGAATCTCTGTGAATTTAAATTAAACTCTAAGAAAGTTATTGTCAGGTGTACACTTACAACGGAGTGGATGCAGTTCAAGATGGCTGCCACAGCTAATCAATTTAAAACAACTCGCTTACAAAAATTGAGCTAAAGTTCAGTGTGGTAGTAGCTGACTTACACCCTGAGCACGAACAGATCACTTAAAGTTAGCCTTGTCTTGTCTGTTAGCAAAATATCTAATCAACCACTGGGTGGATTTTAATGAAACTCACACAGTAATAACTGAATGAACATTTAAAACGGGTTCCCAACACTGGTCCTTGAGGAAGACCCTCCTGCATGTTTGAGTTGTTCCTCTGCTCCAACACACCTGATTTGAATGAAACGGTGATTAAGAGGGTTCTGCCGAACTTACAGAAAAAATTAAACCACTGAATCTGGTGTGCTGGAGCAGAGAAACAACTAAAACATGCAGTTTTAAAACATATAAACTGCTGCAGCCGATCCAGTTTAAGATGACAGTAATAACTGATCACAATACAAAGATTTAAGTGTACCGTATTTTCTGGTGTATAAGTCACAGTTTGTTACATAAATTTGCAAGTCCTGCGACTTATATAAGATTTTTTTTCCATGCTCATAACATAATTTTTGACCGACACTTGAAATGTTCATTCATTCTGACATGAAGCAGAGTAAACGTTACCATTTGCAGCCGGTAGAGAAGACTCGGTGGCAGTGCGCCAACCCACCCACTCATCAATCCATCCATGCATTCATCGTGGCTCCGGCTGCGAGCTCTAGTGCTCCTCCACGGAGGAAGGGGGCAGTGAGGTGCGTGAGCCGCAGCACTGTGAAGTAGCGAGGTGCGGGGGTGGGACGCTAGAGTCACGAGCCACCTTCGTCCCCACTCTAGCGGCAGAGTGGAGAGGAACAACTGGAGCAAACATGTCTGTTTGCAAAGGGTAACAGATAAATTTTGCTGTGTTGCCCAGGCAAAATTAATCTGTTTTGACCATTAAAGTGCATTTATTAAGGAAAAGTTCAACTGAGACACACCTTTACTATAATGTTGAGTAAAATATTTGTCGTTAAGTGTTATTCTTGTTAGATTTCTAAGAACTGCAACAACCAGTCCTCCATGTGTGCTTGCTTCACTCAGCTGGTGCAAGTGGAGGAACGAGAGCTAGTGGCTCCAGCCACGATGGATGGATGGATGGATGGATGGTGCCTCCCACGAGAAATAAAGCTGTTTTGACTATTAAATAAATGCATAATAAATGCGACTTATACGCCAAAGCAACTTATCTGTGTTTTTTTTCCCTCTCCATTGACTGATGCGACTTATACTCCAGAAAATACGGTAAGTTTTGTAGCTGAAAGGTGGCGGGCGATGTGCATTCCTTTAGGAACACTAGGCCTTTTTAGATTGAGAAATTATTTAAACTCTCTAACATATCACAAACTCTTTGATTACACACGTTATGAAATACTGTGTGTATTTATGAGTAACGGTGTTTGTAGCAGCAGATGGGAGCTCTGCAGCGTGAGTAGAATTTCTAATTAAACTCATTTAACAACTGTTTCCGGATTTCAGTTCGTCTTCCTTCCTGCAACACCCCCACCCCACCCCAGCACCTCCTCCCAGTATGATCACACAGCTGCTTGTTGTGCACGTACATTTGCAGGTTTCAACTCGTCTCGTCGGATTCTTGTGTTGTTGTTTCTGTCTTGGTGCTGAGTTTTCTTTTCTCCCTCGTCGTGCAACACCTGCTCACGTATTCAGCATTTCTGCTCTGAATTAGAACCCCCCCAACACACACACACACACACACACACACACACACACACACACACACACACACACACACACACACACACACACCCTTTGCAGCTGCTTTAGATTTACTTCAGCTGAAGTTATTTGTCTTCGCTTGTTTGCCTCCAGAGTTTTAACTCTGCATGTGGATCTTCGACTCTGCTGCACGTGCACGACATCTGCCGGTGTTCAAATAAAGACTGGAGTGGAAAAGAAACATTTGCTGATGGTCATTGTGTCTGAGCATCCTGGGGGTTATTGTTTTAAGAACATCTCAAAGAGCATGAAACAATCTGAGGAAAGCAGCTCCTTCCTGCGTGTTGGGCTGCAGGGCCATCAGCAGGTCACAGGAGATTTCAATGTGAAGAAAACAACCACTCTTAAATATGGCGCAGAAAACTAAAATGATTTAGGTGCTACATTTTGTGGATCTGGGGAAAAGGGAAGTGTTTTCTAAAATTCTAAGAAATACAGGTTTTTTTTTTTTTTTTTAACCCATCCCTTTCTGGCCTCGGCCTCCAGAAGTATCATTTTTTACTTTTAATTTCCTCGAGCAGCCATGCTTGCGTCTCCTGTGCTTCTTATCTTTATCCCTGAGCCGGTTCATGCTGAACTTTACTTCAACGGCGCTGAAAGTGAAAACAGTATAAACAAAACCCTGGCAGGAGACGCAATCTCCCTCCTCTGAACCCAACCGGTTCCCCTCGTTCCGCCCAATCACACTAAATCCTTCAGAACACCCTCGTCTCTCCTCTGGCCTGTGGAGGAGTTGTTTTCCTCCTCTGTCAGGTTTCATATTTGCTGATCTCTGGTTGAGGTACAGCTCAGTTTTGAAAGGACCACATATGAAAGACTAATCTGCATCATCTGAACAGGATGTTCATCGTGCGAACAGCCTTTGAATATTTTATTTATCAACCCTCAATCATTTTGATCAAACTACACCATCATGTTGTGATCAGTAAAACACATCTGCTTTTCTGTTTTAATAAAACCTTGTGTCAAACTCAAGGCCCAGGTGCCAAATATGGTCCTTCTTATTGTTTTATATGGACCCCAAAATTATATGTTAGAAGTAAAATCCTTTATTCACCTTGTTTTACTTTAAAACTGTGCGTACTTCTCAAACAACTGGACAACTGTGAAGCCAAGAAAGGTAGTTTGAATTTTCCCCTAATCTTTGATTCTGATGCGATAAAAGCAACAAAGAACATCAAATGAGACCAACAAAACTCTTGAGGAGCCTGCAACCAAGACAAGATGTCAGACATGACTGTAACGTTTTCACTGAATCTGGTTTGAAATTACAGTAGTTTTTAAATATAGCCCCTTTTGCAAAGGAGTTTGACACCCAAAATCTCCTGAACACCCTTAAGTGAAACTAATAAACTTCAGTTCTTTTACCGAATGACTAAAAGCTTCATATCCTTAAACCAGTTCTTCAGGTTTGCTGCAGTGAATTACCAGACGCTGCTTGTTTTAGTCGTTCTCCCAGAAAACATCACTTTCTTTAAGGTTGAGTTATGGACATGTCGTGGCTGGAAGCATTTTGAGAACTACACTTTGTGGTGCATTTGAGGACAGTCTGACATCTGGAAACTGGTAGCCCTGCAGAAAAAAAAAAAAAAAAAAAAAAAATCGCCACACAAGGACACAGCATCATATGATGGATCATTTGGTTGTACCAGCTAAACTCAGTTTGGCGTGTCCCTGAACGCACCGCCAGCTAAATAACTGAATTTTAATGTGACGATTGTTGCAAGTTTACCAAAATGATGAAACAAATCAGTGTTATTTTTTTATAGAAATATTTACTTTAAAAGTATTAAGCAAAAAAATGTTCTAAACTGGAATTAAAAATACAATTTAAAAGAACCACCAAAAAATAGAAAGTTTGGTCAAGTTTAATGTTTTAAACTTTGTCTCTCACTGAGCGGCAACTCTGTTCAAGTTTCCAAAAAAAGTTCCTGGTTTTATTTTTCCTTTTTATTATTATTGGTAATGCCTCCCTCATGCTGCAGGAATTTTGAATATGTTCAAAGAAAAAAAACATGCTGTGACAAATTCTCCTCTCAAAATATTCTATAAAGTTGTCATGGGAGTCTGGAAGCAGATCTGTTTAGTTTTTGTAAGCTAAAAAGTGTAAAGTGTGCAACAACCTTTGAAGGGTTTGAGTTTGTATTTTCTTGAACTGATGAAAAATAGTGATCAAATTGGAACAAGGTTAAATGAAGACAGAACGGAGGCCATCACTTGCAGGAATGTCTCCATTTATTTGCAGTTTTGTGCGAACAATCGGTCAAATTTAATTTAAAACATGCACCATTTGTGTCTCCAAGCAGTCGCAGCTCCGTGAGATACAAACGTAAGGGGTTTGTGTGTGTGTGTGTGTGTGTGTGTCATGATCAGTCTTTTCCATGTGTACTTTTTGGTCCCCAGTTTGATCCAGTTTTGTCTGATTAAAAAGTCACAGGTCACGTTTCTCCCTCGCAGACGAGGTGGGAGACAGAGTTTCTCCCTCCCGTCTGACGGCAAGAGAAGGTGCTTTGATGCCGGATCAGGGGTTGTTGTTGATGATCTGCCTCGGCCGGCCGTAACCCGTCATGCCGGCCTGGGACGCTCCTCTATTCGTGCCCATCTGCAGACCGATGACGTTCCTGCCTTCGTTCAGCTGATCTTCCGAGAACTCCCTCCGGTTCTCCTGAGACTTTCTGCACACACACACACACACACACACCTCAACAACTCATCCCTCACACCGTGTGTGGTTTTCAGCTTTTCACAGACACGTTGGTTTACATGCGAAGAGGAGAAACGTGCACAAACTTACTTGGGGAACCAGTTGGGATCTCCTTTGTAATGCCCATCATTCTTTGTGACAGCCAGACTCCCCAGGGCCAGCAGAGTCCTCTGGACGGCAGCCAGGTCTTTGCCTGTAGACGGGAATCAGTCTCACATGAATAAATACGCAGGGAGGAAACAAAACTGGGCTTGGAACACTTTACAGGACCACATAGTCAAAACGGCCGACGTGTGAAGAAAGAAGTACAAAAACCAGCGGAGACGCAGCTCAGTAATGTGATGAACTGACAGCATTAGTTGGGATTAAACGTGTCTGTGGTCTTACTCTCAAACAGGTCTACGGTCTGGAACATGTCCGTTTTGATGACGCCATAACTTTCAGCAGCTTTGAGGAACATGGAGATTTGCTCCATTTGTTTGAAGGCCATTGTGGAGGTTTTGATGGTCTTGATGGGTTTGTTGGCTCCATGCAGGCTGTTGATGAGCTCACAGAGCACCTGCAGACACCCAGAAGCAGCAGGTCCCTCTCATTAATGCTGCCACCAGCAAGAATTACAGATAATTACACACACACACAGGGCCAACACTCACACATCCATCCTTGAGCCATGTCTGGAAGCCGATCTTGTCCGGCTGAGGGTGGCCCACTCCTGGGCCACACTGAGCTACGATCCACGCCACCAGTCGCTCCTCCAACTCCGGGTCATACTTCTTATCGATCTTACTCTGAACCTCACGGCTCAGACCGTAGGAAGGACCTTTGTTTGCCATGTTGGATCCTGTTGGGAGTGTCAGATTGTTAGCATTCACAACCAAACCCCTGCTCTGCTGCACACGCCCTAAACTACTGGCACGCTGTCAGAACCACTAACGATTTTGGATCCTCTCCGGTGAATCAATGGTTTCTTCTGGATATCACAGGGTTTTATGGTTATGTAGAGCTTTTTGTTGTAAAAATTCATTTGAATTTCCTCAGTTTGGAGAAACAAGAGTTTTAATCTTTAATCTAGTCTGAACAGGCCCTGGACCAGGGGTGTCCAATCCTGTTCTTTGAGGCAACTGTCCTGCATGTTTTAGGCGTTCCTCTGCTCCAACACACCTTATGTCAATCAATGGTTGATTAACAGAACATGACAAGTTATTTCAACAACTGAACCAGGTGTGTTGGAGCCAGGAAGCCACTAAAACATGCAGGATAGTGGCCCTCAAGGACCAGGATTGAACACTCCTGGACCAGGTCGTCCTCAGACAACTCCAGTTTAAAATGGTTCATACGAACATAAAGCAAACAGCAGAATCTGATAACTAGAGGGAGAAGAGAGGGGAAAGAGTGTGATGTCAGCAGAGCTGATTAGCAAATGAGAAACAGGCGAGTAGAGAGATGACTCCAGCCATCACTGAAGGAAACAACAAGCCAGAACTGGAGGAGAAATGACTCAGGAACGCAAAGAAACTTGGTAACACCAACAAATAAAGACTGAATATGAATATTGGGGAAACTGTGGTGCAGTGGGAGGGCAGTTGTTTTAGAACAAGAAAGTCACAGGTTCAAGTTCACAAGACACCTCGGTCCGAGACCGAGATGTGTTCTGGCTGCCTCGCTCCATTCAGAAGACACACCGAGGCGTGAGGGGGGGGTCGTAGACAGGCTTCCTCTGATGAGCCTCTGTGCCTCCAAGCAAGGCAGTAAAGTAGCTGACCGACGTGTGAAGAAAAGAAAGAAAAACCAGAGGAGCTGCGGCTCAGTAATGTGATGAACTGACAGCATTAGTTGCACCCGCTCGTGGGATTAAACAACAAAGACTGATTACAGAGGGACCACTGATGATGGTGCACGGCAACTCTGTAGTTTGAAGCAGATATTTAACCACAAACAGGATCACTCAAGTGAGTTGCTTCCTTTGAGTAGACGACACGAGGGAGCCGTCCGACACGTTCACTGCATCACGCGCCGCTTCAGCCCAGAAGAGTTCTGCTTCACGCCTCTTTTGAGTCTGCGCGAAGATCACATCTGAACGGGACGGGACGGCTTCAGCTGTGACTTATGAACAGCTCAAAGACGGGCTGTCTGTATGGCCATTTTGCAAAACCATCTTCTGAATGTGCCTTACATCTCACGTGTGGTGTGTTGAATGCAGTGGACCAATTTCATCACTGCTTGTGTATGCATGCATGCATGTGAAACACGTCACTTCATATAAAGAAAGAGACAAAAAATATGGGGGAAAAAAAAACCTACAACCCCGACACTCAAAGCTAACCATTAGTTTGTCAGTATGTTCAGAATTAAACCAGTTCATGTCATTTAAAGAGCCGTCTACAACAGGTAAGACGCTAACTGTTCATAACTTTGATCTTCAAAAGATCCAATTTGCTTTCTGGTAAGAAAGTGATGCCGATCTCACATCCAAGTTGTGCTGAACATTAAGGTACAAGCGAGAGCTGATAAAGATTACAAAGTGTGGTCACTTAAAACAACAGATCTAAAAGTAAATAGAAATAGAAATGAGCTTAGTGATCCACGCATTGTCCCAGCCGCACCAGTGATAATTATCCAACAAAGACGTCTGAACGTCTCGCAGAATTACAGCCCTGCTGCTCTCCAAGTCATAACGCTGAGCCCGTCTCTCTCATTACGGCTGCATGGACTTCCTGTCTGCAGGGCCGCCCTGCTCCCTGCATCCTGTTTGCTCATTCTGCTGTCACTTCCTTCCTGTTCCTGACAAAAGGTGACCAGAAACAGAACACACTGTTTGTCACTATGGGAACAGCCTTTAGCAGATAAGCACCACATCCAGAGAGCTAAATCAGTAAATACATTGATATGAATGTTTGTAGATGTAAACTTCAGATAAATGCTTTAAGACGACAGCGTTTGAGCTGATGGGAACAATTCTTCCTGCTTTTCTTTTCCCTTCACTTCCTGTCCCAAACACAAAATATAGAACACTGTTGACTTTTTTTTTTTTTTACATTTGCATATTTGTGCGAGCATCTGTTTTACATTTTTAGCTGGAAAACAAGGTTCAAAGCCAGTGAAGCTCGTTGTTTTTTTCCTCCGCCACTTATCAAAGCAGAGCCTCGTCAGTCCAGCTCGACACGTGATGCTGTTTGACAAATCCTCCACACATGACATCACTCGTCTCTTTTCAGTGGGAGATGGACGTGTTCCCGCGCTTTGATTTCTTCCAGAACCAGTTTGTTGTTGCAGGAACGAGAGCCGAAGCACAACATGGAAGTGTTTCTCAATCACTGGAGGTCTGTGCTGCCCTGGCACGCCCGGGTGACACAGCTGCAAACATCAGGGCCTGATCCGAGCAGATTTTTATCAGCGCTGCACTTTGAATCCCACATCAGGCTGATGGTTTAAAAACATTAGTGTGGAGACAGTCTGTGTTCTGACTGGGAGTGCTTACAGAACTTCTTGTAGCCAGGGTCACGCCATGACCCTGGTGTTCCTGCTGCTGACGTCAAAAATCAGCCATTTTTAAAACTGAAGGAGCGGCACGTTTAGTCGTCGTGTTCAAGCTCCTCATCGTTGTCTAACTTTCTATAAATGTGAGGTCATTCTACATCTTCCTGAACTCCAGTGGACTTTGTGCTCCAGTCCTCGTCAAATGATAATGTTTTAGTTTTTAAACCAGGCCAGTGTAATCACATTCTGCAGGCTTGTAGTTGTGTCTGGTCCCAGTACATCAGCAGCACGTCAGCAGCACAGAGATTTCAGGCTGATTTCAGCTGCTTTATCTTGAAGTAGCACTCTCAGTTATTTTCCAGACAAAATCCTAAATCTTTAATGGGATAGTTCTGTAGAAAGGTAAACATCTTACCTGTTGTAGATGGCTCTTTGAGCGACTTCAGTTAGGAGAAATAGCCTAAAGCTAACCAGACTGGTGAACTAAAGCAGGGGTGGGCAACTCCCACACCCCCTCCAGAGGTCCAAATCAAGATATTTAAAGCAATAAGAAAAAAAAAATCAAAAATATATTTTCTTTAGACAAACAATCTGCAATCCTTTTTTTTTTTATTATTTTTTTTTTAACAGTCTTTGTCTTGTGGTAGTACAGTTAGCATACCTGATAAAAAAATATACCTCCTCCGTGCAAGATGTATTTTGTGTAAACTGGCTCTTGTGACAATATAGTAGCCTTGATACAGGTAGTCCTCAGGTTACGACGGTCTCAGGTTACGACGTTTCGAGGTTATGACGCATCTCCCTTATTCACGTTAAGCAGTTACTTCGGTTTTACGTCGTTAAACGTTGTAACGCAGCGGTGCAGCGGCAAAAGAATACAGTACTGTACAGGTACTACCGTACGGAGGAGGACGGCGTCACTAGCATCCCAGTAGGCCATTAGCCCTTCA
>JARVGS010000400.1:28595604-28606985 GCA_031762315.1 Hypsolebias antenori | reverse complement strand
TGTTTTTTGAATGTCCAGAGGACCAGACTTAGCTTTTTTAGATTTTTCTACCTGGATCATTGAGCATGCATCAGGGTTAAATTATGGTAGTCAGGCTGACCAATAATAAAGTTAATTGGTGGAGTCAATGAGTGTAAGCACATTGATTCTTCAAGGGAAATTTTAATTTAGTAATGAGGACAGCTTGGCGGGCCAATTTTGGCCCGCGGGCCCTAGTTATTTAGTAGGAAACGGGTTTTAGAGCTTTACATAGAGACATTGAACATTTGTTGGGAATATTTACTTATTCAGCTTTTAAAGATGAGATGTTGGATTTTCTATGGAATCTCCTTTATTGCCACCTGTAAGCCAAGCAGATTAAATCTGTAATAAAAGTCTTTATTTCACACACATTCTGTTAAAATCAATAGAAAACTGCCTTTTGTGTTGCACACTTTACTTAAATTTGACTGAAAGTCAACTCATGCACAGCACTTTTGGTTTTGAAGCCCTACATCTTTATTGTTTCGCTTTCAGGGACCAAACTGTATCCCTGCAGATATTGTTCTTATAGTTCGACAGAAGAGTCATCCTCTGTTTATGAGACAGCACAATGACCTGATCTACAAGACCAGTATCTCTCTGGAGATGGTGAGTCATGTCAAGGGTTTATTGTATATTTTTTTAAGGCTGATTAAACACTGACCACTTGATTCCCTTCCCAACAGGCACTAACTGGCTTCTCTGTGGATGTGCAGACACTAGACGGCAGGCTGCTCAGCGTTCCTGTCAACGACGTTGTGCAGTAAGTGTTATGTTAAGACATAACATAAAATAGTTTATTAGACATGATGCCTGCAGCTAAAAAATCTGTACTGGAACATGTGATGATGAGAATTTTAGGGATGCCACTTCCCAGTGCCCCTTTAAAAGGATTTAATGGTCCATGTTTTATCTGTGTCTTGGTTTGGAGTCGTGTTGTAAAGGCAGCAGCTTGAGCAGAGAAGTCCAGCCACATTCCCAGGCCAGCTGAAAGACTGTCTCCTGTATCTTCCCTGGGGTCTCCTTCCAGTTGGACACACCTGGAAAAACTCCCTAGGGAGGTGTCCAGCGAGCATCCTTACCACACGCCTGAACCACTGCAACTTCCTCCTCTGCTCTGAGTCTCTCCTGGATAACTGAACTTCACCCTGTCTTTAAGGGCGAGTCCAGCTACCCTGCAGAGAAAACATATTGACCACCTTTGTCCACGACCTCATTCTCTCTGTTATTTATCAGTTTGAAGACACTTCATAAAGCATTACCGTAATAATCATTTAGACAATTGTTATAAAACACTGTTTATGCATTGTAGCAGTTTCACTATTTTGTGAGATCAAGTGTTGTACTTTTATTAGTTTCTGTACGATTTAGATTTCAACATCTGTCAGAAAGTTGGCAGAACGGTGGTACAGTTGGTAGAGCTGAAACCTCTCAGCAAGCAGGTTGCTGGATCAAATCCCACCCAGGGGTCTTTCTCAGTGGAGTTTGCATGTTCTCTCTGTGCATACGTGGGTTTACTCCGGGTACTCCAGTTTCCTCCCACAGATCAACAACATGCATGCTAGACTGACTGATAACTCTAAATTGTCCCTAGATGTGAGTGAGAGAGTGAATGGTTGTTTGTCTCGTTTGTCTCTGTGTTGGACTTGTAACCTGTCCAGGGTGTCCCCCACCTCTCACACAGTGACTGCTGGACATGGACACCTGCGAGTCTGCGACCCAGACTGGAAGAAGCAGGTAAAAATAATGAATGAATGGATGAATGTCAGGGAGTTATTTGCATGAAACCACTCTGAGCATGTGTAGGTACAAATACAAATTCTGTTCTGGCAATTAAATCTCTTTAGTTAAAGAAGCAACTAGTAAAAATTTACATTATCCAGTCTTGCCAAATAGTGAGCCTCCATCAGTGTATGAACAATGTTTTGTAATTTTTATAAATGTTTGTAAAGTGTCTACAAACTCATGACTAGAATAGACTAGAAAAAAAACTTTATTGTCTGTCCCAGCTGGTGACAAATTCTTCTTTGACAAGTGCTCCCTCATTTGGCGTTCCCACACAATTACAGGTACACATTCAAAGCTGTTTCACTAACTGTTGAAAAAAAACAGCAGTTCTCATTTTAAACAGTTTTAAGTGGATAGTCCAAATGTTATGAATGATTTCTTTTCCGGGCCAGTGGAACTTTATACCTTCTGCCTGATGGCAGCAGCTGGAATGAGTGATGAGGGTGAACTGAACCCCCTGTGATCAGGGTAGCCTTCCTGATCACAGGGCGTTCATTTCACCCTCATCACGGGGCTCTTAAACAGGTCAAAAAGAGGTGTTTGTGCTAATCCGGTCATTTTTCTGGCCTGGTTAATATTGCCAGACAGTTTGGTTTATAATTGACCATGAGGAAACTACAGCAGCATAAAATGGCATATTGTTATAACATTAATACATTCTGTATAAATGTGCCTTCATTTTGAAATGCTACCAATTCAATTTTTTTATTAGGACATTTATTGAATTATTTCTGATTTTGTGCATCTTTACACTTCACCCCCTCTCTGATCTGTTTGTTGTGACACCTCAGCCCTACATATGAGAAAGTGCTGGCTGGAGAGGGAATGCCGCTGTCACAGGATCCATCGCAGAGAGGAAACCTCATCATTGCTTTTGACGTCCAGTTTCCAGTGAAGCTCTCCTCTAAAAGCAAGCATCTGATCAAACAAGCTTTGGGTCTACAAGAGAACTGATGTATTCATCGCATGTGCTGCACTCCTACAAACTGTAATGACTTTGCCTTGTTACATTTAAATTGAAATACAGTATATGCTGAATCTAAAGATAAAGGTTTCTTAGTACCAGCCTTCAGATAGACATCATTGACTTCAGTGAAACCACATTGCTGTGATTTGCAGCCATCATGGCTCGTTTCAGCTGCTCATAAGTTACAAACATCACCACATTCCAGGTGCCCAGTCGTAAGAACGATGGCATGAACCTAAAGAGACAAAAACATCCATTCAGTTCATTTTACAACAGTCAAAAAATTGATTTAATCCAGGCTCTGCTGTCATTGCGCACCCCTTATAAAAAGAAAGTGGACCCTCTTTGGTCATCATGGCGGTAGCACAGACGAGGACGCTGTTGTACCGGCCGGGAGCAGAGTTCATGTACCTCGTCTTGACCACATCGACAGGAGAGGCGATCACGGTCGTGCACAACCCGGCACCGAAGGCTGACGCAAAGTGGCAGGGCAGGTTGTCTGTGGAGCACATGCTGAAGGTTACCACTCCAAACTCAAACAGCCCCGTGTCTCACGGAGTCAGAGTCTGTGTTACCAGTCAGAGGAGTGGACTTGAGAAGCAGATCCTTAATGAAGTCATACGTCACCAGTTCCGTGCAGTTAACGATGGCGTTGCGGGCAATGTTAGGCATTGTACCTGGGTGAAGGAGTTCATGTTAACAGAAGCATTCATGACAAATACTTTACTTTCTGAAGATCAAATTACCTTTCCAAAGCCCCCGAATGCCTTCTTCCCTACCAATGGTCTTGTAAGCATCAATGGTGCCACAGTAGCGTCTAGCGTGCTCACCGGACATTGCCTGAGCCTGAAAACGAACCTTCACCACGTCTGTGGGCTGAGCAAACGCAACAGCCATGGCTCCGGTGGTGCATCCCGCCAGCAGCCGACTGCCTATGCCAACATCTGAGTTGGGGAAGAGGAAGATGTCAAACCCAACGTATGTCTCAATAAAATAATTTACCTCGTATACAACATACTTACGGTCAGAGCCTCGAGTGTAGAATTGTTTGACAGAGTCGTAGAGACCAATACGGACGGAGGCGAAGCTCATTTGTCTCTGGAGTCCAGCCACCAGTCCACTGTAAAGACTCTGAGGTCCCTCTGTGCGCACCATGGTGACGATGGTGCCGAACACGCCACGATACCTCACTGAGCTGGCTGTGCTGCTCTCACCCTGGATCTTCAAAGACAGACAAGAAACTGTTTACTCAGGAAAACAGACAAAAGCTAAACTGCCATCTGTTAAATTGTTATGGTAATAAGAGCTAAAATGCTTCACATGTAAAAAAAGGGTGAGCCAAATGGAAGCTTTCATTTACCTGCAGCCTCACTTTGGCGGTGTCCAGTGGAAAGGTGAGCAGGTCGGCGATGCAGGCTGCAGTTCCTGCTCCCACAAACTTTACAGCTGCTGACGGAGGCACATCTGCAGGTCCAAAACCAACCATTTCTACAAGTCTTTTGTTCCAAACAAAAATCCAGAAGTGGTCTCTTTCAAGGACCAGATGCTCCCCCAGAATCTGAAATGAACATTAACAAAGTAGTTCAAAGTTTGTTGGATGTCATATGAAACTTTATTTGCATTGCAGATGTAACTGGTGTGCATGATTTGCTTGATCCTTTATGATTTAATTCATATTTCTATCAATGTGGTGTCTTTAATGAGAGTCCTTTGTGATGCTGAATAAAAGACCCAGCTGTTTACATTTTCTGTCACTTAACATTGTAAGTTCATCCATCTAGAACTGTATGTACATCTTAGTTCTTACCTTATTTGGAGCTGGTTTATGTCTGAAACAAAGATCAGGATTCTCTGAAGGTATCCCGCTGGCTGAACTTCGTTCCAGCTATAAACTGGTCTCCTCGCTTTTCCATAGAAGATCCTTCAGAAACTTTAAACCTCAAAATCATACTCCAAATCCTGGAAAACAAACAGTTCAATAAAAAAAAGAAAGGAAAGTTGCAAGAAGGAAATCTTTAAAATAGTCTGGTTGCAGCATAAAACAACCGGTGATGGTTAAAAAAACATGTTTTTAGAGGACAGTATCTGAATGGATGAAGGCATGGCTGGTGAAAAAGCAGTAATGTGGAGGAAGAGGGCCGCCTCTTTAAATATAGCCGTGACGTGGTTATATAATGGCTCAACGTGTTGCTGTGGGGTCTCGGCCCAACACTTCCTGATGGTCCATTACACAGACAGCATGTGCTGTACGGGATGGACATAAATGCAACATTATGCGTTCCTGCAGCCTTTTTTATATTTTGCTTTAATGATTGGCAGTAAAATTACAATAAAAAACTTGAATTTTGTTTTGTGAAGATGAAATATTTTATCTACATTTCTTTAACTTATTGACCGAGTCAGTTATTTGTTTAAAGGTCTGAAATGCATTATCAGGTAAACGCTGACTCATGCTGAACAAACAGAAACTGCACAACAGATTAGAGCCACATGTTCAAAGCTGTAATGATTTCACCGCAGGCTTTTTTTTTTTTTTTTTTGTCGTAAGTGTTTCAGGCCCCGTCTTCCTGCTTTGATTAATGAGGTGCTTTCATGCACACAGTTCATACTGAAGACTGATTCTGCAAAGACGTTTAGGCTCATGCCTTTCATGGCTGGTTTTGTAATTCAGTTTAAAAGTGTTTGAGAGACACTGGGGTGGCTCGGTTGGTAGAGCTGTTGCCTCTCAGTGAGAAGTTCGCTGCGACTGGGGACCTTTCTGGGTGGAGTTTGTATGTTCTGTCCATGAATGGGTTTTCTCTGGTTTTCTCCAGTTTCCTCTCACAGACCAAAAACATGCATGTTAGGCTGATTGGTGACTAAATTGTCTCTAGGTGTGAGTGAGAGAGTGAATGGTTGTTTGTCTCATTTGTCTCTATGTGTCCCTGTGATGGATGGGAGACATGTCTAGGATGTACCCCGCCTCTCGCACAGTTGCTGGATATGGGCACCAGTGACCCCCGTGACCTGAAAAGGAAGAAGCGGGTAAAGATAATGGATGGATGGATAGATTGTACTTTGTAATCAGAAAGACGAAACTGCTCAAAGATTAGATGTCAGTTTGGACATTATGCACCAGTCAAGACGCTGGGAATGATTTCAATAAATTAGAGATGGGCAGTGAATTTTACATATGCTTATAGAAATTACAATGGAATGGGTGCTACGATGGAGCAGTGGTTAGAGCTGTCGCCTCTCAGTAAGAAGGTTGCAGTATCCCCTTTTATCATGGGATCTATCTGTGTAGGGTTTCCATAATCTTCCTGTGCATGTATGGGTTTTCTTCAGGTATTGTTTTTCTTCCACAGACATGAATGATTATTTGGTAAGTCCAAACTGTCCTGGGTGTCCTTGCATGTGAATAGTTGTTTGTCCCGTTTGTCTCTATGTGTCTCTTTGATGGACTTGTTACCTGTACAGGGTGTACCCCACATCTCACACAGTGACCAGCTGCCTTCTGACTCAGAAAAGAAAAAGTGAGTAAAGAGAATGATAGATGGACATTTAGACTGACAAATTTTGAGAAGCAGAAGTAAAGTAGTCTATTTGTCTTGGCTATTGTTTTTCGTTTCCTCTACTGGCACCTTGTGGTGACACCACAGACTGGTGCTTTTGTGGATGTGCTGCTGCGAGCGACTGAACATACAACGCCTTTTGCCCAAGTTCTTTACTGTTCTTAGCTTTATGGGAAACGTGGCAAAGAGAAAGTCACTGTTTAAGAAAACTCAGATTTAATCTCAACTAGTATCTAAATAATCTAATCGTCTAGTCTATATATTTTAGATTACATTTTTTTTATTGTTTTGATTTGACATTCTCTTTTAATAAAGTCCATGCTCAATAATCCAGGTAAAAAAATCCAACAGTGTTCAATCAGGTCATCTGGATGGTTTTTCTTTTTTTAATTGTTGTTGAGACACTTTGTCCTTCATCCTGATGAAGTCCTTTGGATGAAGGACAAAATGTCTCAACAAAGAAAGAAACCATCCAGATGACCTGATTGAAGTTCGATGGATTCTCATCTAACTTTCACTACTTTGTAATACATTTTTTATGAGCTTTATAATGTTTTAACTTCATTTCAGAAATCAGTTGTAGAGATTTTTTATTTTTTTTTTATCTTGGCACATCTCATTTTACTTTGGCAGAATTTCAAATGCCATCCATCTGAATTCTCCTCTGCTTTTGTTCTTCCCTATTCATCTCATCTTGTCGACTCTGCTTACACAGCGGCGGCTCGGAGGAGCTGCGGATGCTCTTTACAATGTAGATGACAGGATAAAAACAGAAAGAGAGGCAAAGAATGAACGAGGAAGCAGAAAGAATGGAGGGGGAGATGGAAAGAGATGTGAAAAGGCCAAAGAGGGAGGATAAGCCACGTCTCCCTTGTCTTGACATTTCTCTCTGTCTCCCCTGGGAACAAATACCCCAATATAAATGTTCCAGACTGATGATTGAGTGGGACAGGAGGAGGAAGAGGCAGAGAGGAAGGCTTTCTTGATGTGCATTAGTTGTCACGGGCTTGGCGTATAATTTGGTATTGGTTGATGTAATTAAAGGGTTCAGGCCTCAGCAATTTTTTCCGGACTAATTTGTTTAGGAAGCTCTGAATCCTCGCAGGCCACTGGTGACAATGGCTCCACGGTGACTGCTGCAGCTATTCCTGGTGGTCATAGCAACAGGAGGGCCCACAGGTGTCCATATTAATATCAAGCTAGCTGCTTCCCAAGTGAACTGCATTTATATTCAGCACTTCGCACCAGGTGCTGTTTATCCACACAGTGGAGGAGACGTTCACCTGCTGAATTCTCCGAGAAACTGAGGAGACATCTAGTGAGAACAAAAGACTGTTTACAGCAGGTGCCTTCCGGCTCCAGGCAGGGACACATTCATGTTAAATTACTGCTGTGCACTGTAGATAAAGAATGAAGCTGATCTTTACCACCTACAGTCCACCGGAACGACCAGCTGAGTGGAAACCAGGCTGAGCAGAAGAATGCAAACTTTCTTCAGCTCCTACTTTGAGTATGTCGTACATCGGTTTGAAAGGAACTGAATTTTAAAGTTTGTAAACTTCAGATGGGTAGCTTCTAAAATAAAAGATGTCTGGTAAAAAAAAAAAACAGAAACACAGTCCTAGATGTTCCCAGTATAACGATGTGAAACACATTGCTGCCTCATGAACTCCACGCACCCCTTGCAGCGTCATTGTTTCATCTTCTGACTTTCATTCCTCTTTTCACCAGAGTTTACCTCCACCTCTCTGTACTCTCTTCCATCTGCTCTATACTCACTAAAAATCACAATATCATCTGCAAAAGTGATGGTCTATGAAGACTTGCCTGACATCTACCATTAACCTGCATTGCACATGAGAAAGGGCTTGGAGCTGATCCTCCTTCTTTGAAGCATCCTTTACTCCTACTGCACATCCCACCATCTCCCCAAGGTGCAACTAGTTTCACATTCAGTAGGCACATAAAACATCCATACTAGACCAGACATTGATACATTAAAATAACAATACATGAAATCATCACTGTACATTGAGAAGCCTCTTTGCTACAGGGATAAATGAGTTTTTCAGTCTGTTCGTTCTACATCTGGGCTGCAGATACCTGCATCCAAATAGAAGCAACATGAACTCACCATGAGTGGATGATCAGGATCTGCCAGAATCAGCCTGGCCTTTTTCACTGACCTCGCCTTGAGTAGGTCAGTTAGGTTCTGTAGGTCAGTGAGGTTCTGTAGGGCTATGCCATCAGTTTTGCACATCCTGACAATCCCTGAGAGATTGTTCCTGTTTTTGCACGTCAAAAGTCCAAATCAACAGATGAAGGTGAAAGTTAAGTTCGTCGTATCATTCTGATTACAGTCTACAGGATAACAATGCATCCAAGTAGAGATGTTCTCAGTAGTCTGGTAAATTGAACAAAGATAAAGTTTGGTGGCCATGATGATGATCCAACATATTTCTAAATGCAGAAACAAAATTCAATTAAATTCAATTCAGTTTATTTATATAACACCAAGTAACAACAGAAGTCTCTCAGGGCACTGAACAGAAACATTCATATATATATAAATTAAGTTAACACTATTTATCTGAGGAGCAGATTTCTCCATCACAGAGCAAGCATGAAGGTAACAGTGGAAAGGAAAAACTCCCTCATGAGGAAGAAACCTTTAGCAGAACCAGGCTGACCATTTGTGGTAATTAAATGTTATAAATAACAGTAAGTGACACTGTAACTCACTGAGTGTGAAAACAGTAATTATGCCAACCAAACCATCATAGACAAAGTTTCTGCTCAGGAACTTTTCACAGCTGAATGCATTGTGTTCTCTTTCTTATTAACATGCACACTTTACAGCTGAACTTATACACACTGCACTATGATCAATGCTTTGCAATCGTACAAGAGACAAACATGGCAGTTCAACATCATGCCAAAAGACTAATTCTTGGTAAGGTTGGGAATCTGACCACAAACCACATCCATCTTTTCAATGAAAGGCACCACAATGTGTAGCATTCAATAGGTGCCAAATACTTACCATAATTTGCAAAATTTGCCAATAATTTGCCAACAATTTCTTTTTTTTTTCTTTTTTTTTCTTTCACTGATTTGCAGTGCTAATTCTGAGAGCTCTTCTGTGTCCAGCTGCTGCTTTTGGGATTGGTTTTGTCTTGTGTTATGGGATAAGAAAGCAAACCTTTCTCTGCGTCCAGAGGCTAAACTTCAGCATGCTGCAGACTGATCCTACAGCTCTGCTTCCTCCCGTTCAGCCGGTGATAATCTGCTCTCTCCTCAGGTGGCCTGACTGAGCAGCAGCAGGCTGTTGGATCAAACTACCTTCCTGCTTCCTTCCTCACTTTGTTTGAAAAATAATTGTGGTTCAGCTTTGACACCTGCAAATAAAATAAAAAGAATGAAAAGTTAAAAAAAAAAAAAAATCACAGATGAAAACTGTAAACAATCTGGACCAGCAGAGATTTGATTTTTCTTTTTCATAGCAGGATTTACTTGGGTTGAATTTTGGAATGCACAATCATTTCATCATGTCATCTGGATAAATTGATAAAGAATCAAAAACAGACGTTGTGCTTTTTGTTTTAGTATGTTGGCATCTGCCTGACTGAGATGGAAAATATTGGCAATCCTAAATGAGTCCATAGATGTCTACATGTCTCAGAAACAAATGTCAGAGCTTCATGTAGCCATGCCTGTTTATTGTTGGACCATTTTGTTTTTCTCAAGGACAATCAGATCAAACTCAACATCAAACTGAGAAAATTAAAGATGGTTCCAGTTTTCGTAAATGACATGGATTTTTGGGTTTACACTGTTCAATCAGCAATTAAGCACTCTACAGAGATGAAGTGTGCAGTAAAATAAATTGCTTGTTGGTTCTTATTTCTACTACATCACTTTAAAAGCATGACAACAGGCTGAGCTTTCCAGAGTTCAGGTAACTTTACAAAAACAAAGCAAAAAACAAACAAAACAATCCCCTGAAAAATTCCTTAAGTACCAGGATAAAAGTATGATGTCATGTCATGATCAAAAACATTTTAGCAAAACGGTGTGTGAATAAAGGCGTCATTGAGTGGGTTTGAACTGATGCTTTGTGCTCCTAAGCTGTAGTATTTCCCTCCACCTAGTAAAATGACATTTTATGATATAAAAAGTTGGTTATCAGACGAATGATCCCTATTGAAAGGTGTCGTACTGAGCTCTTGGCCAAGTCATCCTTGTAAAGGAAATCATGATCGCAATGATATTTAAATTATACTGTTTACAATGTTTAAACATTCTTTTCATCTTCATATACTTAGAGATCCAGAGTTGGACGTGAATTGTCAGTACTATGAATCTCAACAATATAACACTTTAATTACAAGCTTGCTGTGTCTGTTAAATAAAGAGGGACAGCAGGAGGATGTGTTCTTGACATTGGGACTGACTTACTTCACCAGTTTTGCCTGTTCTCTTTTTCTAAAAGCTTGATGTTTGTCTTGAGTCTTGGCGTCTCTTCTGAGTGGAGCTAATTTAAGTCAAGAGCACCTTGTTTCTCTGCTGTAAGCTTTTCTGCCAGCGTATTGACTGAAACATGTCTGCAGACTGGTGCTGTCATTTCTAACCCGGGCCTGCACCCGGCCTGGCCTGAAAATTTGAGCTGGGCCAAAATAATGTGCTGGATGGGTGGGCTGGGTCAGTGTCGGGCTTTTGAATCAGTCAGCAGATGCACATGGCTTACAATCCAATTTGGATCACCAGCTGCGCACGGTCGTTTCACCTCACGCTGACCGGCCAGTTAAAAGAGATTAAAAAAAAAAGTCTAGATGGACCACTACCAGACATCCACCTGAAGCTTAACTGGACTCAGCCGCTGCATCAGCAGACGCACGCGGCCATTGACCCAATTTGGATCAGCTGCACACGTCCGCTGACCGTTAATATCTATAATATTATAATTTTAATATCAGTGTTTCCCCTACAATTATACAAGCGGGATGCCCCAACCCATCAACAGAAATGAGCACCCCACCTACCAACCCCCC
>JARVGS010000400.1:28399649-28414571 GCA_031762315.1 Hypsolebias antenori | reverse complement strand
GCCAATACTTAAATGAGAAACCGATTTTAACAATTTTTTTTATTTTTATTATTTTAACAACAGTTGTCTGAACTTCATTTATATTTCAGAGTACTACCACATGGCCAGTTTAAACAAGTTTGTATTGTTTCTAGATTATTGTTCAAGGGTGTTTTTCAGTAAAATAATATTGGAAAATTGAAGGTGCATTGTGACCTTATAACACCTGACAGTGCTGCTAATATAACAAAATTGGTATCGGTAGGTCAGACTTTTTAGAAATCGGTGATCGGCCAGAAAACTGCAATCGGTGCACCCCAATATATACCTGTATTTATATTTAACTTACGTTTCCATTATTTCCCCATGGAAATACATTGAGACCTTCTCAACTCCTATAAAAACCTTTTCTTTAAAATGTGCTTCAACATACATGCTCGGTTCTTGTCATCTTACAATACTTTTACCTTTCAGATACAATTATGCTACTTTTTCTCCTCCATCTTGAGCAAAAAGAGAGAACTGGAAATACGCTCTGTCCATCAATGTTGTGAGAGAGATAACTTGAAAAATGAGTGTGGTACTGACTTCCAGTTTGGTGTGTGGCTACATCTAGGTGTAAGAAAGTTTCATTTCAAAAACTGGGTTGCCTCATTAAATGATGGCCACCACCCCATCTTATATGTAAAACGACCTCCGTTATCATTTGAGGAAACTATGCTGTCTAGTTTTTATATTGTTTAAAAGGATAGTTTCCCCAAATGATGGGGGTGGCCGAAGATTAATGTATATTGGTGAAGGCCACCATTGCGTCACCCTCTGTCTCCACCATCTGCATGGATTAAGGTTCTCTGTCGCTGCGACGGATTTCCTTCATTTTGAACGTGGATGGATTTACGTCATCTGTAAAAATGAGGATGGGGAAGAAAAAGTGTTTTGTTGTGGTCTTGTTAAAACCATACAATGTAATAATGATACTGACACTGCTTTCGACAAATAAAGAAGCCGAGCCACAGTTAGACCCAATCGGAGCAGAGCAGGGCGGGTCCTGCTCTCTGGTTCACGGTGAGCCCATGTGTGAGCAGCAGAGACAAACTGCAGGTGAAAGCTCACCCGCACCAATAAAAAAATACCCGCTACCATAACAGAACCACTCGCCCCTTCATGCCGGTGATGACATGCAATAATTATTAAACATTTGTGTTTGCACATAACCAATTCACTGCAACCGGGGAGACACCAGAGCTGATACACCATTACCCCAACCCCTCGTCCCGCACCACGCCCTGACCTCCCTGAGAGTTGCGTATCTTAACTTTGTATTAAATGTTAATGTTCAGAGCGTCGTCATCGTTCAAACATGTCCAACCTGCGCTCATGACCCAACTCCAGATCAGACAGAGACGTGCGCCGCAGCAGGAGCGAGCAGCCTGTTGAGTTTCTCTCATGGTGAGAGAGGCGGTTTCTGCTGCTTTAGTTTTTCTAAATAAATATTAATGCTAAAAGACAAATATGTTCCTGATTATAACAAAAGATTTGTCTCTCTTTAGCTTTAATTTTCCCCAAACTCACACATTTCTCTGAGATTCAGTTCAGGTGTTTGTAGTTTATCAAAAATATCTGCTAAATTCCCCTGATGCATGCTCAATAATCCAGGTTAAAAAAAAATCTAAAAAAGCTAAGTCTAGTCCTCTGGACATTCAAAAAACAAAACAAAAAAGTAGAAACGTTTTGTCTTTCTTATCTGCTAAATTCAATTTTACACCATATTTTAAATTTAACAAGGGGCTGTGGCTGTTTGGATGAGCTAAACATATTTAGAATTGTACTGAGAGGTAACTGTACTGTCATAAATGTAGTGTAATAAATTATCAAAGATGACAAATAAATACTAGTATTAAATGACTACATGAGCTGAAATCCTCAGCCTTAACACTGCATTTAAACATAAAATGTAATTTTTTTTCTAGTTTCATTTAACCCATATGTGCATTGAGACTTGTTTAATGGCAGCCATTTTCTTTTCTTCTTTTTGTCTTCAAGGCTGGCTGCAGTAAAGGAAGAAAAGGAAGGCATGGCCAAGGCTCTGGGCCGACTTCAGCTGAGTGGTAAGTGTTCTACGGCTGAGCGAGAGGACTGGAGGATCAGGGACGTGGTGAGGACGCTGGAGGAACCGCTCATCAAGGAGAGGGCCAGAAGTCAAAGGTCAACGAGTAAGAGGTGCCAGGAGCAGCGACTCCTTGTGGAGCAGGTGCAAGTGTTCTGGATAAGGTTCCTGTTTTCTTTGTGACCCGTCTGGTTTTAACTCTCCTCCTTCCTGTCTAGCTAGAGGAGCTGAGAGCATCAGAGTGTGCCCTCCGTGTTCGTGTCAAGAGTCTCACCAACGAACTGGCATTACTGCGGAGAGGGTTAGACAATCTAAGCGTGTACTATACCTTTTACTCTCTGTCATTCAGTTTCCTTCAGTTCAGACCAGCGTTTGACCTCTGGATGTTACGGTACTTACTCGCTGTTTGTCTCGGTGCCTGCAGCAGAGTGACTCCTGGGTCAGGCCACGTCAACTCTCGCGTTGATGGGGAGGTCTATCGCTCTCTTTCTCGTGAGAGGAGGTCTGGATACGGGACAGTCAGGGCTCGGTCTGAGTCTAGAGAGCGACCGGAGGACAGTCGGCATAGATCAGTAGAAAGAGCAAGAAGAGCGGACTCTTCTGGACCATGGGCTCACATACCCAGGCCATCGCCTTCCCCCACAGGTACTGCCTGTGATGATCTTTGTGTTAACCAACTTGTTTTATCTTTATCAGATAATTAAATGCTAAAAATTCTGTCTTTCAGGGTCCAGAGTCCCGCGCTTCGACCCGACAGCCTACATCCAGGACCGGCAGCGCAGGCGGAAAGAGACGGAACTCAAAAAGTTGGTTCCCATTCATTTTCCTTCGACACTCCTGTATTTAACGCTGCATTTGTCAAAACCCTGATTTCCGTCAGACAGAGGAAGGTGCGAAGGGACATTCTGACATCACCCGTCATCCCCGAGAGGGGCCGCTCCCGATCCAGAGAGGCCTGTCCTCAGGTGGTCCGATCTGGCAGCAGAGGCCGGAGTCTGTCTGGGGAGCGCAGGGGCAGCAGGAACTCCTCTGAGAGCTCATTAGCAGATATGGATGAAATGACCCAAACTCTGTTCAGGTACTCTCAGACAACCAAAGACTTTTGTGAAGCTGCTGTCAGTTACTTTAATGTTCATCTTTTATCTGTTCAGGGGAAGAAAACTCATGTACAATGGATCTAACATGGTGAGTCTTTAACATAAAGATTGATTTGTGATGTTTTTGTGTATTTTTTAACTTTTTAAGTCTTCTGGAAAAATCAGCAATTTTGTTGTTATTCTTTTATTTGATGTCAGTAAACTTGACAGGTCCTGACGAAGCCTAAAAAGCTTTCTAAATTTTTCTACTTTGTCAGAATTGTTTGAAATTCTTCTAACCTCACAGTACAGTAATGTTACTATGAAGATAAATCAGTCTTGTAAGTCGTCACACAAGCGGACAACATCTGTAGGCATACAACAAGATCCACAAGCGTACCACAAGTTTTACTAATGCATATTACAAGATTCACAAATTAATAAACAATTTTTTTTACAATTAAGGTTGTTCTTCTCATGGAAAAACTACAGGGAAATATATTTTCTAGTAATATATACCGTATGTCCATCCTGATGCATTTTTAGATGAATAATAGCCAACTCTTTTGAGATGATTTTAACCGTGCAGTTCACAAAATGTAGTATTTTAGGAATCCTGTAGCATCATTGTAAACAAATGTGTTTTAATATTAGGGCTTATGAGCTACTATGCCAAGTTATTAATGCGTGTTCAACCAATAGTTCAGTAAATCTGGTAAAGCTCCGATGCCCCAGCTTTTTACCAGCCCTGAACGCAGCATTGCTTTTGTGAACATGGAGCAGTACAGTGTCTAAAGTCACATTCACAGGCAGCTGATTTGTCGGCAGCAGGTGAGTTGTTCACGTGTTTTTGACTATTTGTATATACAGATTACTTGAGGAGTTGTGACTTAGAGGTTAGAGAAGGTGGACCTGTGATGGGAAGGTCGCAGGTTCAACTCCCTGGACTGACAACATCAAAATGTAGGTGGGAAAGGTGAAACACACACGCCTGCCTCCACCCTCATGTGCCCCACTCTGGCCTCTTGAGCAAGGCTCTTATCCTCCACCATCTGCTCCCCAGATAGCAGCTCTCTGCTCCACACAGAGGGCTGTGGTAGCGCAGTGATCTGTAGTTGTGTCAGGAAGGACATCGAGCATCAAAATAATCACCAAGTCTTCGTGCAACTTAGTTTGCTGTGGTGACCCCTGACGAAGGGAGCAGCTGAAAGAAAAAAAGAAAAAATACACAGAATATTCCTACTTGTGCAATTTGAAATGTGTACATTTGATGAACTCTATACATTTATAAAACTTGTGGTACGCTTGTAGATCTTATTGTATGCATAAATAACTTACACTTGTGTGACTACTATTGACTACAGGTGGTCACCGACTTACGGCGCCATCGACTTACGGCAACTCTGACTTACGGCGCCGCCCCCAGTGACGTTACGTTGTCTTTTTTATGCAGCATTTTATGTTTTTTTTTTTTTCCAATTTTTTTGAGGGTATTCTGTTAGCTAACTGCTTGGAAACACATTAAAACGGCGTTCTAAGTACGCTGTTGTTGTTTTACATTGAAAAAAATGTGTTTAAAAAGACGTTACGGCCGCCACGTGGCCAGCGCTCCGAGTTACGGCAAATCGAGTTGCGAACGGGCCGTAGGAATGGAACCCATTCGTAACTCGGGGACCACCTGTATTTTATCTTCATACATTACTGCCCTATAGTGTTTCTTAGGGGAAAGATTGACTACCTGTATATTGAATTCCGTTATAAATTTAAACCTTTATTTTACCTGGAAATAAATCCATTGAGATTATTAATCTTTTACAAGGATGTCCTGCGCAAAATGCTTTTTGTTAGCTCCTAGTTCATGTATTATAAAATAATGCATTCCTTTCGCTGTTCTTATTTTTTATTTAACCCAAATCTAAATTTTGCTGCACAGGTTAATATTACTAATACTGAAGGGCTGTATTTAGCTTAATGAAGCCAAGTCTTAAAAAAAAGAGTTATTTCCTGCATGACTACCAGTAGCTCTCACAGTATTAAAGATCTCATGGTATTCTTGATCAAAACTGTGTTGCTGAGCAGCATCAAATGGAGTTGGAGTCACTGTTGAGCGCAGAATCTATTTTTTTTTCACGCTTGTTGAAAGTAAAAAAGCAAATAATCCTTTTTCTAAATGTGCAACTTGTGTGTTTTTAGTCTAGAGGCCTCATGACCAGAAAGCCTGTATGCAGTACTCCAACATACAGAGTTAAAGACAAAGGTAAATTATTTATTTTCTGTAATGAAGTAAAAACTTAAAACACGTCTGATCATGATGTCGTGTTACGAACTGCAGAGAGCTCTATAGACACGGGAGCTGAGCTGTCGGAGATCGACGCACGACTGCAGGCGCTTCAGGACTACATGAGGGACTTGGACACAGGACACTAACCTGCTGCATGAGTCCTACCTGGACTCTTCACATGTGAAGCTCAGGTCGACGGAGGACCGGACCCCGAATCAAACACAGTCTTCAACAGCGCGTTCAGGGTCTTGGATTGGATCCGCAGGAAACTCCAGATACACCGAGGGACCGTTTTTTTTTTTTTTTTGCACTTTGATTTTTATTTTAACAGTTTATAATCAAATAACTCAAACACCATTCCGTATGTAAAAAAACAACAAAAGAGATTTTGCTTGTATATATCATCAAACCAATGCATGCACATTTGTAAAAGTTGAACTTTTTTATTTTCAGCAATAAAATATTTAATTTAAATAACTCACCGGCAGTGAGCGTGTATTAATCAGAATTGCACATTTACAGATATTCTAATTATTTTTAATCAGTATCTGCATTTCTTTAAACCATTTTATGGTGCTCATCAGTGTGAGTAACTGTTTTTCTCTGCCTCAGTGCATGCTGGGATTTCTCCACCTTTATTAACACGTGTCCTGCCAAAGCTGCTGTACCACCGTGTTGGATTTTTCCTGTTTGAAGGTTTTTTCAGTGCATTCATATTTTTCTATTTAAATCGCTCCACGCATTTTGTTTTCCAGAAATAACATTATGAATATTGGTATTTGTTTTTAATTTCACATTCATGAATACGCATTTTTCATGAGGCCTTTTTGTTATTTTAGTTGCCTGCATTTTGTAGCTTCTAAAGATAAAGACTGGGAGCAACAATCTCTGATTAAAGATGTTTTGTGTCAGCAGACAGAGCTCCTTCAGAGCTGCTCAGTTTTAATTACAGTTCAGTGTAAGTCAGGGGTGTCCAAATGTTTTCATGTGTGGGCCAAAACTCAAAATGAAAGGACTGGTGGGCCAAAAAAATGTGAATTTAACTCAATGTGAGCAATATTTTAGGAGAAAGGACAAATGTTTACTAATTTTGGTGGAGAAAGTTATTTTAATTGTAGATTCAAAACATCAAAAGCCTCAAACACCAAGTTTATATATTTTTATTAAAAAGGATTTGATTAATTGTGTCTATTTTTACTGTTCTCTTGTGTTTGGAAAGTTCATTTTATTCTGTTCTCAGCAACAAACGCATTATTTAAGTAAGTGTCCTTTTAAAAGGGGGTCAATCAGCCTTTTGGACCGTGGACGGCCCAGAAGGCTGATCAAAGTTCAGAAACATCGTCCATCTATCAGTTGCTAAAGTTGATCAACTCGTATGTAGATGATACCACGCTATATTCATTTAAAAATGTCCAGTTTCCCTCTTGATTATTTTATCAACTGCAACATTTAGTAAAGTTTTATGAATCTTTATTCAAAAATCTCCTTTTTGGTAGAGATCAGTAAATATTTTAGGTGCTTTGTACCATGAAGTGAAAATAAAAAAGATTATAGTCAAAGATTTGTATTTTGTTTAATATTACTACTCATTTTGAGAAGATTGTTTTTCATCTGTTTTGCTATTAAATCTAAACAACATATAAAAAAGGATTACCAACTAATTTGCACTAAGTCTGCTTTGGCCTCTTAAGCCTGCTGGACAAAATTATTCAATTCTTAAACTGTGGTTGTGGGCCGCACAAAATCACTCCAAGGGCTGCAAATGGCCCTCGGGCCACACTTTGGACACCAGTGGTATAAGTCATTCTACTCTCACTATATCTGAACAGCTGCCATCTTCCTACTGGAACTCTTACACACTTCATGGTGGATTGTACCATAATATTAAATAAAAGATATAAGGTATATAGAGTATGTATAGAGTTATAGAGTTAAATATAGAGTTTAAGATGGATAATCTTGGGAAAATCCTTCTTGATAGCCACGACGTGGATAAGAAACTAAATTCTATGCTATACCTCTATCAACATCTTAAATCCTCACAGGATGTGACCAACAACGGCTCCATTTTGATCAAAAGAAGAAAAAAAAAAACAGCCATGTGAATATTTATTTATTAGAAAGGCAGAAAACATTCAACTGCAAAACTTTAAAGGGACTTAATGTATCAAAAAGGAGTGCAGCAATACATATAAAAAAAACTATGTGACTGTGAACTATGGTTACAGTTCTGGTGTTTGTTAATAAAGTGCACACAGCTTCAAAATCAAACTCCTACACTAATTTTCATGTGACACCATGATGCAAAACCGCACAGTGAAACTATAGAACCCGTTACTTTTTATGCTACAGAAACAAAACAAGGCTGTTCAAAAGAAGGAAAATCACAGATTTTCCACATTAATGCACATTTTTCCCACATTAAGGCACGTTCATCGTGTCATGCCTCATGTCTGTTCTGGCTGGTTTGTAGCGTTGACCATCATGGGCGTCACGAGTTTCCTTCGTTTGTTGAGGATGGCCTGAATTCTGAGTGTGAGCTGCAGAGGGACACGGTTCAAACATCAGGGAAGCGATTTTAAGCAAATACGTACAGGCAGGCGTTTCAACTTACCGACTGCTGCTGTGCCAGAGCGTCTCGATAAAAGGCCTGTGTAACTTCCCGCCTCTTATCGTCGCACTGTTTCCAGAACTCGGCCTTCATCTGCAGCTCGGGCTCAGGCAGGAGGGGATACTGCTGCCGCTGTGGGACAAAACATCAAGTCAACAAATATTCTGAGGTCTTATACTTTCATGCTTCCCACTTCGACCTGCTCTGAACTGTGGGAGAGATGGCCAAGAGAGCATGCACAATGTTAAGACAGTAACCTGAAGGTAGGGCTCAACGGAAAGGTTGTAAGCAGTTAATATCTCACCTGTTGCAGATAAATCTCTGAATTAACCGCTGTTGTGATCGAACGGACAAGCTAACGGCTGCTAGTTCAAACACAGACAACATGGGATTGCCAGCGTTTTAAAATACATCCAGTCGCCAAAAATTCACAGCGATTTATTCAAATACTAATTTATACTTTTTTTTTTTTTGGTTAATAAATTTTATTGAGTGAATGTTTCCAAATCGTTCACACAATCTATGTTTTTCAAAACGTAACTTGTACAGTAACTTTTGTTCTATTTTAACAATTCATAAATCAAAATGTTCAGCTCATTCAGGACATTCTTGCTAAGAGTTTTAATGTTTGTGATATTTTACTTTAGGAAACAATTTGCTTCGTCTGCCATGTTTTTCCTCATTGAAAATAAATGGAGCTCTTCACATCCTTCAGACCATTTGAGCTGTTTAAAAATCTTTTACTGCTTTGGCTTTTCAGCTTCTTTCTGCTACTTTCAGCTCTTTTGTCCTTTATTGTTTCATTCTGGTAATTTCAGCATTTTATGCACCTTTCAGCTAAATTTAGCTTTTCTTTCTGCTATTTTGCTAATCTTTGCCTTTTGTGCTTTACAACAAATTCAACTCTGCTACTTTCAGTCTCTGCCAACTGCAGGGTTTTTTTTTTCCTTCAGCCACCTTTATTGGGCTAATTTTAGCTTTTTCCTCTTTAGTTTCTTTTTGGCTAACATTTGTTTTCTATTCAGCCTCTCTGCCCATTTCAGCTTATTCTGCTCGTTTCTGCTATTTTTCTGCTATACTCAGCTTTATTCTTTAAAAAAAAAAAAAAAAATCTGCTGCTTTCCACTTTTATTGTCCTGCTTTCAGCAAATTTCAGTTGTTCAAATTCAACTAACAGTAGCAGTTTGGCTATAAAACCTTTTCAGCTGGCTTCAACTTCTTCAGCATCTTTCAGCGAAAAATCATTCAGCAATACATTCTAGTTTACCAAGACTGACAGTGTCAGCAGCAGCACTTCAAGTGCAGACTGTTTCGACTGATATAAATGCATAATGTGAAACTGACTGAGGTTTATAAGGTTGATAAAATAGCCTTCATGACATTAGGAAGAGTAAAGTCGTCTTAAGGCAGCTGCAACCCACTTTGGTCGTTGCTGTGCTTGAATAACCAGCTAGCTCGTCAATTTGTAGGACTTTATCGCAATTTCTCCAAACTGAGGTATTCAGAGTGCCGTTTACAACAGGCAACAGTTTAATAACCATTCCACAGAACCCAGCATCAAACTGTCCAAACTGTTTCTTTAAGGTAACAACCCAGTCAAATCAATAAAGAGTTGACATGAAAAATTCAGTTATTTGTCAAGTCAAGATATGGTGGCCGGAATCCGTCCATCCATCCATCATCTTTACCCACTTCTTTGTTTGTGGGTCACGGGGGTCACTGGTGCAGCTGTCACTGTGTGAAAGGCGGAAGAATAGCAAATCAATTTTAATTCAACATAATTTTAGATTCTGCTGTAAGTCAGTCAACAGCAGAGGGGAATCCTTAGGGCCTTCTAGGCCTTCAGAGAAGGCCCACAAATGTGAAATGTTGCATTAAAAGGATTTGAAATTTATTTTGCGTGTTATATTTTCAATGTAAATTTTCTTAATTTTTGTAAAGTGTACAACTAGACTCCGAGTCAAACTTAAAAAAAGAAAGGAGTAGTGGAGGTAAACGTCTCACATATAAAACAAATGGGCATAAAGACAGAGTGCAGAGGATCCTGCTGTACAACTTAATGCCCATGGGCCAAATTTGGCCCTTGTCAACATGTCATCTGGTGCCCAAAAAATATATTTTAAATGTTAAATATTTCTCATTACTTCTCATTTTGCCTAAAAAAAAATGGCAGCATGACTGCTTAGTGGTTAGCACTGTTGCCTCACAGTAAAAATGTCCTGGGTTCAATCCCCGGTTTGGACCTGGGGTCTTTCTGTGAAGGAGTCTCACCAGTCGCTGCTTGTAGACGTCGATGGAGTAAGACGTCATCTTATGCAGAGTCAGGAACGCTAATGACACATGCGCTCTGCTTTTGTTCAGAAGTTGCTGTAAAGAAAGTTGAATGGCGGTTCAGTGTCACACAAACATAACCTGCAGTGGTTAAAAGAACAATTGACTTTTTTTTTACCAGTAGCTTCTCATTGGTGTTTTTATCCAAAGAGTCCTTCTTGGAACTGACTGGGTGGCAGACTGTGTTTGACTGGTGGAAAACACACAAAAAACATTCAAATACAGCAAGATGAAAGAATATATATAAAATATTGTTTAAGGAGCTACAGCTTGATTCCTGCAACTGTTCACCTCGGCTTCGTACTCGGCCCACGCAGCTTTGCGCTCTGCGTCGCTGAGCTCCTCTTCTTCTTTGTGGTCCAGCAGAGACTCGTGCTCATGGTAGGACACTATCTGGTCTTTACAGGTTTGCAGCAGCTGCGCTAGGACACTGTCCTGAGGAGGAGACACAACCCGTCATAATGTTTCTGCAGTCGATGCGGCAAAGAAAATGTCAGTCAAGTCACCAGTGGTAAAATAGGCGTGGGCCGCTTGCTCCTCTTGGAGTTTGGGTCATCGAGCAGGTCGGGTTCGAACGTGTAGAGTTCAGTCAGCTCGTTCAGAGTGAAGTGTCTCTCAATCTGTTGCTGGTCCACCACTCTGAAGGACAGAGACTGTTTGGTCACCTGACGGTCATAGATCTTCTCCTCCATGGTGCCCTGCAGATCAGATTATAAACAAAAACTTTAAAAAGTCTTAAATTACCCACTATCTAAAAAAATAAATAAAAAAGAAGTAAATGATTATTTATCCTGTAAAATATTCATCCAGCACAAATTAAGAATATCTGTTGTAGTTTACGTAGCAAAAAATTATGAGAAAGAAAAAGTCTAGCCTCTTTCAAATCTGAAGTTTAATATATCTGAACTTTACAAACTATACTTGGTGTTCATCAGGTTCTATTTTTTTTTTATCTCAAATATTCGCCATGAATCTATAAATCTAAGTTTAATAAGCACTTCTTTACTGAGATGATCCATCCGGCTCACAGGTGTGGTGTATCAACATGTTGATTAGACAGCATGATTATTGCACAGGTGTGCCTTTGGCTGCCCACAATAAAAGGCCTCTCTAAAAAACGTGCGGTTTACTTTTATTATGGGGGGAGGGGGTCTGAAAACCAGTCAGTATTTAGTGGGACCACCATTTACTCAAGCAGCGCAACATATGTCCTTTGCATAGGTACGACGACGAAGCCAGGGGGTGGCCACCATAGATTAACCTTTGTCCACCCCAGTCATGAGAAAACTTTATTTTTAAACAGTATAAAAACTAGAAAGCATAGTTTCCTCAAATGATAGGGGTATGTCAGTTTACATAATGACCTTGGCCATCTTGGATTTTGAAGTGGCAACTCCATTTTCAAAAGGAACCCTTCTTAACATCTAGATGCAGCCACACACTAAAAAGGAAGTTGACCTGTTGCTTATTTTTCAAGTTGTCCAGCTCATAAGGTTTACATATATTTAGCAGCAGCCATCTTGGATTTTGACTTGGCAGCCCAATTTTCAAAAGGAAACTTTCTTACGCCTAGATGTAGCCACACACGGAAAACAAGGTCGGTACCTCACTCATTTTTCAAGTTATCGAACTCATAACATGAACAGATGGTCAAAGGGTGTTTCCAGTTCCCCTTTTTCGCTCCACAACGACCAAAACACAAAAACACGTACAATAAAACCATTTTGAATACTTTTTAAAACAAGCACTTTTTTTTAACTGGTTCAACTGAAGCCCGTTGTGCTTACCTGAGCCAGGAAGCGGTACACAAACACCTGTTTGAGCTGACCGAAGCGATACACTCTGTAAATGCTCTGCATGTCGTACGAGGGATTCCACGAAGCATCGAAGATTACGACTCTGTTGGCGGCAACGAGGTTGATGCCAAGTGACCCGGCTCTTGTTGAAATGAGGAACAACCTGCCACTAAAAGAAAAAATAAAACATTTTGAGAAATAAAATACAAAGTGAAATGGAAACTGAAATGATTGTTTAAGTCTTATTCCAGTGGCATACCGAACGTTGGCAGTGTTGTTGAACTCCTCCGCCCACTTCTTTCTGAACAAGGCATTGGTGGAGCCATCGAGCCGATAATAATCTACATTCTTAATCCAGCTGCCCTCTGGTCAAACAAGAAAACAGAGGAATCAAAACATGTGCTAAAATGATAAATTTAATCTAAACTTTTATAATTATTATTCTTTAAACATTATAATACCATTCACTGGTTTGGATGGGTCTCTGGCACAGTGGGAAGCCTTAAGGAAATCCTCGATCAGGTTCAACGAGATCAAAGACTGACTGAAGACCAGCCTATAGAAAAAGGAACTGGTTTTCGTGAAATGTAGTCACATTTAACAGTTTAAATCGTTCTACACAATGCCAGAATACATACACTTTATCCTCCAGGTCTTCAGCCATTTGAAGGATCTCAAATAAAAGCACCAATTTCCCCGAATGCTCCAGGATCTTAGCGTCACTATCAGGCAGCAGATTCTTGTACCAGCTCTTACTTTGACTCAAACTGCTTGCTGGTTTCACTCCTACACAAGATGTAAGACACAACAAAACTATAGAAGCAAACTATTGACAAAGGGGGGATTGGTTATAGGACTGACAAACAGATGTCCTGTAATACCTTCCACCACTGGGTGATCTTCAGGGGCATCAACAATCGTACTGCTTCCACCATCCTCTTCTTTTTCTTCAAGTCTTGGAGTGAAAGTATATGAATGTACATAATAATGATAATTACAGAAAAAAATACAGATTTTTTTTTTCCCTGAATATAATAATTTAAAACAGTTCTGCATACAGTCAAAAAATGTATACCGTATTTTTCAGCGTATAAGTCGCATCAGTCAAAAATAAGGAATCACGAAGAGGGGGAAAAAAAACATATATAAGTTGCTTTGACGTATAAGTCACATTTTTTACGCATCACCGCTGACCCCAGGAAACATGGGCCGGTGTCATTCCAAAAATCGATTGGCTGCCAAAAATCGGCCATGGGAGCGTGCATGGGAGGACTCGTTGCAGTTCTTCAAAAATGAACAAGATTAACACTTAAAAGCAATTATTTGCTCGACATTATAGCAAAGGTGTGTCTCAGTTTAACTTTTCCTTAATAAATGCACTTTAACAGTCAAAACAGCTTCATTTCACCTGGGCGGCGCAGCGCCCAGGTGAAATGAAGCTGTTTTGAACCTGAGCAAATACAGTAAACATGTTTGCTCCAGGTGTTCCTCCATGCTCTGGCGCAGCGAGGCATGTGATCCACGGCCCAGGGAAGCAGTGAGGTGCAGGCAGGGGGATGCTGTAGAGCTGGCGGGGGAGCCGCCAGCTCTACAGCATCCCCCTGCTGCCGGAGCAGAGACGAAGGTGGCTCACGGCTCTGGCTGCGAGCTCTACAGCGTCCCCCCGCCTGCACCTTGCTGCTTCCCGAGGCCGTGGATCATGCACCTCGCTGCTCCTCCTCCCCGCTATGACGGCAGAGGAACACTTCATCCCCAGACCCTTCCAAGATGGCCCAGAGCCAGTCGAGGTGCACCACCAAGGAGTTAATGTGCCCAATGGGAGCCAGCCAGACATGGGGGGAAGGTTCCCTGAGAGGGGGGATCCTCCGCCGCTGTGTGGCCGTCTCTTCCGCCGGGTTGAATCCCTCGGGAAGACTGCGTAGACCCACCTGTTTACAAGCTTTCTTTCTGCTGCTCCATTACTGTTTTGGGCTGCATATTCTATTACCTGCCGTTTGTAATCTGCAAAATAGGATTTTTTTTTGTTTGGGGAAATTTTACTTGTGTTAAGTTTTTCTCAGTGGTTGATCCATGCATTATCTTTTACTTGCTTCTTTCTTTTTGTCTCTAAATAAATGTTTGTGTGTGTGTGTGTGGTGGGGTGTTAGCGGTAGAGGAGCAACATATAGTTGTCAAAAGCCTAGAGGGCCTTCTTGCGCCTCTAGCGGCTGCAATGGGTAATGTTTACTCTGGTTCATGTCAGTATGAATGAGCATTTAAAGCGTCTGTGACATGATTTATGAACTTTGCAGAAAGTGGCACAACATAATTATCTTTTATCATTCAATTATGTTCGTTTTTGCAAACAAACATAAATACATTGAAAGTCATTTTAAATTTGGAGCTGTGGTGTCGTCACTGGAAATCTGCAAACTTGGCATACGTCATCTGTGACGTGGGATTGGTTAGCTCTGCTCCAACGCGCATCCATCCGCGCGCGTGCACGTGACCGGCGCATGCGAAAATATTTAAATAAAGCTGATTTGAACATTTTTAAAGTTAATATTCAGCTCAGAGACACTGTTGCTATAATGTCAGCCAACAAATATATTTTTTTAAGTGTTTATTTTGCTAAATTTTAAAGAGATGTACGGTTTCCTTTCTGTGCGCGCGCACGTTCCCCTCAAAGCGAAAGTAATTAAATAAAGCTTATTTGAACACATACGTGCATTTATTAAGGAAAGGTTAAGCTCAGACACACT
>JARVGS010000400.1:28349466-28373046 GCA_031762315.1 Hypsolebias antenori | reverse complement strand
ACCTCCACATCATTGCATTCAGTTTTTATTCACAATTTGTTTAGTGTCCCAACTTTTTTGGAATCCGGTTTGTAAAAAACAAATTTAACAATTAAAAATAAAAGCTATATCTGTAATTCTTATTTTTAGGAATGTGGTCCTTACAAAACTGAGTGGGGATAAGTACATTCAACTTCAGAATCATCATTCTGTTCAAAGGATGCACTGTCATAGCTGTAGAACATGTCCAATTTTCATAAAGTGTTTGCAGAAGTGTCTTTAGGACTGAGGAACACAGCAGGGCTGGTAATGTTTATGATAGGAAGAGCATCTTAAACAACATATAAAGATTTTGGACTCCAGGCATCCAGAGTCTGACACACTGGAAACCTCCTCAGAAGGGATCAGCCAACAATGCCGTCATTCTGTCAATGCAACATTGCAAGAAGAAAAACACATTCACAAAACAAAGACTGCAGCCAGTATGCAGCTTGTTGGTCCCACTTCACACTGGATGACTACCCATTGCAACCAAGCAGGCAGATATTGGATGGTCTGCACACATACGAGAATATTACCTTTGAATTTAATTCAAAATCTTACTTCTAACCTACAAAGCTCTCAACAACCTAGCTCCATCTTATATCTGAGATCTTATTGTTCCATATTTGCTCAACAGAGCACTTTGCTCTCAGATTGCAGGCTTACACATGAGTCCTAGAGTTTCCAAAAGCAGAATGGGAGGAAGATCTCTCAGTTAGCAGGCTCTGCTTTTGTGGAACAAACTTCCAGTTTCTGTCCGTAAGGCTGACACATTGTCCAGTTTTAAGACCGGACTTTATTTTTTTAAATAAATCCTATAATTAGGGTTGGCTTGTTATGCTGCCTTAAGCTTAGACTACTAGAGGACAAGTTGATCTCATTTCCTTTAATGATTTGCTAAAATTAAATAGTTTTTATTTGATACTATTTCTATCTTCTCATGTGATTCTTGACCTGCCATTGTGTATCTGTTCCTCTCAAACCTAGCCGGTCAAAGCAGATAGCCGGTCGAAGCAGATGGCCGCTTGTCCTGAGCCTGGTTCTGCTAAAGATTTCTTCTTCGTGGGAGTTATTCCTTTCCACTGTTGTCTTCATGCTTCCATCCAGAGTAGCTGATGTGAAAAAGTACGCTGCGGTGCCACAGCTCAATAATGTGATGAGCTGAGGACAATAGTGTGCGACTGACCACAAAAAAAAAAGACAAATTTATTACAGAGGGAATATCGATGATGCACAGCACCATTTTAGATAGTTAAAAACATAGTTAACCCCAAAGATTATCACTAAAGTGAGTTATTTTATGTTTTGTAAATAACACGAAATGGATGTCCATCATACATTTATTAAGTTGCATTCCACAACAACATAGCTGAGTTCTGCTGAATGTCCTCTTTAGGTTACGCACTGTCTGCGTCATTTCTAAAATCTCACTTCTGTGCCAGAAGTAACCGGCTCCATCTGTGATTTATGAACGGTCACAGAGAGCTTAAAGAACTGGTCTGTGTGGTTGTTTCACTGAAGTGTTTTATGGTAAAGATGTCATGGTTTGGGCGTGTTCATTTAAAATGATAAACACCTAAATAAAATGTCAGGAAGCATTCGTGGCAGAACAAAATAACGTCAGCTCCTTAAAGCTCATAACTCCTTAAAGCTCATAACAGTCAAGCATGGTGGAGGAAGGCTAATGTTCTGCGCTTGTTTTGTAGCATAGGACCAGAGATGTTTGCAGTTTTTTGGAGTCAGCCATGAACTACTTTGAAGACCAAACAATTATGGATTCAAATGGGAAGGCATCCGTCCAACAGATGGAGCTTGGACCATGATGCAACAGAACAATGACAGCAAAAAGATTATTAGATTATTAGTCAAGGTGATTCAGTCAAAGCCCAAATTTTAACCTGATTGAAATGTTGGGTGGAATGTCTTAATAGAGCTGAGGAGAAAGAAATGTCTGCAAACCTCAATTAAATGAAGACGTACAAAAGTTACAAGTACTTTATTTTCCATTTGTGCATCAAAACAATAATGAAGGCATTCTTGAAATGTGTGGACATCAACTAGAAAAGCAACAATCAAAGAACTGTTGATATTTCAAGTTTTGATCTTTTACTAATCAACAACGGATAAAAGTGGTAAAATGTCAAGTATTGCAACTTTTTTTTTAAATCAACTTGTGCACAAATATGAAGTAGAAACAACTAAGCCTAATGAAATGATGTACATCGCTTTTGCACTCAAAGCTGTGAGATGCCATTTGAATAACGTTAGATACATTTTAGTAGTAATTTAACCCAAAGTCTCATCACTGAGGTTGCAATAAAAATGGAAAATTAGATGCTGCATTGACCTCCGGGGCAGTCAGTGCAATGTGGGCGGCTGTGGCTGAGTGGTTAGAATAGTGGTTCGAACAGTCGTCCTCCAATGCAAGAGTTGGGGGGGTCGAATCCACCAGTAGTCACATGCCGAAGTGTCCCAGGGCAAGACACTGAATGCCTGATTGCCTGCGATATGTGTCCCATCAGTGTATGAACGTGATAAAGCTCTGCTTAGTCTCTTTAGAATGATTTGTTAATTGAGCTTTGTATAGATCTAGTAGAGTGCTGTATGAATGAGTAAACGAAGACACAGATTGTAGTGTAAAGTGCTTTGAGTGTCAGGCAGGCTCCCACACTCAATCTTTAAGTCTCGCTTGAAAACCCATTTCTATTCTCTTGCCTTTAATACGGTGTGATTTGTTTTGATCCTCTCTGTACTTGACCATTTTAGTTAGTTTCTGTTCCTATTTTATATCTATATTTTTGTTTTATGTTTTCCTGACCACTTTGCTCTTTGTTTCTATTGTACAACACTTTGGTTGGCCTTGTTGCTGTTTAAAGTGCTTTATAAATAAATTGGTTTGGTATGGTATGGTATACATGCTCATACTTTTCATGTTCATACTTTAAAGTTGGCCGACATTTCTAAAAATCCTTTATTTTTTTTTTACTGGTCTTAATATTTTAATTTTCTGAGATACTGATTTTGGGTTTTTCATTAGTTGTCAGTTATAATCATCAACAATAAAAGAAATAAACATTTGAAATATATCAGTCTGTGTGTAATGAATAGTACAAAAGGTTCTCTTTTTGAATGGAGTTACTGAAATAAATTCAAGGATTCAAGTACTGTAATGACCAGCAGCACCTGTATGCTTGTTCACATGCCGACTGAAATCAATGCTAGTGAGTCAACCTGCTGTAAATAATGCTCTGATCTGCCATAGATACGATTTTAACGACTGGAAGACTTATTTTGTTGCTTCGAAGTTAATTAGCTTTGGAAGAAGACAGGCCGTGTGTTAGGTTCTAGTTGGATTATTCCATATTAAGTTTAATTACTGTACTGACAGTGGTGGCCAAGAGCTAAATACCTAGCAGCTCTTAGCATTTAGAGTAGCTGATGATGTTCTTTGTTGCTTAAATTTAAAACAACACCAGAAACAGAAAGGAATCTACAGCTGCTAAAGTCATTTTTAGATGAGTTGTTGCTGTTCAGATACAGTTTTGTTTCCCTTTTTTAATAAAGAAGAAGCCCTGTAACAAATTTTAGCATTTATTACAGTCCTTATCATAGCAAGAACATAGCAGGCTTTAACGTAGTAAGACGTGTCAATTACAGGAGCAATGGTAAAGATACATTTATAATTCATTTTTGCAATTATATGCATAGGAGAAATAATATACCGGTAAATGCTTTGAGGAAAAAAAAGTTACTAAAAAAGAAGTCTAGAATAAATCAAAAGCTGAATAAAATCAGTCAAAAGTGCATTTAAGGAGTCATGTACATTGCATCTGATTTTTCTTTTATTCAACATATGCCTTTATGTTTTTTTATTTATTTTTTCCTCAAAACTGGGGAAAAATTCAGTTGTCACACCACAACCAGAATACATTAAGGAACAAAATGATGAAGCACAAAGCTTTTCAACAGACCCACATCTCCACAAGCCTTGCCTTTTTATCTTTTTCTTTTTGCAAAATCAAACCAATAAAACAGAAACAAAAATTAAATAGAAACACATTTGCATAAAAGTTGCACTTAGTTTTTACTGTAAATATCGATAATATCTGGAGCCAGATTTTGAACTCTACATTTAGCTTTAAACATTACTTTGTTTCTTTAAGCTGTACTCAAAGGTGGACACCAGGTAAAATGTGTGTTTGTAAAATCACAGAGCCAGACACTTTCTACATGCATCAATCAGAACGCTGTCTCTGTGCTGCATTAACAGATCAATCTGTACGGCAAAACAACCTTTAATCATTAGTTAATGCACCAAGGTGAAGAAGTCCACTGAACGGTTTATAATTTTGCATAAACAAGTACACAGAGAAGAGAATCAAATAACAATATAATAAATTCCCCTCTGGTGTTTATATTATAGACTTTATTAGCTCAGAACCACCTAAACAAGCTGGGTTTTCTTTGCTAATCAGTCACAAAGCTGCTGCAGGCGGTGTTCAGTCTGACCAAAGCATTGTGTGGATCACGTGGCTCAGTCTTTTTAGAACTTGTATTGGATATTTTGTGCTCTGCAGCTACGCTTAGGTCTTTGATTGATAGGTTGCAGCTGAGCTCTAATGACTCGAGGGTTGCCAGATTCTGTACAGAATTTAGGATCGGAAGTTGCGTCCCCACTTTTACAACTAGGGTGTTTTACAAACTTAACATCCGGGCTTATTGAAGCATACCTATTTTCTGGATCATCATCATCTTCTGCTGCCCATGAGGGCCCGGACTGCTCCTCATCCCCTACAAACACAAACAAGCAAACACTTGTTATAAATGCAGCTGTTTTTTTTTTTATCAGAACAAGTTCATTTATTTCAAAATCTCCTCCCAGTCTGACATGAGTGGTCTACTTTTGCACACCTGCTCAAAAAAATGTGACAGTTTGATTTTGCCATCGTTATCCTTTTATATAATTTTAAAATGGAAATTACAAAATAGCTTGCATAAAAGCAATTTTTAGTTTCTATTTATGCTAAAAAAAAAAAAAAGATTAAATTCATCAAGCACTTTTCCCAGCATGCATTTTGACTTTTCAATTGACTCCTTTAGACTATTTAAAGTCCAACACCCACCATTTTCTCATATTACATATCTAGCAAAATATGATGAGACATAAAAAATACCTTTTTTTAAGGCAAACCTTGAAAAGTAACCCAAACTGTTTTTTTAATGTTGTTTTTATGAGATTTCCTATTGTTCTTTTCTTTATTTTAATAGAATGTTTGTTTTATTATAAACACAAGAACATACCAGTCTGTTTTTTAAGAAGTCCTTCCTGAACTGATGACTCTTCTTGTGGAGTTGCCTTGTTGAGCAATAATTTCTCACCGAACACTTCTTTCGTCTTCATCGCTTACAGATAATTTTTCACAGATCCCTTCTAAATCACTTGAATTTTCTCCACTGAAATCGTCCTCACTATAATATGCCTCCATCTGGAATACACTCTCCTGCCTGTGCCCCGTCCCTGGCTTTATGTCATCAGCCTTCAGCCCTCTGGGTGTTTCCATAACGGGCTTATTATTAATATTTTCACACGTACCTGGCCCAAATGTGGAAAAACAAACAAACATATAACCATCAGTGTTTCTCCTAGGTTACTTGGGAGGGTGATTGTGTAAGGTTTTTTTTTTAATTTGTTGTTGACAGGTGCGTGTTGTATGAAGCAAAGCGCTACATCTGTATTAAGTGCAGGGTATGGACAGCTTAGCGCTAAGTTCGTACTGCCAGTTTTTCGACGGATTGACAGGGAGTGGTATAGCTGAGCTTTGCATTTCTATTGCGCCTGGTTTGGAGCCCGAGCTGAGCTGCTACAATCTCCTATCCCCACCTGGAAGTGGCAGAGATGCATTACAGGTGGGGGTTTGGAAGGTGGGGCGCCCTCCTTGAATAATGGGGAAACACTGACCATTGTATTCTACTACAGTGATTACCCCTTATGAGCTTTTGAAACTATAATGGTGGGTGTTGGACTTTAAGATCCACTGACTCAAGTTACATGCAACGCTCCTCAAAATATAAAAAAAATTATGAATACTGCAACATCAGTGTGTGCAGCATTGATACTGCTAAGTAATACAAGACTTTTGTAACGTAAACCGCTGAGAAAATCTACTGAAAGAATAACAAACCTGACGATTGGTGGAATGCTGCTACTCCGAGTGAGGCCACATTTTCTGTGATGGGCTTCATCTTCTGAACACTTCCATCACTCCCAGAGTCGTCATCTTGTTCATCATCACTTAATGACGATGAAGAATCTGTTGCATCCCGATGAGGTTTGGTTGTAGACTTGCCTGCTTGCAGTCTTCTCTGCTTTCTAGCCACGCCTTCTTCTTCTCTTTTGACAAGGTGAGGCATCCCTATCGACCTCACTGTATTCAAGTGTTGTATTTTCTTCTGGGAGTCTTGATCATCGCTGGAGGAATCAGTCTCACTTCCCTGTTGAATGCCGGTCAGTCTGCTGCTCGACTCAGACTCAGGGGAGCGATCGAGCAGCTTGCGTTTTCGCCGCATCTTCTCTGGCGACATGGGGCTGCTCTTGGTCAGCCAAAACAGGCATTTCTTGGCGACTTTGTTTGACGAAGCTTGACCCTGTTCCTCGTCGCTCTGAGGCTCATCTGAGCTTTGTGTCATAGCTGCTCGTTCAAGCAAGGCAGCAGGGACTTCATCTGAATCGGTCTCGTCTCTTTCTCTAATCAATGTTGGCTCTTTGCTGTTTGTTGCAGTTATGGTGTCTGGCGTCCCCTCAGGTTCAGAGTCGCTGTCACTGTCCCCTGCTGACAGAGGCGTTTTGGTCTTGGCATCACTCGGTCGGCGCAGAGGAGTCGTCTTCACACGAGGGGACCGTCTATTGCCCTGTTCCTCTTCTAGGAAAAGAGGAGCACTGGAGCTGTCACTGCTCAACTTGCTGTCAGCTTTAGGACTTAAAGAACCGGTTTCTTCAGCCTCTGATACATGCTCTCTCTTTGTTTTATTGTCCTTTTTTTGGAAACCCTCTTCTACCTTTGGAGAATCAGAAGATGGCTCCTGCTCCATAGCTACAGGTGTGAGCTGTACTACCAGCTTTTTAACCACGTCAGATTGATTTGAAGAAGGGTTCAGGCTTATCTTCTGTGCTCTACACCTAGCTTCTTTCAAACCTTTATGCATGTTCTTCAGAGAGCAGTCAGTTGGACTAGCCGTGTCTATATATCCCTTTGAATCAGAATCGTTATCTTCAAAATGCTCCGTTGCCAGTTTCTGCAGGTCCAGCAAGCATCTTTCATCTGCTACATCCAGTTCTACGTTTCCTCCTGTTACAACAGCATCGATATCATTTCTAAGCAACTTTTCCCAGTTGCTCAACACATCCAAGTCACTAAATTCTTCCTTTATGCTGTCCTCCAGGGCCGTGAGGGACTTTCGCAAACCTTTAACAACAGCCAGAAAAGAGTTCAAATACAAGAAACGAACCCCTGGCTTCCGTTTGTTTGTCGTTACTTCCTGAATGAAACCGAGAAATGTTTTGTTTAAAGCATTTGTCGAGTCCACTAGATGTTTGGCCTTTTTAGTAGCGTCTTTGGAAACTTGCAGCGTGTTGTAGTTGAAGACCACATTCCCATCCATGCCGCTGTGATCCCATTTATCCAAAGAAATATTCTGCGGCAGGTGTGGAGACATGTGGTACAGTTCAGGTTTACCCGGCTCAGCTCGATTCTTCTTTCGCTGCTGCTGACACCACAGGCTATCTATGTTGTCCAGGACGCTGTCGCACGCCATCACCAGGTCAAAAAGAGGCTCCGGACTGCACACGTAACAGTACCACTTGCTCTCTAAAATACTGGACAGTTCTTTCCTTCCTAGGTTTCTCAGAATGCATTTCTTGCAGAAAGCATTGCTGCAATAGTCACAACAAATCAAGTTTCCACCTTCAGCACACCACCTATAAGAAGAAAAACGGACTCTGTCAGTCATCAGTCAAATACTTTGAATAATTACTTGTTAAGTTTAACAGCAAATGCTACCTGCACTGCTCATCCATTCCATCTCCATCCTTGCTGATGTCATCGCTTGAGTAATAATTGTAACAAGCCTGACAACACAAACCATTTCAGTTTGTTAAAGCCATAAAAACTGTCACAGCATGCCATTTTTAAATGGTATAAATTATAAAACATTTTTACAGGTGTATCATCTATGATTAAAAATAAAATACAATAAATGTGCTTTGTTCACTAACAAAAGCCTACAGTATAGATTGTAGCAAGTCAATATTTCAGGTTTGGTCATAATTTTAAATTGTATGCTTAATGGTTAAATTAAAGGCAGTGTTTCCCATACCATTATTCAAGCCCTGCTCTGTCAACAGAACTGAGCACCTCACCAACCAAATCCCCCACTCCCCAAGCAGCTCCACCACTTCAGACGGGGAGCGGAGATTGTAGCAGCTCAGCTCAGAGTTCAAACTGCGAGCAATACACCCAGGCTACACCCAGGCAAATAGGCAAAGACAGGCAAATTGCTTTATCTGTCTTTTTTGCCTTAATGTTGGCTGATAAGGCAGAAATGCCTCAACAAATGCCTCAGGTAAAACCATGAGCTTCACTACATCCACCATTTCAGCTACCTGTATCTTGTTTGTTTGAGGTTAATTCACCCTGGGTGACATGTCCACGTGGGCGGAGCAATCTTAGCGTGAGCGTCATGTCAATTTTTTGATAAAATTAAACTTTTAAGCAATACAAAAACTAGAAAGCATAGTTTTGTCAAATAATGGTGTGGTCTGTTTACAAACAGAGCACACTCTTAATTTAAACACCTTGGCGATGGTGATGATGACGATGAATGCACAGTACTGCACAGCATGTACAGTACACACACAAAAAAAACAGGTTTTAAAAACCTGCAATACAGTGAAGCCACAAGAAGTGAACCACAATATAGCCAGGGATGACTGTATTACCAAGGGATTATAACAGTGATAAAATCTCTGCTTTACACTTCATTTGTATTTAATCATGAGAGTTTTCTCTGTAAGTGATAAACGTGGCGAGACCTAAAAAAGACAACAAGAGAAGTGTAATTAAAGAGATGCGATGGACATGAAATACAACCGTTTCAGAATGTTTTAACAAAGTATTTTAGTAGGACAAAGTAACTGGGGCTCAATAAAGTCCAAACCTTAATTAAGCTGTATGTGTCTAAATTGAGTGAACTTTAATCTTCTGTTCATACAAGTCATAGTTACAAAGGAAAAAAACTGAACCAAATTTGAAAAATGTAATACAATTATTATTTGTTCCACAAAAAAGAGCTCAAACTTCTGATGTTTGTTGTTGTAATACCACCAAAAAATAATTTAAACTCAAAATGATTTAAATGTTGAGTTATTACAGGATGCATTTAGAATAGTTTTCAGAGCTCTAAACTCACTGAGAACAATGACTTAAATGTATCAGAAAACAAAATAATTACACACGATAACCTTTTAAAAACAGAGTTTTCTTTCTGACATGTCAGCCTTCAGACTCACCTTGCATATAAGTACTTTCAGAACTGGATGTCGATAAAGGGAGTCCTTCCGGAAGTGGTTAACTTGTCGGCCACACGCAGTGCAACACACAATTCCCGCGTTTTGTTCTCCTGGGAGAAAAACAACTCCGTTACTAGCAACAACGTTGTTATGAATAGTTTTGTGTTACAAGAAATCTTAAAAATATACCGAGACAACATATTTGTCTGAAACTTTTTTCTTTATTCTTTCAAAACAATGCAGGAGTGCATTCAGCAGTCTAATGAAGCTGCTCAGTGCATGCAAAGGAGAACTTTATAGGAGCTGTAGCTCCCACAAACACTGGAATGTGTGATAAGACTGACCTTGACTGTTCTCCTGGAAAATAGCGTTATTACCACCGACATACTTAATATGGTTTGCTGGACTTTTTGTCCCGTTACAGCCTTACCTCAACCCACCAGAGATCTTTCACCAAATCATAAACAAGCTGCACTTAGAATTAAAGTGAAGTGAAGGTTCAGCGTGTTTTGACTAAATGTAGTGGTTTTCAGACAACACAATTAATGGGTAAGAACCACGATGTGTGCGTGCTTTACGTTTTAGTGAGCAGTTAGTCTTAAAACTGCAGAAATACCTCCACGTCTTCTGGAAAACTCTTTCCGCAGTACATTGGGTTTCCGGCTGCGAAACTCTGGACCCCTGAAGTCATCTCTTATAATGTCCACTGGCTCAGGTCTGACCAGCACCGTGCCTGTAAAAACAAAACACATCCGGCATATTTAACCACAAATATGCATGCACATCAGGGCCCGAGATGGTGTTGAGGTAGGGTAGCAGACCTGGTACCAGAAAGTTGTATGTTCAACTCCCCGCCATGCCCACATGTCGTGGTGCGTTATGAGCAAGACACCTAATCCCTAACTGCTCCCTGGGCGCTAACAACAACCCACTGCTCCACCTGGGTGTATCTCATGTGTGATGGGTTAAAAGTAGAGAACTAATTTCATCATTGTATAGAAATATACATTGGTGACAATGCATAGCACTTTACTTGACATCAAATGTGTAATCATAATCCTGAGCTGGGGATGGATGTAATGATTATGGTCCCCAAACCAGCCGACGCTTTATGTTGCAGAGACCAGCAATATTGCTATAGACTGGGCAGCACTGAAAAAAAATTAAAAGTAAAAAAAAAAAAAAACTTTCAGGTGTACTCACGCCCTGATTGGACATCCAGCTAGCCATAGCAGCTCTTATTTGATGTTTAAAGGTTTTTTTTTTTTTTTCTTTTATTTGGTTGAACAGGTATTTCACATTAAAATTATATAATTGGATGGGGGAAAAAACTGACATTGAGAAAATGTTATAATTGTAAAAAAAAAAAAAAAGGCAAAATGATATTGCCCGGCAATAGTGAAGAGATGGTCTATTCTGCTAAAAAGTAAAAGTTAAACCAATATTTTAAAGCTGATCGTTGTTGTTACTGCACATTTAAGCAAGTGCATCTTTTATGATTTAGTTGCAACAAGTGACTAACTTGAAGTGATGCACCGCAACGTTCCTGGTGCGGTTTCTGCTTCAGGCTTTCTAGGAAATATTCACAGCAACATGGTACAGTACTGAAAACCAGTAGATATCAGTCAGCTGCTGGCAGCTGCACCAATACTCGTCTGGAAAAACGTATAGTTTATCTGAGGAGTAACAAAAAAAGCAGACTTCTCAAACTCCAAGACTTACCTTTAGGCAATCTAGTGACATCGATGTGCCCATTTGAACTGACGGGAAAATCCAAGTCCTCGCTTGCATTTGAGTCTCCAGATTCATCCAGTCCTGAGTGCTTTATGACAACTGAAGGTTTCCTATAAACAAAGAAAAAAATGCATGTCGACTTAAATCACTTCACAGAAAGACAAGTATTTGAGAACAATTTCACATAAGGACAGTTTTATCTAATTATAAATTAACAGTGAACTCACCTTCTTGAGTATCTAGTGTCCAGCCCTGCCTGAAAAACAAGAAAGTTTGTTGTTATTCCTCTAGGTCATTCTGTCCAAACCTATAGACACATTTTGTTCTAAATTTTATAACAATGTAACAGAAGTAAAGGCAAAAATATGTTTCTAGTCTGTGAGAAGACACCTAACATTAAACAAGGCAACAAAAGTGAAGTTGCTGCTTTATGCGTCTATAAAGTTAAGGAATAGAGAATATTACTTCCCACATTTTAAAACTTTGTTTTACCGTAATTTCCAGACTATAAGCCGCTACTTTTTCCAAACGCTTTGAACAATGCGGCTAATATAATGCTGCGGCTAATGGGATTTTTTTTTTTTTGACGGGGTAACGAGCTTCATGTCACCAAAACATTTAGCCTCATCACACCCAGGCGCTAACATAGCTGCCCAATACTCATTCAACCTTTATTTAGGCAGGTCTATTTAGGCAGCAATACATGTCTCTCTTGCGGGATGGGTTCTTGTGACTTAATGAGACTACCTACCGGTATATAAAGTTTAAAATAAATCTGACCAATGAAATTACCAAACAGGTCACAGTGGACCAATGAAACTGGATTCATTGGTCTACTGGGGAGGGAAAAACTTTTGTTTCCTCCTCCCCTTTGTGCGAAGTAACTGTTTACTTTTATTATTGGTATTTATTTATAATGAAGAATTTGCAGCCGCTCAACTTAAGTGTGAATCGTGCATTACTGTGGCACTCCAAGCTCTGTGGGAGGCTTGGATGACTAGTGGCAAGAAATCGTTTACCAAAACGGGCCACATGCAAAGAGCAACTTTTGTTCAAGTCTGTCAGTGGCTCCTGACAGAGGTGCAGTGTCAAAAAATCTGCTATCATCAATGTGTGTCGCAAGGCTGGACATCTGCCTGATGAAGAGAACAGCACAAGCTCAAGTGTAAATTTGCCTCGAGCCAAAAGTGACGTTGAGCGCGACAACAAAAGAGAAACTGAGTATGTGTGTGATGAAGTTTTTCTGAGGCTGCTCAATTCTGACACTGAAGAAAACAACTTTTGTGGTTTTAGTGCACAGGGGGAAGATGAAGATAGCGATCAATAACTTCCTGGTAGGCTACTGTATTTTTTTAGCCAGCCGTGTTACAGGCACTGTTAAAAAAAAACATTTACTGTGTGTATTGTGCGTTACCGGTACATATAGTGTATAATTAAAAGTTCAAAAATGAAACTTCCTGTGTAAAAACCTCATGTTACAATATAGACACCCACAGCTTATATATATGTACATTTTTTTGTTTTTAAGTTAGTGTGCGCAACTTATATTCAGGTGCCCTTAATAGTCCGGAAATTATGGTAGATAAAATGTGGCATTCAAATTAGACAATTTCAATTTTAAATAGCTTCTTGGACTGGGTCTTCAATTACCTAAAACCAGTCTTATAAAAACAACTTGTATGGTGTAATATTCAATTAATTTCAGTTTATATAGAGCCAGGTCACAACAGAAATTATCTCAGGGCACTGAACAAAAACATTCACATACATTATAAATGCCAATTAGTAAAGTTATCTATTTAAGGAAGGAAGGAAACAATAACAATGTTTTGCTGAAAGTGTTTTAAAAACTGCTGATTTTATAAAAAAGACCGCAGTTGACAAATAAGGGAGCATTCTGATCACAATGTACAGTATCATGTCATGTCAGAGAAATCAACTGTGCTCCAACGTTCTGTGCAGTAAAGAGTGGTGAGTGTTTACAGAGTGAAAAACTACCTGGATGTATCCTATTTGGACACATTTTGTGTAGGTAAAGAGATGAGATACCATGGCTGCATTTGTAACAAAATTCACAGCTTTGTATGTGTGTTCAGGTGTGCATATATGTAGCTCTTTGAACAAGAGGATAAAGATCATCCCTAAGTAGACAAAAGAACTGACTGAAGCTGTTGCTGATTTTAGTTTACATCATGTAGCTGCTCCAGTCTGCCAGGATGGTTATATAAAAAAGGATAGAATAAAGGGCTCAGCAACAGTGATGTCAGTAACGCGTTTACGCTAATCGGACCACTTTTTTCAGTAACTAGTAATCTAACGCGATGCTATTTCAAAATCCAGTAATATGATTAAAGTTACTTATCCAAATTACTGTGCGTTACTTTATTGTCAGTTTCTGTAGTACTGTAATTTTATTTTATTTTCTCCATGCATCTCGGGGAGTGATTGGAAAAAAAAAAAAAAGACTCAAGGAGTGACGTCTGGTCTATGCGACAATTCGGTCACATTATCATCACCTATGGCTGTGATACCTGACACCAGGCGTGACAGAAACGTAAACACTGGACGGAGGTGCTCATGGAGCCGAGTGGAAGAGACTCACTTTACCTCAGTAACAATGGAGCGAGGAGGAACATACGCATTTTGTAGCTGGAAATACAGGAACTATTTTGAGTTTCTTTCAGCAAAGGATGACAACATCAAGGTTCGTTGTACCCTCTGTGCTGGCGAGAAAGTGCTGTCTAGCTTCAAAAACACCACATCAAATCTGAAGAAACATTTGGAGTCGCAGCACGGGACAGTTAAACTGATGGAGCAAGACTCGCCAGGTGGTTCCAAGCAGAGAGCTTCACGTGCGACAGAAGGTCCCCCGCCACCCAAACAACAGAAGCTTGACTTAGGTGCAAAACCAGTAAGTGGGAAAGAATTAAAAAAGTTGATTGGACAGTTTGTAGTAGAAGAAATGCTGTCCTTCAACACGGTTGACTCGCCTTCGTTTCGTGCCATAATAAACCGAATCCCCACCACTGTAAACACTGAGCTGCCTCACAGGAGATTTTTCTGCGTATCTGGAGCAGGAATACGCAGAGATGGAAAGAAATCTGAAGGCTGTGCTGAATGATGTCGACTTTGTGTCAACTACCGCTGATATTTGGACTGCTGATGCCACTAACAGAAGCTATATGGGAGTAACGCTCCACTGGATCCATAGATCCACATTGGAGCACAACAAAGCTGCATTAGCATGTAGGAGAATTCGTGGTAGACACACATATGTTATTGGTGCAGAAATCGAAAACATTCACTCTTCATATGGACTATACTCAACAAAGTAGTTGCAACAATGACTGATAATGGATCCAACTTTGTGAAGGCATTTAAAGTTTTTCAGCCTGTCAGGGTGTCCGATGATGAGATGGAGGAGGAAGAGTCCACCTGCACTGATGATGATGATGTCAATTTTTTGGATCTGTCAGAAATCCTCTCAGCTGAGAATGAAGGTGATGGCCAACTAGCTCTACCCCCACACCACCAACCTCATTTCCACAAGTGATGTAGAGAAATATTTAACTTCCCATGCAGAGAGAGCAAAGCTGTTTACAGGAGTAGCACAGCAAAATGCACAGTGCTATGGACCAAATCAAGCAGATCTACCCTTGCATCAGAAGCAGTGGAGGAAGTCAGCAAAAGAAAGCTCCTGGTACCAACATCCACAAGGTGGAATTCATTTTTTTATGCTGTAAAGAGAATTGCAGAAATCCCCATGAGTGAGCTGAATACTCTATGCAGCAAGCTGGGAGTTAAGTGCTTCATAGACCGAGAGTACCAGTTCCTGCATGAGTACTGCACTGTCATGAAGCCCCTGACTGCAGCTCTGGACATTTTACAAGGTGACTGTCCTTATGGGACTTTACTACCCACACTTGAAGTTCTGATGCAGAAGACCCTGGCTGTGAAAGACTTGCTCTCCAGAATGACTGCAGGCCGTCCACATGCTATAATGAAGGTATGTTCCATCTGTAATTAATTTAAATTTCTTACATCACTCTACTTTTGTACATTGTACAGTATATTCATTATTATAGGGGCGGCTGTGGCTGAGTGGTTAGAGCAGTCATCCTCCAATGCAAGAGTTGGGGGTTTGAATCTACCAGCAGTCACATGATGGAAGTGTCCATGGGCAGGACCTGAACCTCTCATTGCCTCGGATGTGTATCCCATCGGTGTATGAAATGTGAACTAAAGCACTGATTAGTCTCTTTAGAATGATTGGTTCAATTATCTTTGTACAGATCTAGTAGAGTGCTGTATGAATGGGTAAATGTGGCACAGATTGTGTTGAAAGAGCTTTGAGTATCTGGATCAGATAGAAAGGTGCTATAAAAGTACAGTCCACTTACCATTTATCATCGCAATTTTTTTTTAACAAATACAAATGTCAATAAGAATCTTAAAACAAAATTAAATCCATAATATTGATCCCACATTAGGCATGGTTTGCAAGTAATTTAATCACATAATAAATAGTAGGTCTTGTAGACATATTAAAGCATATCAATTATATTTTTCAGGCTATCCAGACTCGTTTTGCCAATGTGCTGGACGACAAAGATGCCCTTCTCGCAGACTGATGGCTAAGAGAAGCAGGTAGGAGGAAGCCAGTAAGACCTGTTCTGTCATCCTGTCCATCACCATGGGAACGACACTCCCACCTCCTGCAGCACAACTCACATTGTCTCTGTCCTTGTACATATTCTTATAATGACAATTTGTAGGACCATCCATCCATCCATCCATACATCATTACCCACTTCTTCCTTACTGGGTGGAAAGGTTGCTTTTGCCCATGTCCAGCAGTCACTGCGAGAGGCAGGAGACCCTGGACATGTCTCCAGTCCATCACAGGGCCACATAGAGACAAACAAGACAAACAACCATTCACTCTCTCACTCTCTTACCAATCAGTCTAACATGCATGTTTTTGGTCTGTGGGAGGAAACTGGAGTACTGGAGAAAACCCACACATGAACTGTCTCAGCAAAAACAAATATACCGCTCCAGTGAGAGCTGAAGATCACAGCACAATGACGCCAGCAAGATCACATTATCCACAAATATCTGAGAAGGAATCCTGAGGCCACTGGCCCGGACTCTTTCCGCCCCATCGTTGCAGAGAAAAATTATGTCCATAAAAGTTATGAACAGAATTAATGACAACAGACAGCCCTATCAGAGTCCAACTCCCACCCTGAAGGGGTCGGACTTACTGCCGGCAATGCGAAACAAACTCTCGCACCGCTTGCATAGGGCCCGAACAGCCCGTAGCAATGGCCCCCAAACCCATACTCACGGAGCACCCCCACCACACCCCCAGTGTACCTCATGGAACATGGTCAAAAGCCTTCTCCAAGTCCATAAAATGCACGTAGACTGGAAGGGGAAACTCCCATGACCATTCAATGACCCTAGTGATGGTAAAGAGCTGATCTAGTGTTCCACAGCCAGGACGGAACTTTAATTGTTCCAGCTGGATCTGAGGTTCAGCCAACAATCTGACTCGCTTCTCCAGTACTCCTGAATAGACCTTACCAGGGATGCTTAGGAAAGTGATGCACCTATAATTGGAGCACACACTCTTTTTGAAGAGGGGAACCACAATCCCAGTCTGCCAATCCAGTGGCACTGTCACCAATGTCCACAAGATGTTGCAAAGGCATGTCAACCAAGACAGCCCCACAACATCTAGAGTTTTAAGGAAATTGGGGTGAATCTCGTCCACCCTCGGAGCCCTACTGTTGCAGAACCTTTAACTACCTCATGGAAGATGGGCCGGTGGGATTGAGAAGGTCCGATAAATATTCCTTCCATCTCCCGATGATATCATTGTTGAGGTCAACAGCATCCCACCTTCACTGACAACTATGATAGTAAAGAGCTAGTTTCCTCCCCTAAGCCACCTGAATGTTTGTCAGAATCTCATCCGAGCCAACAGAGTCTCTATCCAAAGCATCACTGGATTCCTCCCACATTCATGCTTTTGCCTCAGCAAAAGCCAACGCTGTGGACTGTTTGGCACGCCAGTACTCCTCAGCTGCCTCTGGAGTCCCACTAGCCAACAAGGCCTAATAAGACTCCTTCTTCAGCTTGACAGCCTCCCTAACCTGGGGTGTCCACCACCGAGTTCGAGGATAGCCACCAAGCACTGACAACTTTGTGGCCACAGCTCAAGACAGCTACCTCAACAATTGATGCACAAAACATGGCCCACTCTGACTCAATGATCCACGCCTCAGCTGGAATGTGGTCTCCTGGAGGTGTGAGTTGAAGAGCTTTTTGACAAGTTCTTCTGCCAGGCATTCCTATCCATATTTCACTACATGTTTGTGTCTACCAGGTTTGTCTGGCATCTTCCCCATCATCTGATCAGTTGACAGCTCAACTCCTTTCTTCACCAGAGTGTTCAAAACAAATGGCCACAAATCAGTTGGCATGACTACCAAGTCTATAATTGATCTACAACCTAGGGCATGCTGGTGCCAAGTGCACTTATGGACACCATTATGTTCAAACATGGTGTTTGTTATGGACAAACTATGACTAGCACAAAAGTCCAACAACAGAACATTGCTCGGATGAAGAGCGAAACGTCTTCTGTAACAAATAAAGTCCAGTTGGTTCTGTATTGAATGTTTTTTGATTGCTCTGTTCAGATCAGAGAGGCTGCTTCTCCCAATCATGCCTCTCCAGGTCACACTGTCATTACCCACGTGGGCATTGAAGTCCCCCAGCAGAATAAACACAATTTCAATTGTAAAATAAACAACCTACAGGTTTCTGAGGTAAATATCATAGCTGATGTACTAGCCAATATAAATGTATCTGCTCTGTGGGGAAGTGGAAACCTGTTCAAGGTATACCCTGACTCTAACCTATGAACTGCTGGAAATGCACATTTACCAGATGCCCACAACCCTGAATGGAGTGAAACAAATACATTTACCACATCTCACAGTCACAGCAGCAGCAAGAAAATCTGTGATCCAACTGTCATCAGACTCATGGAAGTTGGTGTTTGTGAAAAGTGCAGGAGTCAACTGCTCAAGGCCAGTACTAGTGACATCACATCCTGTATAGCCTAGCAACAACAATATGAAGTTCACTTATCAGCTGCTGCCAAGTAATGCTGAGAAATGACATGCAAATGATTCACATTGTTTTGCAGAGGTTGAACAATTAACCTTTTAAAAACACACTTTGTTTTTCTTCAAGAAGCGAGAGAAGGAGAAGAGTTCATTTCCTCTGCTGGTTACAGTCCCAGATAAGGAGGGTTTAGAGACAACATTCAGTCATGATCCAACACAGCCTTGAAAACAAAGTTTCTCATGAATTTTGTTCATCGTTCATTCTTATGTTTGAGAGTCAGAATGAAAGTGAAACAGAATGGGTCACACAGGGTGCTGCACAAACAATACACAGTGATTTTGGATGGCCCAGGACTATCATGAGGGAGGAAGCTGTTACTATTTTATTTATGATGAGATGAAACCAAAGCACAGGACAATCTGGCACAAGAAGCTTTTTTTAATTAAAAAAAATGACTGATAGAAACAGCACTGTAAAACTACTGTATTTTAGATAGAAAAGAATTCAAAATTAAGCTAAATGTATTTTTTCCAACAAACCCCAACTTAACAAAAGTTAAAAGCTGCTTAGAGCAAGAGGTGCTGCAATTTCCTGTAACACAAAAATGTATTTAGAGAATCAACTGCCAGGTGAACATTGCAGATGCAGCACATCTGAAGCTGCAGCCCCCTGTACAATTCTGTCCATCTAGGACAGATGTACAGGAAGTAATTTTGTTGTACTACTGTGCAAGGATAATAAAGCATTCTGATTCTGATACATCAATGGTAGCTTAGTCACAGAAAGTGCTATTTAAAACAGAAGAAATGAGAAGAAGAAAAAAGACTGTCAAGCCTGCTATTATCGTTGGAGCATGCAGGAGCAGTTTGACTGGACCCACGGCAACACACAGCTGTCATCATCATATGTCTGAGTGTGAGGTTACTGATGAAGGGTCTTCAGCAGGTCGCTTACTGAAAAGTAAACTGGACTGAACAGTAGTAACGTTGTAAACACTGAGGTGACCTTAACAAGCATGTACTGTAAAACATCAGACAGGCAGAAAGACCAAGACAACCTAAAGACACCTCGGACTCACAGATACACATCTGTCAGAAGGTTTTAAAAGTCTGTGTACATGTAGGTCATGTGAAGAGACAAGTGATGCCTTCAGCTCTCAGGTAATTTACCCCCATCTAGGGCTGGGACGATATGGCCAAAACTTTTATCATGATATATTTCTTAATTTCGGTTGATAGCGATATAACTCGATATCGATATAAACAACATAAAAGCCTCAGAAAAACTACAAACTATACACATAAATTAATGTTCACCTTTTATTTGTATTTAGCCTTAAAAAAATTGAAATCTGCATCAAATAAACATAACATTCTCAGCTTTGTCATTATTAATAGTTTTAACTTTAAACAACAACTTTAAAATTGACAGCACTGAAATTAATAGTTTATTAAATAAAATTTGGGGTGTCTTATTGATGAGAAGCTGACTGGAAATTTCATGTAATTTACTTAAGAATAAAAATAACAAAATCAATTGCATTACTGTATAAAGTAAAAGAGTTTTTGAATGACAATATTGTATAATGTAATGACTGTTCCATATTTAATCTGTTGTATTGAAGTTTGGGGAAAAGCATGCAAAACAATTACAAATCCTATTTTTATTGACAAAAAAGAGCTATAAGAATTATTAGTAGGAAGTAGTATGATCACCCAACAACTATATTATTTCATCAGTTGAAATTATTAAAATGTTATGATTTGGTTGAATATAGTATTTTACAAGTCATGTATAAATCTCATAAAAATATTACCTCCAAATGTTCAATTTAAATTTGCTTTAAAAAAAAAGAGTAAATATAACCTTAAGAGAAGGGAAATGTTTGTAAAACCTCCATTTAGAACTACAGTTTGAAGGAGCTGTGTTGTAATTCAGGGCACAGGATTGTGGAGTTGACTTGATATCATCATAAACATTTATAAAACAAGTTATATGTTTAAAAAGATGATTAAATTAAAGTTGTTGGGAAGGTATAGTGCCAGGTCAAGGATACTTTTTTTTTTGAAGGTTGTTGTTGTTTGTTTGTAGTTATTTTGTATTTTTAAATAAGGGGCAGATATTGTAATTTTTTTCTTCTTTCTGCATCTTTTCATTCATTTTTTTTTCTTTCTGATTAATAAGTTTTATTTTAAATGAATGACTAAATTAATTTTTTTAAAAAAATGCAGCGCTGGGGGTGTTTGTTTCAGGGACATGTTGGCTCAAACTTTATTGTGCATCATCTTATGACTCAGCATATGTGATACACACTACTGTATAGTGAGAGTTTTTCCACTACAGCATTTGGTTATTACAAGACCAGAAAATCAAGGGTATAAATCATTACATAATTTTATTGTTACCTGCAAGGGACAAATATGATTTCAATACTTTATTTTGTGACTGAAACTGACTGAAATAGTGTTAAAACTAAAAGGAAAAGAAGGACAGAACCAAAGGAGGACGGATGTGGTTTCCTAGGATACCTAAGCGAGGAGTTCTCCCTCTCCCTCCTCAGACGGAGTTTGGGGAAGATGATGGAAGTTTGCTCCTTCACTCACGGACATTATTATCTCGTGTTTCCAGGTTAGTAATGTGTGAAACAGATGAAAACTGTCCCTCCTGAAGTGTGAAGTATGAGTAAGCTCTGTATCGAGTTTGTGGTCACATGTTCAGGTGTGTGACGGAGCGAGTTTTGTCGTAACCACGACAGAAGCTACCTAGCATTAGCGGCTACTTAGCATTGACCGTTAAATGTATTAACGGCTACTTAGCGTTGACCACTACATGTACTAATGGCTACTTAGCGTTGAACACTACATGTATTAATGGCTACTTAGCGTTGACCGTTACATGTATTAATGGCTACTTAGCGTTGACCGTTACATGTATTAATGGCTACTTAGCATTGACCGTTACGTGTATCTGCGGGCAGGGTTACACACTTTGATCCAACTGTAATAGGGTTATAACGGTATCTGGACATGTTTTGTGTTTTATTATTGATTTAATGTTGAACGAGTAGAAGTTTTAAGTTATTGTCAGTTTTGCATTTAATTAGTTATATGTTGAACGAGAGATTCTTTACCATTTTCCTCATTGTGTAATCAGTTTCACTTGTTAGTTCTACCATCAGTCATACAGTTAACCAGCAGGAGAGTGATTGAAGTACAATGGTCATTTAATTAATTATACATGTTATACATGTTTTGCTTTTGATAAAACAACAATTCAAGGGAATTGATAAAGCAATGTGTATGTTTAGAATATTATTACACTTGGGATTTTTTTTTTTAATTCTAAATGGATGATATATGAAATGATTTATGTGTGAAATGCTTTGATCTTAATTTAGCTGCTAAGCTTGAGAAGAATGTATTCCACCCTCTAAAGTGGAGGGTTCTTGATGTTGTAGAATAACAAGGACACTGAGACATGATTACATTGACTGAGGAAATTTTATTGTATGATTTAATAATTGTGAAAATTTATAATTAATCAGACCGAGTTTGGGGAAGAAGATGGAAGTTCGCTCCTTCACTCAAGGACATTATTAACTCATGTTTCCAGGTTTCCCGGACTTCCACTCAGAGGAAGGAGCTGAGGCGGGAGGCCGGCCAGACCAAACATCATTTGTTACAATTGATTCACCCTGTTTGAAACATGTAACACATATTCTATCGAGTGGAAACTCCTCAGATCAAACAAGTTAGATGTTCCCATCGCTAGTTAGAACGACTCTCCATTACTGAAACCTGCAGTTTATCAGATCTTAGAAAGCTGAACCACTTCCACACCAGCAAATTAGTCTTTCCTCTCTTAGTTATGTCATCTGCTTTATCTTTGCTTGTGAAACTTTGTTCAGTCACATTCTGACGGCCATGGGCACTCATTTTGAAGTGAAAACTTAACGCGCGTTGGAGATTAGCTTAGCTTAGCTTGCTACATAATGCCTTCCTGACTTGAGCTCTGTGTAACATCTACGTCTTTGTGTCACACCTTTTTCTGTCTGGGTTGAAACTGAAGCAGCCGCTTCAACCCGAACAGAAAAAGACATGCATCAGTGAAACGCTGTAATCCTATCGAAATATTGAAAATATGCTTAAAACTCACATCATCGTAATTGAATAAAAGTATATAGTGATATATATCAATATCAAATTATTGTCCAGCACTACCCCCTTCACATGCATTAGACCTCTCTCTACTCCTACTGCAACAATCTAACCATGTTAGAACATTGACAGAATTACAGCTTCAAGCGAGATTATGAGGCATCCAGTTTGGAATTTTACTTTATAAGAAGGCATGCAGGATAACAGTAAACCTTTATGTGTTTTGCTGTTCAATGAATTGGACATCCTGTCTTACATCCCTTTACCTTATGACCTTAGTGATAAATTTGACAGAAAGAAAGCAGAAAACAGAGCTCATAATGGTTCGGACATAATGTTTGGCCTCTGTGTGAAAAGCACTGAAACTTCAGAGACCTCAGTTTGTAGTACAAAGAAGAGCAGTGTGGAAACTCACACAATACTGTACATGAATGAGGAGGCTGAGCTGCTGAGGCAAAAGAATGTTTAGCAGCCCACTGAAAACATGGAGCTTTGTCGCCAACAGCAGCTGGACCACAGGGAGGCAAGAGAAAGGAGATGAAACTAAAACAGTCTTCTACAGTAGTCCCCCGCTACTTCGCAGTTGACGTTTGTGGACATTAGGGCTGGGCCATATCATATTGTTCCCGGTAATACCGGTAAAAAAAAAGCTTGCCCGGGCAAAAAAAGGATATCATGATATGCAAATTTCATGACGTAGTACAGTACTTCAGAGCGTCCCGCCCCCTTAACAACCGAGCGCTTCGAACGACCCAGAGCCATGTAAAAAGAGAGTTGCGACACTCCCATAGACTCCCATTGTAAGAATGGAATGCGGAAGTCACGTGGGTCATGGAGCGGCTGCTAGTTCCAAACAGCAGCGGTTCCTGCATTGAACGCAGTTCATTCTCCGTGTTTTCTCCGGTAAGTTGATGAAAATACCGCATTTTTTAGCCATTGTGAAGCGTTAGCTGACTGTTC